>JAEVFF010000054.1:0-593348 GCA_018901945.1 Pugionium dolabratum
ATTTTCTACAATGTGGGCAACTGATAATTATGAAGAAATTACATATAATAAAATGTAAAATACCAATACAAGAATTTGGGAAAGACTCGATATTTGCAGAGGCGAGACACTCTTTCCTTAATTCTGAAAACGCCCCGTAGTGTGACGGTTGCATGGCGTTCCGAATCCCAGGATACAACTGCAACTATTCTGTCTTGCACAACCCAAGAACAGAATCTAACGAACGCTTTTCTATGTTGCACTCTCAGACTCAACATATGAGGGATTTTTTATGTGTATTTTTTACACTCTTAGAATGAGAAAACCAAAGGTTTCTTTTCCTTTCTTTTTCATCCTCATTTTCATCATTCTCAATTCTTTTCTTAATGATCAATATATGAGTTTATAAAGAGGTTACTCCATTTTTAATGAGAATTATTCTCCACTAAAAATCATTATGACTTTTATGTTACAAATGTTACAAAACAATAAACCAAATTAATTTGGTTGTAATTTGTAACTTAACTCAATAAAGGAGATGTTGAATTTGACTTAGTCAACAAATAACAAATGAGGTTTGAACCAAACCACAATAAAAATTGTACCGACCATTGGTTCATTTGCTAAATTCCGAAACTCGAAACTCGAGTTCGGTTATCTCCTTCCACTAATACACCAAAGTGTATCCAAAATTTTGAGTTTTGTAACAGTTTCTCCGCTTGATATACAAGAGAGAATTCACCTCTAAATTATAATGTGGGACAAATTACATTTGTTCATTTTATGCTTATCAAGCAACCCACTTTAAATACTCATTTCTCATTCAAACGAACTTCGGTTTTAACGTCTTCTTTAGAAAACTCACCGGAAAGTGATCGACAGCCACTTCCGAAAAACCGAGTTCCAACAATCCCCCACATGAATAGAAATGACTCTAAACACGTGACGACTCGATAGACTTAAATAACTATCTAGACAAGACTCGACAAGACTAGACAGAAAGACTTTCGAGAGTACAAACGAAAAATCATTGTATATGAGTTGGTAGCATTTTTCAGCCTTGAACCAATCATTGTTAATAGTTATCGGATTTACTCGACCAGAAGGTGAACATGATGTCTTGAATCCTCCGGGCTTTTATGTAAACCGAGACAATAACAATAACACAATTTTTTTTTCTCATAGAACTAGGTTCTCTATTGTGTTCATTTTGGCGGTGAACATGCCTGGTTAATCATGAGTGAACTTGGAGAATATAGCCTTTCCTTCATCCTCCTAGAAACGGCCCCATTTCACACTCACAAGGTGATTTACCATTAGCTTTGTTTTAAGGAGTATCATGTAGTACTCCACTTATATCTCAAAGCTATGGTCTCAAATCATTAAAAGCAACGCTTATCCTACACACATACATGAAGCACTGTGCATCATCCTAGGAACTGGGTAGAGACATAAGTCTCACAGTGCTCTTTTAGATTCCGTTTGACTTAGTTGTCCCTTTGAACCTACATCTTGGGATCTCCAGTCACGTAGGTAAGGTTACCATCAAACTTCATCTTAAATCATAGGCTTTAAACCCATTCCTCTTGATGATTTTACAATTTAATCTCATGACACCTTTAATATATGGATCCTAGGTTGTCATTCAATTGGATATAATCTATTAAGATTATACCATTTGAGATTAATTTTATAATGGTTATTTTTTTTCTTAAAAAAAACGACTAAACCACTTATACAATCTATTTTTAGTTAGATTGTGACTATTTAGAAGGTTGTACTATCATTTTGTAGACACCCCCATATTTTTAGGTATTTGTACGAATGTACTTTACCTTCCAAAGTTCATATGACATCTTGTCAATAACTTGATGTGGTAAGCAATGCTTCCCCCACATTTTCTGATACAACTCAGAGTAATGCAATTTTGCATTCATCATTTTTTTTCCTGTGAGTTTGAGTTTTTTTTTTATTCCCACAACTCCATTTGATTCGAATAATCACAGAAATATTTTTTGATAAATAATGTTATTTATTCAAAATAACGCATTATTTTTCATCAAAAATATTTTCCTTTATCACATATAACTATTCTCATAGTTTTCTCAAGTTGGTTTTATTTTCCAACTTTTTTTTCCGCTTTAATTTTTTTTTTAAAGTCATATTCATGCGTCTCAATAAATCTATACATCTATTAAAATAGATATCAATTTTGCTAGACATGCATAAATTTTTTGATATATCACACTTGTGATATTTTTCACTAAACTTCTTTTAAGCATTTTGCTTGTGAAGTAAATGATGATTTTTAGAGGAATCGTTTTAAACATTATTGACATAGTCACATGTGACAGACCACTACCAATACGAAATTGGTGCGTCGACTCACAAGACTCATGATCAACATTACCTCTAAATCAATAGGATGACATTAAGATAAACATCAAAATTCCATCCGTATTGCTAACAAAGTCATTAGTGGTAAACCGCTCCCAATTTGGGGTATCGACTCACTATACTTGTTGCCATCATAAAACGTTATTGTTAACGTTTTATTTTATTGATACTTTTTTTTCGTTTTGCATAATTGCAAACCCAAAAAAGTATATTGAGAGTGAACGAAGAATTATCATACATCCAAATTCCTGTTCTTATAACATAAACACTTCACAAAATTATCAGTTTTCGTTAGTCTAATAAACATAACGAAATTTTCAGAATTAAGATTGTAGGAACGCGATTTTCTACAATGTGGGTAACTGATAATTGTGAAGAAATTACATATAATAAAATGTAAAATACCGATACAAGAATTTGGGAAAGACTCGATATTTGCAGAGGCGAGACACTCTTTCCTTAATTCTGAAAACGCCCCGTAGTGTGACGGTTGCATGGCGTTCCGAATCCCAGGATACAACTGCAACTATTCTGTCTTGCACAACCCAAGAACAGAATCTAACGAACGCTTTTCTATGTTGCACTCTTAGACTCAACATATGAGGGATTTTTTATGTGTATTTTTTACACTCTTAGAATGAGAAAACCAAAGGTTTCTTTTCCTTTCTTTTTCATCCTCATTTTCATCATTCTCAATTCTTTTCTTAATGATCAATATATGAGTTTATAAAGAGGTTACTCCATTTTTAATGAGAATTATTCTCCACTAAAAATCATTATGACTTTTATGTTACAAATGTTACAAAACAATAAACCAAATTAATTTGGTTGTAATTTGTAACTTAACTCAATAAAGGAGATGTTGAATTTGACTTAGTCAACAAATAACAAATGAGGTTTGAACCAAACCACAATAAAAATTGTACCGACCATTGGTTCATTTGCTAAATTCTGAACACTCGAAACTCGAGTTCGATTATCTCCTTCCACTAATACACCAAAGTGTATCCAAAATTTTGAGTTTTGTAACAGTTTCTCCGCTTGATATACAAGAGAGAATTCACCTCTAAATTATAATGTGGGACAAATTACATTTGTTCATTTTATGCTTATCAAACAACCCACTTTAAATACTCATTTCTCATTCAAACGAACTTCGGTTTTAACGTCTTCTTTAGAAAACTCACCGGAAAGTGATCGACAACCACTTCCGGAAAACCGAGTTCCAACAATCACAAAAGCATACCAAGTCAGTAAGTCACCTTCTCACACTTATTACGCTACTGCTATGCTACTCTCATGGACCTCTCCTTTGTTTTCGTTACTACGACAAATATTTGTAGTGGGGGAATGTGTATCCAAACCATTTCTTTGACTATACTTTAAACCACTTTCAATTATATTATTAGCAATAATAAAACATGTAGATTCAGTTGGATTTCATTTCATTGATAATCTTTTACCGCTATATTTGGTATACGATAATTAAGTTTAAATTAGATGACATATATCCTATATCCCCAGCCGACCAAAGCTCATATTCTATAAAAGATTGTTCACCGTATTCTCTTCAGTTTTGGGAAATTGGTATTTGGACACATACTGCACTTGGCGATGTCATCGGAGTCCAAATTCTACCTCCCCTTTCTAGATCTTTTTATCAACTACTTAAGAATTAACATACTGTTCAAATTAAGTGATAGAAAGCTTCATCATCAAGGATACATCGTCTAGATCAGATCGAAAGGTAATGATGCAAGCTATCAATATTCTTTAGGGAACATGTTAGTAATAGGTAAATGTTTTGATATTTCTCTCTTGAATGCTTTCACAACTAAATGTTTTTAAATTAGTTATGTACTTAAGAAGAGGGAGATCTCCTAGTTTTGATGAGAATTGATGTACGGAAGGCAAAAACTGGGGACATATCCGAACTATGTATTTTTGTTTTCATTTGAACACTTGATAACTTGGTTGTTCGTTAGCCATTTGTGTGTTTGGGTCAATATTTTGATGAACATGGTATTTGCAGAGAAAATTGTAATTAATTATGTTGGACTATTTTTCATTATAAATATATATATATATATATATATCGTCTTTGTCTCTATTTGGAATTTTGAGTGATTACATGTATGTTATGAAGACCATGATGCTTTTAGTGTGAAACTAAGTCACAAAAGGTGAAGATGGAAGATGTAGGTTCCAGAGCAAACACTAAGAAAAAAGTTTGTATCACAAATCGTATGAAAAGTATTTTTGGTGAAGTGAAAGCATGATGTTAATGTGCACAGAAATTGTAGATTTGATAGCATCAAGAGGTTTGTAGGTGACTGACGTAAGAAATTTATATATCGTCAAGAGATGTTGATGTGGTTGTTTGAATATATGTATGATATCTATTTGAGCATGTTTTGAAAGTAAAATTTTTAACATAGAATCTATTTGTTGGAAAATCTGACATACTTTTTACATATCTCTCGTTATTTGGAACCCTTATACGAAAATACTAAAACATGGTAGAATTTATGATCCCGTATAGTATATATAGTATAAGAGATTGTCAATAACATTTATAACATATTATTTGAAAAACATTTAAAAAACATAATTTTATATTGACGTGTTATTAATAAAAATATTATGTGACGTGTATCACCACATTGACTTTCACATGTTTCACATAAATATATAAATGGATTTATGTTACTAGAATAATTACAATATATGTCATTGTTATTACTTTGATTAGAAATTTATATATTTTATTAAATTAATCAAAAATATTTTTAAATTCATAAAAAATAAATTTTTTTTGATTTACATATACAAAATTAATATTAAAAATAATTTTAAATTAAAATTAAAATTATATAAATATTTAATTTATATTTAATAATAAATAATATTATATAATTTGTGAATATTTTTAACCACGCATGGCGTGTATATAAATCTAGTTTAATAGATTTATGGAAAATTTGTGAATTTGAAGTTTTTTAAAACAACAAACTAAGAATTTGAAAATATTCATAATTTCTTTTATGTTTCACAGTTAAGTAAATAGAATAAAAAATTATGATTAGATAATATTTTAGCTAAGTGTAAAATTTAATTATGTATACATTCCAAATAAATATAATTATTACAAAATTTAAATTATAAAAATATAATATACAACGGATTTAACTATTTCTAAATAAAATAAGTGTATTAAATTCTTTACATTTACAGAATTTACTTTTCGCTTTGGTTCTATCAATAAATTTACATATATTAAAATTTGTTATTATCCTCACTCTTTCCTTTTCCCTATTCTGTATTTTTTTTTGTTTAAGTTTCCCTGTTTTGTAGCACTAATCACAATTGCTACCATTTTAATTTGTCTAATAATATGCTAAATTTCATATAGTAGTAGTAATAATGGAGAAATAAGCAATGAATTGATCCCTGCCTAACAATTTGTTATTTTCAGTGTTCATTAAAGACAAAACTGTCGCTAGCTTTTGAAATTATATGCTATTAAATAAACCAACATATTATGGATTAGCTAAAAAATTTAGTAATCTTAATTATATTCATTGTCCAACTAAAAGTTTGTAAGATTCGATCAAAAAGGAAAGATATACTAAAAAAAGAAAACCTATATCATTTTAAAATTGAAAAGTGAAGCACTGTCTCTCACTGATTCGAGGAAGTCATTGTCTCTTAGGTTATGCCTAATTAATGACCATACGTTGATGCAAATATAATTGTTGTTTTTCTTCATACAAAATATATTATTATAACACACGTAATGTGTGGTTAGTATTTGACCACGTTATCTTAGTAAAGTAAACATTAATTTACTGGGAATTATTCTCCAAAGATGGCTATTGGATTCGTGGTTGCACGTGATTTTGATTGGAGCTAAGGGTTTTGATTCTTAACCAAGTAATCTTTGTTCATTAAAGTTGTTTATGTTTATAAAACTTTGTAAACCGTATAATCAAATATCCCTTTGCAAGTTGCAAGACTTGTGGCTACGAGAGTCTTTGGATATGAATAGGAAAATGGGATTCTTTTGTCACATTGTTCTGAATTTTTATTTTTGTTTTCATTAGGCGACAACTATATATAGACACCTCAATTTCCTATAATATAAGAGATGGAGACAAATTTTGTAGATAGGAACAAATCCTAATAGTTATATTATCTAAGAATATTTTCAATAATACTCTATAAAATAGAACATATATGTATATCTTTCTAAAAGGATAACATATATGATGACGTCTAAGTAGTTTGATCAAACTATATGTCTGCTCTTTTGTGTCATATTAATTCCTCATCGCCGACAAGTAATAAGCTTCTTTAAATTTTTATAGTAATTTCTTAAAGAAAGTATTAAAATAATATCATAGTATGTTTAAATTGATGGTATAATGTAAAGTAAGAATATGAATAAAAAGATTGATAGTTGTATTATTGAATTTGAATACAATCATTAACGAGTACAGTTCGGAGCTATAAAAAAGAGTAAAAGTATGTAAGTGTTTGAATTCGGATTGCAGTTATCAAGAGGGTTCGAACTAAAGTGTATAACAAAAATTTTCTTTAAAAAGAAATCGAATTTCCTTTGAAAGATCGGAGCAACGAAGACAAAAATGTTGTTCTTGTTTCGTTGTGGGTATAAATCAAAACTCAACTATTTTTTCTCTATTTCATCTTGTAAATAATATTTTTCTTGTAAAGTCTGAAGAAAAGTTTTAACATTGTGAAAACCCTTTTATTATTTACGTTTTTGAATAAGAAATACAAACTGTAAAGTTGGAAAAGTGACTATTTTCTCCTCCTATCTCCCTCTCTCAAAAAGGCATTCGCCCTAGTTTCTTTAAAACTTTGGCACCACCGCACCTTTCTAGCGCCCAACGCTCTTCACCAGCTCCGGGTCTTAGTTGCTCTCCAGGTGGTGGTCGAATCCTTCTCGTCATTCCAGCAGTGCCTCTCCAACAGTATGTTGGCGTTTCAATCTTCGATAATTCGGTTGGGTTTCTCGGCCGATTCACACACTTTTTTCCTAGACAGTGGGAGGCTGGAATGGGCTTGATCATGCTCGCCGGCTTGAATCTGACTATCGGGGTCTTCTCGGTGTTTTGGGAGACTACTGTTCTTTGATGGTGGCCTTAGGTGGTGGCTCGGTGTGTTTTCTCCTTTGTTTTGGTGGTGGAGTGTGTCGTCGTCTTGTTGCTCACCGGGTGACTCACTGACTCTTAGGTTTGCGCTTGCGTTTGTATTTTTTTCTGTTATTCTACTAGGGCTGATCGAATTCAAGAGCGATATATTCAAGATTCGGTGGGCTTGGCTCCGGTGAAGATATGATGGTGAAAAGGGATGTGGGGCGTTAAGTAGAGGCAGTGGTTCTGTTCTAGGGATTGTCTTGTCACCGTGGGAAACGGTTCTTGTGGATGCTCCTACAATCCCGGGAATGATGGCCAAAAGCGATTTTCCCGACTGCCTGCTAAGACTCCCGTGCACCGGTTACAAGATGGTTCGTTTGTCGATACCAATTGAGAGTAGCAACGCATCAACCTGCTCTACAAACACTATGTTAGTATTTGTTGTATGAAGACTGACATATCATACTTCATCTCATCTTTCAGCATGCTGAGTTATCATATGTTATGATTTATTCCACCGGTTCAACACATCAGTCATCATAACACTAATACCAATTATGCCTTAGTTATCACACAAAGTAGTAGGCATCTCTTCTAGAAGATTCGAGAACTAATCTCGAGGTGAATTTGCGATTGTTGTGCTTTCAACTAGTATCGTTCCGGGGCTAAAATTTTGTATTTCTTTGTCTATTTGCTCGTTCTGTATTATGTTGTATACTTTTTTGTTGTATTTTTGTAACCACCATCGAATTTTTTTTAAGAATATAAAATTTAACATTTAAAATACAGTAAAAAAAAAAACATTAGAGCACCACCATGTACACAATAGTATCTTAAACCATCAGATAACTTGTCACCTAAGAAAAAAAAACTTTTTAGAAAACGGCAAAAGACCTGAGGCTTTCGGGCACCTGTATGGACCCCACAGGTTGCCCGTGACACCGTAAAAGCAAAACACGAAGTTGCCACGTTACCACAAAAGCAAGCCACGTCATATCATCTCACTGTCACACTTACTACTATACTATTTCTCATTTCACTTTCCTAAATATATGATCTTTTTTGTTTATATAAACCTCAACCTTGCTCCTTAATTTCTTTACCAACAGCAAACATATAAAGCTAGAATAAAAAGAGAGAGAGAGAAAAAAAAAAGAAAGATGGAGGATGACAATACTAATAACAACGTGATCGCACCTTTTGTTGTGAAGACATATCAGATGGTCAACGATCCCTCGACCGATTGGCTCATCACCTGGGGACCTGCACACAATAGCTTCATCGTCGTTGACCCTCTCGACTTCTCTCAACGGATCTTGCCTGCTTATTTCAAACACAACAATTTCAGCAGCTTCGTTCGCCAACTCAACACCTATGTAATTACTATCTAATCTCAATTAATTATTTCCGACACAAATCAATGTCTTTTCTACTCTCTATTCTTTATCATTTCAAACATCTACAACACTTAATAGGTTTTAATTTACTCTGTTGACTGAATTTTTTCAGGGGTTTCGGAAAGTTGATCCCGACAGGTGGGAATTCGCGAACGAGCATTTTCTGAGGGGACAAAAGCACCTGCTGAAGAACATAGCGCGTAGGAAGCACGCGCGAGGGATGATGTACGGTCAGGATTTGGAGGACGGTGAGATCGTGAGGGAGATCGATCGGTTGAAAGATGAGCAGAGGGAGCTTGAGTTGGAGATTCAGAGGATGAACCAAAGGATAGAGGCGACGGAGAAGAGACCGGAGCAAATGATGGCGTTTCTCTACAAGGTCGTAGAAGATCCCGATCTTCTCCCGAGGATGATGCTCGAGAAAGAACGAACAAAGCAAGTCACCGAGAAGAAGAAGCGTCGTGTCGCGGTGAAATCAGAAGAAGAGGAGGAAAACGGGAAGGTCTTCGGGTTGATTTCACTATCCCCTTCGCCAGAGAATCTTTACCGAACTCAATCGCCGGAGAATTCGATTGGATGGGTTATTCCGATGCAGAAACAGGGGCAGTTTAGTAATTATAACGAGACAGGTCTGGTGGCGCACGCTTTGATCTCGACTTCATCTTCATCAACATCATCATCATTAACGTCGACGTTATCGTTGCCAGAGAGTGTAAACGGAGGCGGAGGATGCGGAAGTATACAGGGAAAAACAAGGTTTAACGAAACGGTGACGTTTGGAGGAGTGGTAGAGTCAAATCCACAAACACCGCCTTATCCGTTTTCTTTGTTTCGAGGTGGCTTTTAGACTTTTAGCTTCACATGATATATGATCTTGGATCTTGTTATTATTTATTTGTTTCTTGTTTCTTAAAATTATTAAATTTATAACAAGTAAAAAACAAAAAAGACAGATCGATAGTTGTTAGTTACGTGAGTATTAGGACGGGGAGCCAGACGCCTTAGTCATATCGTTTTATAGAAAGTTGACAGTATATATTTTCCAGTTATATTGTTAAAAAGTTCATATGTTGACTTTGTTTTTTAAGTTTTTCCTAAGGGGATTTGTAATTTTATTCACACTTTCTAATAACAACAATTTTGATCTTCTTTCATTGTTTTTTATGTTTGAATTAAGTATTAGAGCTATTTCTCTTTTTGTAATAACAGCAAAATAGGCTTCACTTTTTTCTACTTTACTTTCTTTTATAATAATATTACTTGAAATTAAATAACCAAATGGTTTTTACTTTTTTAATACTCATAGTTCTATAAAATATAAATTGCATACATATACACTACATTAATAATTTGGGGAAATTATTAGTATAAACAACCACTTTAATATGTTTATAAGAAAATAGGGAAAATTTTTTTGGAAAACTTTAATTAAAATTTCCAAGTGTTATCGACGTTACTTTGTATTTTTTTTTCTTTTTTCCCCAAGTTTAAGCAAAATTTTTTTTTACGAATTCCTAAATCTGAATTTTGATTTTGGAGACAAAAACCTAAACCCTAATTTATTGTTTTAATTAAAAATTATTTAGATCATTATTTTTTAAAGTATAAAAATTGACCTAACCGTTATAATCCTTTTCAAATGTTTTGCTTTCACATCCGCTCTTGATACTATGCATTTTTTATTTTAAAAAAAAAGGATTAGCTTCAAACAACTAAAGAAATACTATTAGTCAAGATTTTGAGCCATCTTTGTCTATAAAAAAATCTTTAGAAACAACGTTATTCAAAAAGGAAATAATACATAAACGGATAATCCAAAAATGGTATGTATACTAGTTTTATAAAAATTCCATTTCTTAACTAATATCATTTTAAGATTTTTGTTTAACAAAAAGTATACTTAATATATTAATTGAAAAATATTTTTAAAAAATTATTGTAACTTAACATGTTATTAGCAAAAATATTGTGATAATGTGTCATTACCATAATAAATTTCAAATAAATATATAAATGAGTTTAAATATTAGAATAATTATAATATATATCACTTCTATTAATTTGATTAAAAAATTAATATATTTTATTAAATTAAACAAAGATTATTATTAATTTTAAAAAATAACTATTTTTTCTTTAATTTACATATATGAAAATTAAATTTTAAATTACTTTATATAATAAATAATATTATATAATTTTAGAAAAAAAAATTTCCGAACATGGATATAAATCTAATTGTTTTGTATTTCCAATATAATTTAATTTAAAGTTACACTATAATTTAAATTAAATTATATTGGACTAAATCTACTACAATTTTAAAATATACGAATTTCGATTGTAACTTTATAGAATCAGTACGTTGTGAGTTAAACAAAAAAAAAAGAGTAGAGATGATTATAAAAAGGCAGTAGAAAGGAGAAACATCGCCAGCCTTATGTACTTGAAGGCGAGTTAATAAAGAAGTCAACGAAACAGGCACTGAGATTGATTCAAGCATATCCCTAACACCAGGACCGGATCTGGGCCCAAACAAAGTAAGTCCGTGCTTGCGGCTCTTACTATTAATATAAAAAAATCAGCATTTATTTCAAAAGTACTTTTACCACAAATAGTAAATATAAGTAAACTGCTTCCTTGAGTTCTTTAGTTCGAGTCCTTATAACAACAAAAAATTTTAAAAATTAGAACGGTCCAGCCCATTTTTTTTTTACTTGCGACCCTATTAAATTTAGGGCCGGCTCTGCCTAACACGATCCTCCCAACTTGACTATCCTCTAAAATGATAGATGCGTTGTTAAATTTTCAGAAAGTAAGAGTTAGCCACGGGAGTTTGGTCGGCCCATAACGTTTCGAACACTCATTGGGTTAGTGAGAGTCTTAAACAACGATTGATATAATTAAAAGGACGACATGGACCACCTGATGTCTTACACATGGACGCGTGTCAAAACCAGATACTGTCAATCTCTCTTGTAGATGTGCTGGTCCCATAATTTCATTGTCGGTCCTACGATTCCCATACATCATGTAATCAAAAGTAATTCAAACCATAACAATTTTTATTTATTTATGGTAAATTTTATATACATAGAATAGAACCAAAACCTACTAAGAAACTAATTATAACAAAAATCTAGATATCTTTGAAAGAAATATATGAGGTAAATGATAACCTAGAATGAAATAGAATTATCAAGATGAAAATGATACTTACATATAGAAAATAATATGATTGTAATTGAAATTTGGGGGTGAAAAGCAATCTCCTCCTCCATCTCCAAAACATAGTATTAGATAATGATTTTTGTTTTCGATCTATTGTGATTCATGACTAAATTGATTAATTATGATTATATTCGTTTGTTTATTACAGATGACTATAATTACGGTAAGAACCGGTTTTGAATTTAACAAAGTCACAAACAAAAAGAGAAAAATAACCGTTTTATATTATTTTATTATAATATTTTTGAAATTAATATCGATTGTTTTGGATAAATACAAAGGGCCACAAACACGGACTTGCGTCGTTTGAACTGAGGCTTGACGCTGATTATGAATATATTAATATTGCGGTTGCGACATATACGATAACTATGATTGTACTTTATCATTAATTTTTAATCATACAAATGTTTTAATCAACAGTTAAAAAATTTCTATGTACGTATAACAAAAAAATCTGACCGATGCGACTAATTGTAGATGATTGTACCAGATATTTTCATTTTGCTAATATTGTTTTGAAGTTGTAAAGATTGAACGACGTATGTCTTATGAATGACGATAGTATTTCTTCTGGATAAGCTAATTTGATTTAGAGTAATGAGAGTAGCATTTCTTGTTCACATGAAAGGCGTTAGATTTCATATAATATAAAAAAAAAAGAAAGTAGAGAATATTCGAAAACTAAATAAAATAAAAAAGATCATTGTCTCCTACGATTTGGCGAACTAAGGACCATGCTTTGATGCCATAAATTGTAGTTTATTCAAAGAATATATAAACTTTAAAAATGCACATCATATGTGGTTAGCGTTTGACCCACGTCCTCTTAAATTAGATCTACGTACTTTTTGCATTACTTAATTAGTAGATTTTTCATTAAGATATTGAGGATTTCTTGGTTATGGTTTAAACAATATAATTAGTACATTTGAATATTTGATGTGTGTGGTTTTGATTGGATTAAAGGTTTCAATTCTTAACCAAGCAATCTTTGTCCCTTAAAAGTGCTTTCTTTTATAAAAATATTAGTTTCTATATATTGTGACAGCTAATGCTAATTCATTTGTTTATATTAAATGTCTTATCAAATCGATAGCAAAAAAGTAAGAGAAAAGACATTAAATAGGTTGTTGACTGTATCCAAATATATTTATTCTTGCTTTACTTTTAAACCATTTCCAAATTATTGGTCCCATTGTGGACATAAAAGTATATAACAGTATATTTCTTTTAGCATATAATATCAAAATAGCAAGAAAGGATCAAAAGTAATGAAAAAAATCATTTAAATTTTGAATTATAGTGAAATCATCAATAATATATTTGATTCTTTTCTCACTCCAAAAACAAAGTGATGATTACTTCTAAAGTTCATAAAGTCCTTGTCTTTACAATTTAAACCTCCAAAAAAGTTAATATTATTATATCGCTTATTTTTATTAAATGTCATAATAATATTAGAGTTTAAATTATAAAATCAGCTTAATTATCATATTTTATAATTTTAAGATTTAATATATTCTAGAATGAGAAGAAATTCACAGTTTTGACGAATTTAAAATACTTCACGATTTAAATGATATTTTTTTGAATCGAGTGAAAAATAGATAAGTTTTGTTATGTTTTGGTTCTTGTATGTGTGTAACTGGTGAACCAGAAAACTAAACAAAACCAATGTTTGAAGATGCAAAACTTAATAAATGAAACTGTTTGGTGTAATTAAGTTTTCCAACTCAAAATATACATCAACCAAAAACATACTAAAACGTATCTAATATTACCTGATTTTTATAAAAATCATTTAAAACTTGAAGTACTGTAATATAACCAAAATAAACATTAACTTTTTATTTTTTAAAACAATGATACTTGCCTTCGGTTATAAAAATATTTTAATTTTTAATTATTTTAATACTAAAAAAAATTAGCCTACTTTTTTATATCTAATTTTTTTTTCTTTGTTTTTTTAATCGCTTATCTCTTTCTTTTTTCAAATTTTCTATCGTTTTTAATTTTATTTTTCACATTTTTTCATTCTATTTTTAGTTTACTTTTTTCAAATCCGCATATCACTCTATTTTTTTTCTCTTCATTTTTATGGTTTATTTCAGATCTTTTCGTTTTATTACTCTTGTATTCTCTTTTAAATATTATTTTTTCTCGTTTTTTAGATTTTTTTTTTAATTTTTTATTTATTTTATCATTTTCATCTATACATATCTATATGAATTTATATTACGTAAAAAAATTTAATATCAAAATATTATAAGATAAGTGTGAAAAATCGTGACACTATTAATCTTGAACAAACACCGATCGAAAAAATAGGCATAACCGAATATAATTAGTATAACTAAATACAACCGATCATAATTAGTATAATCGAATATAACAACTATAACTAGTATAACTAATAAATGTACAATTAGTATAATCAAATATAACTTGTACAACTAATAAAACTAATACAATATAAAATTTGTATAATCAGTACAATGGATAAATACAAATATGCAGAATAAATATATTCTGCAATAAATCGTAAATAATTATTAGAGTCAATTTGAAATATCAATAATATAATAAAATAAATATCTAGATTAAAGATCAGTATTTAAATTTTTTTTATAACCTATCGAAGTATTTGAGATTTTGCATCCTACCAAAGACCTTATACATTAGCGGTGAAGGATCTTTAACTAGTGTGATCAAAGCTGACTCGTGGTCAGTGCTATGTGCTTTACTTATTTTTTTTACTTCACACTTTTTCTCAGCTTATATATCTCTCTGTTTTCTGTTTTTCTTTCTTAAAATGCTAGTGTGTGTTAGCATTATGTTTCCAAATCCACAAAATCCATTATAATAATCATACACCTATAGTGAAAGGTATCAGATAATTCGATTCGAAGATAATCATGGTATATGCAAGAAAGGAGGTCGAGAGTTAACTAAAGCTTTAAGGTTTGAGATAATACAAAGTGCAGTAATACTATACTGATGAGAGTTAATTTAAATATATGTATAGGCTTTTGCAGAGAATTACAAACTATTGTAAAGAGTTTAGGTTTGAAAAACATCTCACGAGAAAAAGTTTGGAAAAGTAATAAAAATGAAAAAAACAGCAATATTGTTATAAAACACAAATAGATCGATCAGCAAATTGGTTATACAACACAAAATGGAAGTTGTTGAAACCATAGCCTTCTCTCCCTCCTACAAAATCTGAAGGATGACAACATAAAAGAATTGAATCAATACAATTTTGTAACACTAACCAATTATCAGCCATCAGAATCATGAATCTGTTCACTGCGAGAAAACTTGAAGCCCTGCCTCTAAATCTTCCAATCTGATTGTACAAATCTCTTCAGTGTCAACACATTCAAAGCTAAGCCGGAGGTCGAGATTCTCCCTCGCGTTCACAAGCAATGTATCCACCAATCCTCCGTTCATCCCCTTCCTCTGCTTCTCGGTTGTTTCCCTCTCAATCACTGACGCTATCTCCTGCAGAGTGCACGACTCATGCAATCTAAAACCATATAACAGACTGTCCTCTCCCTGGCTGTTCATCTTGATCTGCAGTATCTGCGCCAGTTCCTTTGCACTGAAGTCGCTGAAATTGAAAAACTTTGTGACCCTTCTGCAAAACCCTTCATTCGATGCAATCACCCGTTTCATGGGCTCGCTGTAACCCGCAAATATCACCACGACTTTTCCTGTTTCCATGACCGACATTATTTCTTCCAGAGCTTCCAGACCATAGTCCTTGTCGTCTGCTTTTTGCATTGGGATCAACCTGTATGCTTCATCCACAAACAGGATTCCTCCCTCAGCTTCTTGGATCTGTCATGGAATTGAAAGATTTAGATTCCCTGAACCAAACCCGCAAGTAAAATCAGAATACTCTGAATGATCATTCTCACCTTTCTCCTGGTCTTTGGTCCTGTATGACCAACAAACTCGCCAACCAAGTCTGTGCGCTGTACTTCTGTTACCTTGTCGGTTGGTAATATTCCAACTGTGTGAAGCAACTTCCCAAGAACTCGAGCTACCATGGTTTTACCTGTTCAAAACAAAACAGATCAACAGTCATGTATTGGTTTGATGTAAAGACGGAGAACAGTAAATATAAATCTTCTTCTCCCACCTGTGCCAGGATTTCCAAGAAATGCCATATGCAGAGGTCTTCGAGTTCCGATGTTTATCCCAAGAGCCCTTCGCCTCTCATCTAAAAGCATTCCTTTTGCCCATTTCCTCAGTTGTGTCTTCAGCTCGCTTAGTCCAACAATATTTGACAATTCGTCCTCAAGTAGATCCATCTTGGCTTTTGTCTTACCGCATGCCTCCAATGCGATTCTTTTCCTCTGCTGTTGAAGAAACCAGCGCAATAATTCCCGTAACTTCTCACTGCCCTGTCCTTGAGGTAGATGGTCCGAAGGAGTCATGCCTTCCTGGAAAAGCAATAATCCCACAGCGATTACACGAGTAATACCATCATTACAGAAAAAGGAAAATGAATTCAACAAAGGATCATACATTATCTTTTGCGCTGCAATCTGCATTATTGTCGAGCAATGTCTTAACAGTTGAGATGTCTTTCGAGGTAATTGAGTACCATACCGCAAGATGTAATGGTGTCATACCATTCTGCTTAAACCAAACCAAATCAGTCCCCAAGCTGTTGTCTTAGTAGAGCCACATAACAATGAGAAGGCAGGTAACAAGCCCGAGAGAGAGAAAAATAATTACGCTGGCTTTGGCTTCGATAAAAGCACCACGGTCAAGGAGTAGCTTTGCAGCTTCATTGCAGCCGTTCTTGGCTGCCATGTGCAATGGAGTTTCACCATACTGAAGAGCAGCACAGGGAGTGATAAAAATTCATGCAAAGTAAATAGATCCAAAAAAGAAGAATCAGAGAGGGAAAAAACAAAATCAAGCTTACAGTATTCACTGCTTCCAATTCAACTTTCTCAGATCCTGTCCAATCGAGGAGATACTTGACTATGTCAACATTACCATTACCAGCAGATACATGAAGTGGCGTGTGATACATCTGCATTCCAATCAAAACAAGTCCAAATTTTGAATTTTTTGCGCCACGAAAAACGTTTAAGATTCAAGGTTCTGGCATATACGCAAGAAGATCACGAGTTCTCTTAAATAGATTCGCCACATATGCCAACATTCAAACTAAAATCTAAAGGTGAAATCGCATTTCGACAGATTTAGATTCAGAAAAACACAGGAAGGAAGAAATATCATACGACGGGATTGCGCTCATTGAGAAGAGAAGGATTGTCTTTGAGAAGCCTCTGCAATGAAATGAGGTCTCCGGAGTGAGCGCAATCGTGAATTGTGGTGGGTCTAGCGGATCTCAGCCGCTGTACTCCACCTCCACCGACATGTCCGTTCATTATTTTCCCAATCCTCCACCGCCTCGATTACAATAAATTTGCCCCAAAATTGATCTTTTGGGGAGATTCTTTTCAGAGGATTTTCCGGAAAAAATGTGTCTTCAGAGATTCAGTGACTCTTACGGCGGAGAAGAAAGAAAGAAAGAATAGAATAATTACAATGAGAGTACCTCCGCGTCTTCCTCTTTCATCACTCGTCTTTCTTTGGCGTCTCTTCTTCTTCTTCTTCTTCTTTATTTTTGAAAAGACGGTTTTACCCTTATATGTGACCTCCTGGCGCCTTCCTAAACAGCTAAGATATTATCCCAATCAAAATTATTATTAGCCTAATCATATGTAATTAGTTACAAATTAAGTGATCTATTGTGCTCTGCGTTGTAAATCTATAACTGCAAAAAATGGAGAAACCACATTAGACACCCTTTCATTCACGATTCAAGAGATTTTGATACCAAATTGTACTTAGATCATAAAGATTACATCTTTTTTTAAGTATAACAGATCTTGAAAATACTGTTTTTCTCTAAAAGAAAATTAGATACCAAAAACTTGATTTTAAGGTAAAATCAAAATAAAATTCGGCCCATTGATGACTCAAAAAGAAAATTATCTTACCAAGAGATTCAAATACCTCACATTTGTTATGCCATAATTAGAGACTAATTGTTAAATTAACTTACAAAAATTTAAGATTCATTTTAGATTGCTGATTCAAATACCTCAACACTCTCGTATAAATTAAGTAAGAGTGGAATTCACATGTAAAATAACTTTATTTGTATTACAGTATTTTAATTTATATATTTTCTAATCAATGTTTTAACAGTTTTAAAATCTTAAAACTTATGGAAGAAATAAGTTGGTTAATGGTTGCAATACTTTTACGTTCATCCCAAATGTGTGAAGTTTGACTCTATCTTTTTTTCTTATGAAAATGTTAAATTTTCGTGTGAAAATGTTGGGATATCGGTCCGGCCCGTTGTCGCGCAATGACAAAAAAAATCTCAAAATTCCTAACCATTTTCCTACAATTTTGTCCCAAAATTTTTATTTAGGTGTTTTTCATGATTGACAAGTTTTAAAAACTAATACTATAAAATAACATTTTTAAAAAAAAAATTTGTTCCAAATATAAAACAAATAATTATGTAAAAATATTTATTTATTTTAAATAAATTATAAATAAATTTAAAAAATTATATTTGGATTCAGTTTTCTAATTTATGGTTTAATTTTTTCTTTTAAAATAAAATTATGATATATTTTAATTTTAAATTTATGTTATTTTGAAAATTTAAATTAATAGTAGTATATTTAAAATAAAAAATTTTAAAATACTATTTTTGTAAATTATCCACCCATTAAATCTATTATTTAGACTCCTTTTATAATTACAATTTTCTTTAAAAAAGTACAGCCACTACTCTAACGAATCAGTCCATAGTTATTATTTTTTACTAAGCCTTCTATTAAAAAGACAAAGCCCAAATTAGATTAATTTTTTCCAACGTCGGCAATGCTTCAGAGTCCAACTCCAAACATTTTCCCTATAGAGTTGATTATGGAAAAATTCTTTTATAATGATTAAGACAGAATTAGAGAACTTCTGATTTCCGCGTAGATAGATTGAATTACAATACTATACATTTTATAATTGATATTTTTTTGTAAACATATCCAATGCAATACATTAAATTTTAATCTGGACGGTAATACAGTGACGACACTAGATGACAAATTCTTGTATTATAATTGATTTTGAATAGTAAAATTATGAAAAACTACGTGGAACAAATAAGTAGAATAAATTACCAAAACATATTTGTTTCCGTTCTATTGAGATATATTTAAGATATTTTCTATTTATCTTTATTCATAAATCTATATTAATATTTTTTGTGTGTTTAGTCTATGTAAACATGTATATGTATTGGTCAATTGATTCAAAGCAATATAAATTTTTTTTTTCTTTTCTTAATCTAATTTGTAATGGTATCAGAACCATTGATATGTCCAAATTCCAAACTTTGGCCCGCTGAAACCAGAGGGAAGAAGGAAACGCCGTATAGTTATAGTTCAAAGATCCGAAATTTCTATTATTTTAAGAGGACATATATATTTTATAATAATAATAAGAACTATAAATTTTTATAGGGTAGTTCTTTGAAATAATATATTTTAATGTTTTATTCCAAAATTAATATTATTAGTTAAATTTTTAACTTAAATTTAAATTTTAAATACATTAAAATTTTGTTAATAAAGAATAATTCTAAATTAAAAAAAAGAAATCCAGATACATTATTTTAAATTTATTTTAAATATATTTAAAATAAATAAATATTTTCATATAATTATTTATGTTATTTTTAATTATTACCATTTTTATATAATAATATTAATATTGAAACGCCAAAATTGACTGAACTGAAGCTAAGGAAAATGGGAGCAGTGTGGCCAAAGTAGAAACAGTGTTTAATTTAGGGTATTGGCAGCTTTAATTTAAAGAAAAATTTACTAAAAAAATAAAAGGGAATATTAGAAGGTGAGGCCAGCGAATGTGATGCCACTAATCACGTGCCTAATGTTATACCAAATAATTTCATAGTGTCCCAATGCGACGCCCACTTTTCAATATTACGTTTTCGAAGATTTTTCACACAACTCAAATATAAGTTGTTTTGAGATTAAAATAAAAAGCTTCCACTTTTTTTTCCTATACACAAATCTTACAAGACTATGGTTGATATGTCAATATCCCTAATATATTTCTAATATATTAATTAATAATTATTTTAACAAAATAATTTTATGATGATATATGATTTATAAATATGACACGCTAATGTGTCACATTAATAAAAATATTAAGATAAATATTAAATAATACATAATTTATTAAAATATTTATAAAAACTGCAATTACACAGTATATTTGTAAATCCTTAATATTTTGACATATAATGTATTTTGTCATAAAATGCAAATAAACAAAATATAAATTTTAAAAAATTAGTCCAACAAAATATAAAACAAAAAGTTAGTTTAATTGAATATTTATCACATCTAAAATTTATCCAAAATAGATATAATTTAAATCTATTTATATAATCTGATTTCATTATCTATTTCATTTCGTAATCAATATTAAAAAAATTTAAAAAAATATTTTAAATATGAAATCAATTATATATATATGATTTATATTAACAAAATAAATAATTAATTATTATATGTAAATATTTTTTTCTTACGTAAAATGTGAATCAATATCTAGTGAATCATTATTTACAGATATCATCTTGACGGATTAGATGCTAATTAAAATTTAGTTTGTTGCAAAACCATGCTAAGTGAGTTAATCCTAACTACGGTCAGAAAATATTACAAATAGTTGTTATGTTGATAAAATAAGTTATAGATCGTTTCCTCAAATGTTCTTATACTTGTTTGAAACTTTGATAAATATACTATTCAACAACTATATTCATACCACACAAAAGCACAACCCAAGATCCAATCTACACCCGTTGTTACTTCACTTTCGTCTTTACGGTCTCTGAAAAAACAAAAGGAGATTGACGAGATCCAATGATTAAGAATATACAAATCATTAAAAATGATTAAAAGAATTATTAATATATATAATTTAAAAATTACCTTTAATACACTTTTTACATATTAGGTTAGTAATTAGATTTCTCAAAACTATATATAAACCAATATATTATGTTAATTTATTTTTATAAACATCAAAATTAGTTATTTTATAAAAAATTATGTTTTTATTCTCATTAATTTATCATAGTATTAGAGCTTTTGATTATAACCTAATGGTCCCTGTTTTTATTTAGATTAAGTGTATTCAACAAATTTGACAAATTATGCTCATGATAATTTATTTAATTCAAAACACAAATTTGTTTATGAACAAAATATTCGAAAAAGATTAAAATTTATAAAGGAAACTAATAAAACATATTATTCTCACACATTCTCACAAAAATTTTGGGAGACTATTTTCTCACATATTTTCGATCGATTACTCACGGATATTAAATACGGTTACAAAACTGTGGAAAATTTTCTATTGAAATTTTATTGGAAATCCATAGATATTTTACTAATAGATTTTTAACCAAACAAATATCGTAGAAAAAACATGGAAAATAATAAGATATATGTGGAAAAAAATATGGAAAATGGTAAGATATATATGTGGAAAATTATTACTATTTTTATCCTTTAAAAATCTGTGAATTTTTTTTTTTACAATCGATTTCTCATAGAATTCTGGTAATGAAATATAGGAGAAATTTTCTTCTTTTCCTCGATTTCCTTCCAAATTTTCTGTAGAAAAAATGATTTTTGTGTAGCGAAAATGTCATTAGAAATCAGCGAGAATTGGAGAAAACAAAACAAAATTTGACCAAATCAAAATCGACAAATTATCATCGCAATTACGCCGTGTTGAATCTCTGTTTTTTAGATTTATGGCGTGTGGTCGGTTAATTTTAAACTATATAAATCAAATGATTGGGCATTGACTTATAATATAGTTTTAATTTTATGGACGGCTCCCATATATAATTGACGTGATATTAAAAACCTTAATCGTATTTGATTAACAAAATAATTATTTAGTGTCCGTTTAAGGTTTAATGGATTACGTGGGTGTAAACTTGATTTTAGATAACAATAATACTAGATTCATACCCACGCCATGCGTAAGGAAAAATATTCGTAAATTATATTTTATTAATAAATATAAATTAAATATTTATATACTTTAAATTTTATTTAAAATTAATTTTAACATTAATTTTTGTATATACAAATTAAGAAAAAAAAATAATTATTTTTTACAAATTTAATAGTAATTTTTTGTTAGTTTAATAAAATATATTAATTATATAACCAAATTAATAACAATGATATACTTGTAATTATTCTAATAAGTTAAACTCATTTATATATTTATTTGAAATTTACTTTAGTGATGACACGTCAGCATGATATTTCTGTTAATAATACGTCAGAGTAAAATTATTTTATTAAAATGTTTCTCAAATAATGTATTAGGGATTACGGTAGTAACTTAAATCTATTTATATTTATTTAAAATTATTTATAAATTAACGTATAAAAAATTTAAAGAAATAAAAAGTATTGTTTCTGCAAATATAATAGTATTTTTTGGTTAGTTAAATAAATTATATTTATTTTCTAACCAAATTAATATATGTGGTATGTATTGTAATTATTCTAGTAAGTTAAATCCTTTTATATATTTAACCTGAAACTTCATGTGGTGTTGATACGTCAGTATGATATTTTTGTTATTAACACGTCAGTGTAAAATTATTTTGTTAAAAAATTTCTCAAATAATATATTAGGAATTTTAGGGGAAAAGTCAATGTAATAGGTGGCTTTGAACTTGTGGTTGGTACAGTCCACTTGTGTCTTTTGCTTTGGAGCAAGAATCCCAATTATTTTTCACATTCAAAACTTAATATTACGCTTTCTCCTCTAATGCAATCTGCTAATTTCCAAAAACTGTATATATATCTTTACAGCAAACATTTAATTTTTTTTACTTTTGTAACAACTTTTTTTCACACATGTTCCTTTATTTAAAACAAAATATTAAACATTTTAAAAAATTATTCAAACAAAATAAACAATAAAATTTGGGGTATTTGCAAAATTGATCTAAAATTTGGTTTCAATTGCAAATTTAACCCCATTAAACTTATTTTTGTAAAACTAACTTTTTATCTATTTTTTATATTTAAACAATAATTTTATTTACAACTTTGCTATTATCTTAAAAAATAACACAAATATCATTATGAACAAATTTTTCAAAAATATTATGAAAATTCTATCTTTTTCATTGCACACAATCATCCTTGTCTTGGTTGTTGGGAGCTCTTAATTCCATCGACACATCCACCATTTATATCTACTATTTCATCAAATCTCATTCATCACAATCTATTTCATTTTCTCTCATATTTTTTTTCCAATTTTTCTCTTCACCCTACATTCAAAAGCTTCCAATTTTGCAAAATTTATCATTATCCGTTAAAACAAGCTTTTGTAAATTTATATCGGTCATCGTTTAAATCACGTAGCTAAAAAATCAAGATCGAATGTTAGTTTTCGTGTTTTAGTTTCGATTATATTTTTCCAGTTCATAAAGTTACGAAAAATCTGTTTTGTAATATATTTACAAAGCACACTTCTCTAACACACTTCTGAAAGTATGTTTTGCAAATAAAATACAAAACAAACTTTTCGAAATCTGCTTTAATCGGAATAAATATCTATTTAACCGGAATAAACTGTTTTTCTCACTGAAGTTGCTTTGATAACAAAAAAACATGCAAGAACTAAAACGTAATTGACATTTCGACATTATTTTTTAGTCAAAATGAGTGTTTAGTAATTTCTCTATCCTCATATGTTAGTTTTGCAAAAATATTTTCATGTGGGTTACACTTGCATTTGGATTCAAGTTTTAGGTCATCTTTAACAATTCTCCCATAAAATTTTAGTTTAATTAATCATTTATCACATTTATAACTTTTTATCTATTTAATAATATTATATATCTAAAATTGAAATAATTTAAACTTTTCTTTAAAATAAAATATTAGATATTTTAAAAAATTAGTCAAACAAAATATATAATAAAAATTTGGTTTAATTAATCATTTATCATATTTGTAACTTTTTATCTATTTAATAATATTGTATATCTAAAATACAAATAATTTAAATTTATTTTTATAATCCGATTTTATTGTTTATATCATTTGTATAATCAATATTATTTTCAAAAAGTTATTATAAATAAAAAATAAATAATGTAGATATCTAATCTATATTTATAAATAAACAATTAATTATAATATACGAATATTTTTTCTATGTAAAACATGAATGGAAATCTAATAATATATTATTTTTGCTTAGAAGTATTTTTTAGAACATGTATATATGTAACTATAATTCATTTATTGTAATCATTTAATTATCATTATTCAATATGTTATCACAACAGTAAACACTCCTAAATGTAGAAAAAAATTGGAACCGTTTTCTACTTATTTTTCTTTCTTTCGGAAATGATTAGCCTTTGCATGTCACATACGGATTCTTTGCCTGTACCTTCGTATACTCGTCCTTTTTTTCTTAAACAATGTTTTATTTCGGTTTTTTCAACTATACACCAATAATAATTAACTAGAAACTGATCCATAAAATGCGTGAGATTATGTAATAATAATATTTTATTATATATTTTTATTAGTTTAGTCAAATATTATGTCAATTATAATTTTTAATGAATATTAAATTATTTTATAAAATATTAATAATATAAATATAAACCAAAATTTAAAATTATTCGATATAATAATATAGTTAATTTTTTCAGGTAAAAAAGTTATTCGAGTATATTAATAAATATCTGAATTTTAAATAGTAAATTTTTTAATATTTATGAATATAGTTTATAAAATATGAATGTAAATTAAATTTTTAGAAATTGTTAAATTGTTAGATGTATTAATTTTAGATAATTTATTTATTTTCTAATAAAAATTATTTAATTATATTAATAAAAATATAAATATTAAATATTAGATTTTATAATAGTAATGCCTATTTTAACCTTCTAATATATTTGGTATTTATTATTTAAATTAATTATTTATAATGATAATTAAAATAATATTCTAAAAGTTAAATATTATTTATTTGAAATGTATTTACCAAATAATAATATAATGATGGAATTACTATTACATTCGCACACCAATGTATTTTCAAGTGAGAGATTTGCAGACTAGGGGGTTATTCGCGTAGAAGACAAAACCTAAAGATGACTCATATGAATACCCAACTACACGTTTTTCAACTTCTCCATCACTTGCCATTGCTTTTTCAATAAAAACAACTATGTGGGATTGACACTCTCATTCAGAACATCCTTTATTATCTTATTTTAAAAACTATTGTTTCACGTTTCATTTATCTATTTCTTCAAGTGTTTTAGTGGATCAACTTTTTCATGCTTGTTCTATCAAAATGTTGCACAAGTTACCTTTCAAAGACTCTACTCTTTCAATCTAAACATCATGTTGTATTTTCAAAATTTACTTCAATCGATGACTTTATATATAATAGTTTTGTTTGTTTGCCCGTCAGTGGTGATTGAGGCTGTATTTATTGTTTGCGGTTGTTGGTACGACATATGTTATTTGTTTATTTACCGTTAACGGTTGCAATTGCGGTTAATCGTATGTTTTTAGTCGTACTGTTGTTTTAATCAACATATCAAAAAAATTGTAGCAGAAAACGTAACGTCTTACCGGTTCAATTGATCATAGATGGCTGTAATAAGTAAACAAACAACAATCGATCACATCCGTATGAAACAGTGACTGACAAACGAACATTAACTTATGTCATTTTTGTACATCACTACACATGTTACATTTGGTTATATTTTTTAAAACAAAAATCTCATAAACTTTATATTCTGATAATGGTGGTGAATATATTAGACTCTCCAATTTTTTGTCTGAATCATACTAAGATTGTGGTGAAATAATTCATTGAAAAAATTCGTTACAAAATTCCATTTTATCGTAGTAAATATAATACATTGTTTTTATTAAAATAATTTCTTAGAACTTGTATATATGTAATTCTAATTCATTCAGTGTAATTATTCCATTTCTATTATTCAATAATCCAAACCACACAATTCAAACTCAACTTCCACATTCATGAAATCTATGCATATTGTAACGCAAATTCATAGTTCTTTGACCCATCCCTTAATAACAACAAGCGAGTAAAAACTCAAAAAACTTGACTTTGCCAATCGATTTCAATATTTCTAGGTCAATAGAAAGGTCGACTAAAAAGACACCGAAGAGGAGGTTTAATCGTGGCCACATCAAGAATTATGGGAAAAGGATATAAACCTTATCACCTGTCTAAACTAAAGCCATCTTAAGCACCGAAAAACATTTTTAAAAAGAGAGAAAAAAAATGCAGCCATCAAATATGAGTTTGCCAATCGATTTCAATATCAACAAATAATTGAAATATAATTTAATAATAATGTAATTTTACTTATTTTGAAAATAATGTGAAAATACATATTATAATGATTATTATATTTTAGTATTAAATATAGTATGATGTAAATTCAAATATTTGTTGAATTTTATGAGGTTTTATTATTATCACTAAAGAGAAATAAGAAATAATAAATAACTAGATTTAGATCCGCGCCATGCGCGGGAAAAAATATTCGTATATTATATTAACTATTTAATAAATAAAAATTATATATTGACATAATTTTTTTAACGTACGTAAAACTTTTAGTTCGTTAAATACAATTATATTTAAATAATTTATTCATATATAATTTAATTTAATTTATTTTGTAGTTATGTATTTAAATATATATATATATATATATATAACATTAATAATCATATATATATATATATTATTTAATATAAAATTTCTAGATTAAATTCTAACATAATAGGTCAAGGAAAAATTGATAAAGTTCCTTGAACCACTTTCTCGAAGATATGATTCAAACTGTTTCACAAGTTCTTTTTTCACGGATACTTGAATTTTAGTACCCTAAATTAAAATTTTAATTAATTAATTTGCGGTTTAATAAAAATATAAAACTTCAAAATAATCCAAAAGTTTGGATTAAATATTTCGGTTTGTAAAAAATATATAAAAAAAATTATTTTATTCAGAAACTCGCTATAAAAACATTTTTGTTAGTTAAATTTCATTGTAAACAGAAAAATAAGATTATTGATTATTCTTTTAAATTTTTATTACGATTTTTGAAAAATATGAAATATTAAAAATAAAAAAAATTTCAAAATTTGGATTACATATTTCGACATTGAATAAAAATATCTAAAAATAATAAGAATAATAAATTACAATATTCTTTATCACCAATATTTCAATATTGTTACCAAAATAATTTTTTAAAAAAAAAAATAAAATTAACAATTCTATGAAATTAGTTTTTACTTTACAAATAATGAAATAATATGTAAAAATAGTAAAAGTCAAACTTATAGTTGAATCAATAAGAATCATTTCAATAGTCAATCCAGCACCAGTTGAGTATTGTTACCATAATCTTATAATTCTGATCTTTATTTTCCAAATATTCTTGAATGGTTTTAAATCAGACACTAAGCTGAAAGAAGTCATGGAAAATAAAGATCAGAAAGTTTGGAGATACTACTGATTTTGAAAAAAAAGTAAGAGAGATTGTGGATGAAGGCATGATTTATATAGTGTAAAAAGGATTAGTAAACCCTAGTTTTTTAAATTTAATCGTAGGAACAATGATTAGGGCTCATAAATATTTTTTTAAAAATGAAACAAAAAAGAAAGGCAATTTTAATCAATAAAGGGAATTGTTTACGGTAAATATGATTATCAAAAATAAAGTGTAATATTTTATGGAGGTGCGTTAGGATTAGTAAACCCTAGTTTATAGTAGGAACAATGATTAGTGCTCATAAATTTTTTTTCGGAAATGAAACAAAAAGGAAAGGTAATTTTATGAAAAATAAAGGGTAATAAATTGTATGGAGGTACATTATGAGGTATTGATGGAGCGAATATTTGATGGTAACTATAAATTAAATTTCATATATTTAATATATATTTTCATATAAATTTTTTATATTTTTTAATTTTATTTTCTATCTTTTTTGGTAAGTATTGTTTTCCATTTCTTGATCATAGACTAATATTTTGTATGTATAAGAATATATAAGTCATTAGTCTTCTAGCATGAAATAGTACAATAGATTAGTTCTAATAATTTAAAGTTTATTACTCGGGTCTAATTATATTTATATTTAAAATCTAATATATTAAAACTATTGTAAGCATATTTATAATAACAGTTTAAATAATATATTTAAATTTTTATAAATTTTTTTAGAAAATTTATACGCAATTAATGAGATATAATTTTGAATTTATAATAGTTTATATATGATTAAAAGAAAATATAACTTTTTTGGGAATTAGTAATAATTTATGGTTAATATAATAAAATATACTGATTATGTAACCAAATTAATAGTAGTAGAGTAATTATAATTATGATAGTAACTTAAATATATTTATATTTATTTGAAATTTTTTTATTTGACGTATAAAAAATTTAAAATAATAAAAATTGATATTTTTGTAAATGTAATAATATTTTTTGGTTAGTTGAATAAAATGTATTGATTATATAACCAAATTAATATGAGTGACATGTTTTGTAATTATTCTAGTAATTTAAACCATTTTATATATTTAAGCCGAAAGTCGTTGTGGTGTTGACAACTCAACATGACATTTTTGTTATTAACACGTGAGGGTAAGGTTACTTTGTTAAAAAGATTCTCAAATAATATATTAGAGATGTTAGTAACTGAGTATTATAATTATGCCAGTTTCTAAAATTGTTATTCTAAATAATATGGAAGTAACAAATTTCATTTTCTATAATTTTTTAATGTCAATGTATATTGAATTACTAAAATTATGTCGATGTATGTCTTTATTGAATTTGATTTCTTAAATGTTTATACTTACCTAAATTGTGTTTGTCAATATAAATAACCTTAATTAAGATACCTTATTAGTTTTCGGAATTAATTGATAATTAGTTTAGGAAAGAATATAATATCAAAGAAATGAAGAAATATAAATAAAAAAATGAGAAATTTTATGGAAATGACATATAAACAAAATTTGACTGCAATGTTTCTCTATGATATACAGGACTTGCCCCATATCATTTAATATCTAAAATACATAAAGTTGATGTTTTTTAATTGTATAATTTTTCTGCTATATTTAAAATTAAAAAAAATATAAAAATAAATAGTGGAGGTTCAAATTTAATAACTATAGAAAATACATAACCGTTTTAATCACTAAATATAAGAAATTTAATTAAATATAACACTTCTAGTTTTTTTATTATTTGACGTATAAAACCTTTATTTTATGAGCTTTAGCCTCTTAACTTTTTCTGAAAATGATGGTTACGATTTCAATATAAGTTATTTGTTCTGTTACTAATTCAAGATTCATGAATGTTAATATTTTAGATAATCGATGGCCAAAACAAAAAATGGTAGATGTCGAGACGATCTAACATACCTTATATTTCTGGTCCTTAAACAATCGAATTATACAGTGTTCTCATTAAATGCATAATTTAGTCCACATCCCACTTGGCAATGTCAATTTGTCATATACCACACTTATTTCTTAAAAAGAAGGAAAAACCTACATTTCGAATTTATTCAATTCTCTTTTTTTTTTGTTAAAGGAATATATACAATTCCCCAACTCGATCAGGAACTTTGAGCCAAAAAAGTATTTCAGTAAAGAAAAATTCTTCAGTGAGTGAATGATATTGGGAGAAAATTGATATATAAAGTATTTTCTCTTCTAACATTTTCTGACGATATATAATGCATAGGAAATTCTATTTTTGATGGACCATTAAGCAAAAAGCTTTTCCAAGTTAACATTTTCGTAAAACATTTCACGATGGGCGTCAGAGATGTGAGTTTATCGTCATTACTTTTTCGAATTGGGTTTAACATTTTCAACGAATTAGAAAAAGGTAAATTGGTAAACTAGCACATACGCCGGTACGAGTTATCCAAAATGGCAACATTTTTGTCTTTTAACATGACAAAATTTTCATATAAAATACTTAATAATTTTTTTGAAAGTATTATAAGAGTGAGTGTAGATATTTATCAATCTGCTGGTCAAATTAACATTATTTAATTTAAAAATAGTGTAATATATTTGTAATAATTTCACATATTCATAACAGGACACTCGGGTTATAAAAAGGAAATATAATTATATTTTAGTTTCCAAACTGAAATTTGTAGTTCCAAAAATTGTCGAAAAACCTCCGGAGGGGTTAAAAAGAGACAGAAAGAACGTAAAAAAAAATATTAACGCGGAGGAATCGTGTGGGACCCAAAACAGCTTCCTTTGTCCAAATTCCGTTAAAACTCAAGTCTCGGTGCCACCGGATCCCTCCTCCCGTCTGCTTTTTGTAACATTCCATCAGTTACCTCTGTCTCTCTCTACCCCTTCTTCTCCCTTTTTGATTAGATCGAAGCAAAAATGTCCTCGGCGCCGTCTCCGGGGACTACTCCGTCAGAATCTCCACCTTCTCCTCCCACAAATTCCACTACCACAACTCCTCCGCCAGCCTCTTCTCCTCCTCCCACTACGACCCCTTCTTCTCCTCCCCCGCTATCAACTAATTCAACCTCTCCGCCTCCGTCTTCTCCTTTAACGCCTTCTCTTCCTCCTCCTTCTCCAACCACACCTTCAACTCCTCCTCTTCCTCAGCTATCTCCCTCCTCACCAGTCACCCCATCTCCGCCGTCTCCCTCCGTACCAACTCCTCCTGGATCCATCACTCGAAGCCCTCCATCTCCATCTTCGGGACCACCATCGAATCCCTCAGGCGGAGGAGGATCTCCTCGAACTCCATCAAGCTCTTCGCCATCTTCGCCGTCTTCTTCTTCCGGCGGATTATCAACAGAAGTGGTGGTTGGAATCGCCGTCGGAGGAGTCGTTGTACTTGTGGTACTGACTCTGATTTGTCTCCTTTGTAAGAAGAAACGAAGAAGAGGCGATGATGAAGCTGCTTACTATGTTCCTCCTCCACCTCCTTCTGGTCCCAAAGGTATAATCAAAATCAAATCTTGAACCAAAATTGTTCCTCATTTTCTGCAATTACCCTCAAAATTTGCATGCTAATTATCCTATTCAGATTTGTTACGTCATCATTTGTGGAAAAAATCTTAATTGTTTAGAAATTTTCAATCTTTGCAATGTAGAATCCGATTTTGAGATTTGATGTTCCTGTGTTTCTCAGCTGGAGGACCTTACGGTGGACAACAACAATACTGGCAGCAACAAAACGCATCACGACCGTCAGATCACGCGGTGACGTCACTACCACCACCACCTAAGCCTCCATCTCCACCACCTCCGCCGCCTCCACCACCGGCTTTTATAAGCAGCAGCGGCGGCTCTGACTCGAACTACTCAGATCTTCCAATTCTTCCTCCACCACCTCCAGGGCTTGTTTTAGGCTTCTCCAAAAGCACTTTCACTTACGAGGAGCTAGCTAGAGCCACCAATGGCTTTTCTGACGCTAATTTGTTAGGACAAGGCGGGTTTGGTTACGTGCACAAAGGTATATTGCCTAGTGGGAAAGAAGTTGCTGTGAAACAGTTGAAAGCTGGGAGTGGTCAGGGAGAGAGAGAGTTTCAAGCAGAAGTTGAGATCATTAGCCGAGTCCACCACAAGCATTTGGTTTCTCTTGTCGGTTATTGTATCGCTGGTGCTCAAAGGATGCTTGTCTATGAGTTTGTTCCTAACAACAACCTTGAGTTTCACCTCCATGGTTAGACAAAAACTAAACTCTTCCTTGTGATAGAATCTGCTTTGTTGTGCCATTTAGCATTGTATTTTAAGGAAAATTTGTTATAGGGAAGGGACTGCCTACGATGGAATGGAGCACAAGATTAAAGATTGCTCTTGGATCTGCTAAAGGACTTTCGTATCTTCACGAAGATTGTATGCCTAAAATCGGGAAATTTATGTATAGATGCTCGATAAATATAGTCTGTGTTTGTTTATGAGGCACTCGTGTTTTTGCAGGCAATCCTAAAATCATTCACCGGGATATCAAGGCAGCAAACATACTGGTGGATTTCAAGTTTGAAGCAAAGGTATGATTTATCTTGATTCGACATGTTCGTCATGTGATTTTGTAATTTGTGTCACTGAAGCTATTATATCGTTCAGGTTGCTGATTTTGGTCTTGCCAAGATTGCTTCGGATACAAACACTCATGTATCCACACGCGTGATGGGAACCTTTGGGTAAAAACAATCGTGAAGCTAAATATGTACATTGATGTAGTTTGTAAAGTTTCTTTGGAGCTTTATCTTTTATTTTTTTACAAATTCTGAAACTTTTTGGTGTTGGGATTTTAGGTATTTGGCTCCGGAATACGCTGCAAGTGGAAAGCTCACAGAAAAGTCTGACGTTTTCTCATTTGGTGTTGTACTTTTGGAGCTAATAACCGGACGTGGCCCTGTTGATGCAAACGATGTCTATGTTGATGACAGCTTAGTTGACTGGGTACTTACTATTGACTTCAAATAATCTAAACTTGACATGGATTTGTCTTACAATTTGACTGTTGAATGATGCAAAAGCTATGTGTGAATAATGCAAACAGGCGCGGCCCTTGCTTAACCGAGCATCTGAGGAAGGAAACTTTGAGGGTTTGGCCGATACAAAACTGAATAATGAATATGACAGAGAGGAGATGGCTCGCATGGTTGCTTGTGCTGCAGCATGTGTTCGTCATTCAGCTCGCCGCAGACCTCGCATGAGTCAGGTAACTTACTCATATCATTTCCTCTTGGGTGAGTATTCATAGTCGAAGTAATATGTTAAAAGAGTGAGTGGAAACGAGCAGATTGTGCGTGCGTTAGAAGGAAACGTATCACTGTCAGATCTCAACGAAGGGATGAGACCGGGTCACAGCAACGTTTACAGCTCATATGGAGGAAGCACGGATTATGACTCGAGCCAATACAATGAGGACATGAACAAGTTTAGGAAAATGGCACTTGGAACTCAAGAGTACAACGTGACCGCCGAATACAGTAATCCAACCAGTGACTATGGACTGTACCCGTCTGGTTCGAGCAGCGAGGGTCAAACCACACGTGAATTGGAGATGGGAAAGGTTAAAAGAACCGGTCAAGCTTATGGTGGACCTTCTCTTTAAACCATTATAAGAGGGGAGAAATTTGCAGGTTAATTTTTTTTTGGGATTCATTCTTTTTAACTGTAAAGATTTGAGAAAATTGCCTTACTCTAATTGAAAGTAAAAACGATATAAGTATGATACCTTTTCAATTTTTGGTTTCTTATTTAGAAGTTGTGATATTGATACTTAGATTGAGGATTGAATATTATTCTTTCATTTTTTTTCTTGGGTTTAATATTTATCTTTTAATAATTTAAATTTTAAATATGATTTAATAAATGCGTATTTTTTTTTAACATTTTCATTAACGAAGTTTGATTTTTCTTAATAATGGTTGACGTGGTATATGACATAGACGAATTAGGTGACGTGGTAATGTGTGTGCAGTAAAACGACGTTGATTTAATCGATTATAACGACATCGTTTTTCATAACACATGTTTTCTAATTTTTTCTCATTTTTCATAACACATGGTTTTGTTTTCGAAAAATCTCCAATACTAAATCTTAATCGTGATTGAGGAAGGAAGAAAAAATGGAAAAATATGTGTTATGAAAAACGATATCGATTTACTGCACATGCACTGTCACGTCACCCAATTTTATATCATGTCGGTTAATATTAACGAAAACCAGATTTCGTTAATGAAAATATTGAAAAAGCTATGTATTTGTTAAGTCACGTATAAAATTTTAATTATTAAGAGATAAATGTTAAAATTTGCACAATATAAAAACACACGAGGAAGATTGTTGAGATTAAAATTGATGGTTTTCCCTTGATTTGATGGTGTGATGTAGGTTGTTTGTTGTGGCTTTGGTCTATTTTGGGTTCAGTTCCAACAAACCGTTCTTTATACAAATGTACCAACAATCATTAATCACATAACCTCTCGTGTATACAAAACATTTTTGTGATTTCAAGTTTTGTTTTCCTCTTCGATACTAATATACTTTAGAATTACCTCAATCTTAGATTTTCCGGTCCAGAAATATAGGTTTACATGATGTCATAAAAGAAAAGCATTATGATGCAAAATGGTGAGTTACAAAAAGGATTAAATTTTGAAAGTGAACACTAATTTTGAAGCGGCACAACTCGTCAAATTCTCTCGTTCGCGAATGGCGCGAGGTTTATCCCTATGCTCCAATGGAAGAAAACCATCGACTTTGCTCTCGAGCTCCATCCCTAAGGTTTCACTTTCCTTCTCTCCTAAAACCCTTTTCTCTCCGTATCCGATTCAGTCCCGTCACCCATATTTCTCAAGATTGTTCTGTAAGCTCGCCTTTGTTCCCGAAACGGTCGATGAAACGAGATATATGGAGCTTTTCAATAGACGAATGGCCATGGCAGGACTTAAACCTCACCACCGGATTGGTAAGTGTACTAATTAAATTGAAAGTTTGATGTTTTTTTTTTGTTTACTTACATAACCAGAAACAGTGTTTTTTGAGAAATTGCGTTTGTGCTTTCAGCTTTGGGAGTTTCAGGTGGGCCTGATAGTATGGCGCTTTGTATCCTAACTGCAAAATGGAAAGCTCAAGGGTTAAGTGGTCTTAACAAGACAGATGGTTTCATCGATGGACTTGTTGCTATAGTTGTGGATCATGGATTACGACAAGAGAGTAAAGAAGAAGCTGAAGTTGTATGTTGCAGAGTTTCTGAAATGGGTACAATTTTTTTAAAAGCTATGACCAATTTGATTCTGCAGTTAATGTTTTAGTAACTTTTGGGGAAATTTACAGGAATCAGATGTGAGATTGCTCGTTGTGATTGGGTGAATGGTAGACCAAAGCACGGTCACTTGCAAGAAGCAGCTCGTGAAATGAGGTTTGCTTTTATTTTTCCTACTGATTTGAATCATCAAATGTTAAATTCTCTGTTTACGTGGTTTTCCTCTTTATAGGTATCAGATGATTTCAAATGTTTGCTTCAGAAAACAGATTGAGGTTTTGCTTATAGCACATCATGCGGATGACCAGGTAAAGACGCTTGAGAATTTAGGAAAGTAAAATGTTTTATATTGATTGGAATGTTGAATTGGATGCAGGCTGAGTTGTTCATTCTCAGGTTATCTCGCGGTAGCGGCGTTCTTGGGCTTGCGGGTACAGCATTTGTTTCTGAGATTTTCTCCCGCAGTTTGGAGTTAGATGCAAAACATATGAAGAACCGATCTATTCTCTTAGTGCGGCCGCTGCTGGATTTACGGAAAGAAGACATGTACAAGGTTCAATTGAATCTAGCAACTCAAATTTGATTATAGTATTATGGTTGCTGTAATCAACTCTATAGTGGTAACAAGCAGATATGTCAATGGGGTAGACAAGAGTGGGTTGAAGATCCGACTAATCGTAGTCAGCTGTTTGTTCGGAATAGGATCCGAACATCAATAGGAAATCTACAGTCAGGCAAGTCTATCAAACATCAAACCTGACTTGTTATAAAGCTTGAAGGTGATGTCTGACTAATATAGTTTCTCATTTCAGGTATATTCAAGTCAGAGCTACAAGCAGTCATTTCTGAATGTCGGAGAACACGTTCGTATGTTGATAAAGTTTGCACAGACTTAATCAAACAGACTGTAATAGTGACAGATGTAATAGCATTTTACGGTTTAAGTCCACATGTGTAATCTGTTTCTGATACTGTAAGAGTGAAAAGCCAATTCTGTTTGATGTTGGAATTGGCAGAAGGGATATGCTGTTCTTGATCTAAAGAGACTAAACCCTGCAGAAGTTAAAGACATTTGCCTCTCAAAGTATCTCGCTGCAGTCCTGCAGGTGTTACATCTTGAATTTTTTGCTTTGGTAAAGGTAAAGTTATCGCCTTTGAGTATTTTGTTGACTCTTATTGATCTCTCGAATCTCCAGTTTATCTCTCAACGGCAGAGACCAATCAGAGGTAACACTTCAAAGCTGCTTTTGAACTACCTTCGCACAATTCCGTGCAAGGTAATCATTTTTCATGCTGTTCTGTCTCTAGATTTTGATATGTGCTACTTTTAAGTAACATTTCCTCCATATGGATTCACAGACATCTCTAACAGCTGCTGGTTGCTACCTTAGTCCGGCTCCTGGGTCGAAGGGTACCAAAATTATAGTCTCCTGTTTTGTTGATTGCCCTTTAGCGTCAAAGACGGAACTCTTGAACATTTGCTTCAGTGAAGCTCAAAGAAAACCAACATTTGATGACTTTCGAATCACATCAGATGCAAAATCTTTTTCAGACCATGCGGCCCCGAGCAGATTGTTTGAAGTCCGGTTTTTGGATGTTGCATCTGAATCCGTATTAAGTAAAGCCAGAGAGCTCAATCTTCTGAGTGAATCGACCTATACAACCATCGAGCTACTACAGAGGGATGAGACCAATCGGTTTATAAATAAAACAGAAGACAAATCGGTGGATGAAACAGAGCATAGAACCAACATTGCATCTTCCTCGGATAAAGTACATCTTTGGTCAGGGCAAAATCTCTACTTCATGAACAGGTTTCTCATCAGGTGGAACTTGAGTGACAACCAATGTGATGAAGCAGGTTGCAAAAATTGTCCAGTGCGTACAGCTACATCAATGGAGGTTCGGCACATGGTTGAATCCGACTGGCTATATCTAGCCGAGCTTTCAAGATGCTCGAATACAAATCACTCTACTTCATCTTCACAAAAAGCTCTAAAGTCCTTAAAGTTTATCCCAGCCGCTGCAAGAAGAAGCCTACCGGTCTTGATCAATCACTCCGGATTACTACTCAGTGTTCCTGTATGTGAAATTTCCATTTTACGACAATACTTTCGCACTTGTGTTTTTGGATTTGACAACTACAAAACCATGACTCTCATTCTCTTCTGTGTACTTGTTTTCAGGCTATTGGCTTCAGTTATTGTTCTTGCCTTGAGGCATCTGCACTGTTTCTACCAAGAGTACCACTTGGAGGCGGCCTTTGCTCATTTCTTTAAGCCTAATGCAACCATTTTTATTCATGGAATTCTTGCGAAAACGAAATAATATTTGATAAAGAATCTGTATCATAGGCAACTTTTGTTATTGAAAATCACCAATTACACTCTTTTTGTTTTCAAATTATAGTTCATGACGGGAAAACGATCATACTCCGCCTGTGCCACCTCGTTCTTTCAGCGTTTGAAATGAAGTAGTAAACCATTGCTTCCAAGCTGCATCCTTCTGTTGCTCGACCCATGAGAGAAAAGCACTGTCTATTAGGCAAAATATGTTGACGTAAAGCAATTGGTACTGCACGGGAACGTATCTGAAGTTTGCGATCTGAAGAAGAGGCCATGCTCCGCCTTCAAGCGCAAGAGCTGGAAGAAAATCCCTCTTGAGTCCTTCTTTCACTTCAGTTGTGTTTTTGCCTGTGGCGTATCCCATGTATGTGAAGAACACCAGTAGATCTATGGGGCCAAAGATAAGACCATCCATTGCAACTTTGGCAGCCACAAACCGTGTTGATTTTGGTGCATATCGAAGCTTCACTTTTATGAATTTATCAAGGCCTTCATACCTGTGAACCCAACAATATCAGGTTTATCAATCTATTCATAAACCATTCTTTCTCAGTATCTGATTCAGTGTAGCTGGATCAGTATCCATACAAAAGCTAAACTACGAAGGAAACAAACCAGAAGTGGCCAACAGGTCCGACAAACCCAAACCCAAACATGCTTGTGATAGCTACTCGCTTCCAGTTAACCTTGAATTCTGCATCTCTGTCTACATCTTTATTTGTTTCCTGTTACATTGAATATAGATTAGTGCTCGACCCAATATATGGCCTCAATACATAGCTAAAACATATACATTAGCAAAAGTTCATAGATATGTCTCTCTGGCAACCTATATATAAATATGGCATCTATGTCAACATTTTTGTTTTTGTCATGTTATACTAACCATAGTTTGGTGCCTGACCAAATGTAGGTCAACGAAGTCTCGATATTTAGCCAATACTCGAAGCAATATATAACAGATCTCAAATAAATTTCTTCTTCTAGCAACCTATATACCATAGACCTTAGAGGCAAATGGAGCCAAAATCACATAGAAAAGTACCAAATGACTCTGAGCTTTGTTGGTGTCTTTAAATCTAAGGATTGTTTTGCAGCAAAAGACTTCATAAGTTGAAAAAGCATCTCATTCTTCCATAGAAGCAATACATAAAAGTTGCTAATCCCCAGAACTATATATAGCAGGATGAACTTGTATTACCAATGGACCAAAAGGGTGAGTTGTGATGCAATGTTAACATGAAAGTACTACACCACCAGCTAGAAAAGTGAAAACTAACACATTGGTTCTGTGATTATCTTGCAAGTATAGAAGACCTCTACTCAACTAATACAGCTTGCAAAAATAAAACCGAAAAGCAGTAGTGCACAAAATTCTGGCCTGAAACATATCCTGATTCTTGGAAAAATGTTATTACGTATGTAAGAGTGTTAACAGTATATGACCATGGAATCTCAGTGAACACGTAACTGCACGTCGTATACTACAAGAGAATTTGAGAAATGTTTCTAACCATCAACTAAGAAATAAATCTATTGTGCAATACGAATGACCTAAATTCCTTGGCAGATTTGAAGGAGATGCTACTTAGGTAATACAATACGTTCCAATGTATCTGTACCATGAAAGAAGACCCACGAATTGAAACCCCTAAGCTAACAGAGAACTGTTAATGGAGAAAACAAAACAAAACAACCCTGAATACTTGAAAGATGGAGCCGGGATGTAGCATTTTCTTGGATATCGAAGAAAACTCCAGAAATATACCATTCAGTGTACAGAAGAACTGCATAAATCAACGCATTTGTCAAGCATTTACCCATTCAATGAAATGTCCCATATATACTGATGCACAGGAACCAATTGATACGAACTTGAACCAAAAACATCATGAAATCCAGAGCTCAAGAATCTAAATTATGTTTAAGAAAATCCGCTCCAAAATAACAATGAAAAAACCCAGAATCGGAGAGAATCCCAATATGAAACTTCAATAGAGGTAATGAGCTCTGGAACAGGAGAGAGAGAATCGAATAGAAGGAGATCGAAAATGACTAACGGTGAGACGAAGAAGACGAGGCTTCGCAGTGGAATGCGTGATGTATTGAGCAGTGACATCGCCAAATCCCCAAAGAAAACCGGAACTGATGACCTGAGTTTTCACAGGATGAACGGCCAGGCATCGCTGGTACCATCTCCAAAGCTTTAACATATTTGACCAGTCGTATTTTCGCCGTCGTCGTCGATGTCGTCGTCGTCGCGAGAGATTGGGAGCGGAGAACCGCCGCGGGAGAAGGCGATTTTGGTCTTGGTTGGAAGAAACAACACACAGTTTTAAGCTCTTCCTGAACGTCTCCTGTTCAATCCTTCATTTTTTTACGAGTCAACACTCAAAAAGATTTTGACAATGAGAATATCATATAGCTTGTTAAATGGGCTTCAGCCCACGAACAATTTTTCATTACAAACCAGTTTTCCAGGAAATTACATAGTTTTGGTTTCGTCGTAATTTCATAATCTCTGACTGTAAACCGCCCATGATCATATTTTGACTCGGCCCAATATCATTTTCTGACACGGCCCATGATCATTTGAAATTATACTGAAACAGTCTTCATTGTTTTAAAGATAATCTCTCTAATATTAATATCTCTCTAATATTAAATAGGAAATGTAATTACTAAAACTATTTGATATGTCATTTTTCATTAACATGCATCATTTTCTCATTAATTTCACTATTATATCTTAACTAGATTTATACTCACGTCTTGTATAGGAAAAATATTCGCAAATTATATAATATTATTTATTACTAAATATAAACTAAATATTTATATAATTTTAAATTTTATTTAAAATAATTTTTAATAATAATTTTTGTATATGTTAATTAAGGAAAGAATAATAATTTTTTATGAATTTAATAATATTTTTGGTTAGTTTAATAAAATATATTGATTTGATAATCAAATTAATAACAAGAACAGATATCGTAATTATTCTAATAATTTAAACTTATTTATATATTTATTTGAAATTCATTGTGCTGATGATACGTTATCATGATATTTCTGTTAATAGCACGTCATAGTAAAGTTATTTTTTAAAAATATTTCTCAAATAATTTATTAAGAATGTCTCACTAATCTCACTAAAATTTTATAATTATTTAGAATTATATGAATTCAAATGTGAAACTAACTCATGCAGGTATCGATCTAGCTAGGGTTAGTAAAATCCCATAGAAAACATCAACTAACAAAAAATGTTTTCCAATACATACCAAGAGATCTTACAAAAAAAACATACTATAAAAAAGAAAGAATAAAAATAGAGAATAAATGTATAATATTGGATTTGCATGGCCAACATGGTGACTATAGATTTGATATTTAAGAAGCTTCTAGGGTTAGGGTTATACAATTTAAATATCTTTTCACAAAAAAGAAAAGAGTTATATTTTTTTGTTAAATTTGAAAACTTGCTGACGCCAAATTGGTTAACAATTTTATTAGAGTTTCTTAGCGTTTATAAAGTTGAAAGTAAAAGTGAATGGCCGTCAGATTGTTACTTCGTAAATAGAAATTGACCTATATAATATTTTGTTTTATTTTTAAAAATTTAATCAAATATTTATAATTTACAAATTTTAATTGAATGTTAAATTATTTTATATAATATTCGTAATACAAATATAAATATAAAATTTATTATAGTTTATTTTTTAGATAAAAAATTATTTAAATATATTAATAATAATTTTAATTTTAAATATTAGATTCTATAATAGTTATAAATATAATTTATAAAATGTAAAAATAAATTAGTTTTTTATAATTTATTAAATTACTAGATATAGTTATTTTATTTATTTTTAGATAAAAATTATGTAAATGGATTAATAAACATTTAAATTATAAATATTTAGATTTTATAATAATAATATATATTTTAACCTTCTTATATATTTCGTATATATTTTTTAAATTTATTATTTATAATAAAATTTGAAATAATATTCTACAAATTATATATTATTTTTTGAAATATATTTTTCAAATAATATCTGTTTTTATATAGTTTAAAAATTTGTCAAATTAAAGAAGGAAGATGAAATAACCAGACAGCTCAAAAGTTCCAAAATTTAATGTTCACTAAGAAAGGTAATCTACAGTCATCCCCTGTTTGACAAATAGCCTATTTGAACAGAAAAAAATATATTGTTTCTGAAGCTGATCCGTTGATGATGATATCGCTTCACTTCTCCACCCCCTCGCTAACTTTTTTCACATCTGATTTCAATTCCAGATTTTTCAAGAACCCTAATTACCCAATTCATGTCAATTTCACCCAGAGATCTCAATTTGTTTCTTGCCTTCGTCTGGTTTTCAATACCCGAGGAACAACTTTAAACCGTGAAACCTCCCGGCGGAGTTTGAGTTGCTATGGGGTTAAGGATTCAGGTGATACAACGAAGTCTGCGCCGCCGTTAGACTCCGGGGGAGGTAGGAGCAGCGGCGGAGGAGGCGAGAGTGAAGATAACGTTGACGGTGACGGTGAAGTGGAGGGTAAAAACAGGCTGTTTCCGGAGTGGCTAGAGTTCACGTCGGACGATGCAAAGACTGTGATATTGGCTGTGGCTGTATCGCTTGCGTTTCGATATTTTATTGCAGAACCAAGATACATTCCTTCCTTGTCCATGTATCCTACATTTGATGTCGGAGACAGATTGGTTGCGGAGAAGGTGCTATTCTCTGTTTAAATTTACATGCTTTAGATTACCTTTCTTAGTGAACACTAAATTTTGGAACTTCTGAGCTGTAGTTAAGGGATTAGGAACCTATGGAATGCTGTTTAAGGTTTTGTGTTTTGGTTAAATGTTCAAGCTTTTACATCTTAAGAGTTATGAGGTTTAGTATGAGATAAAGAGATTCATTGATGAGTTTTGGTGACTTGTTACTAAGATGTGGGGGGGATGTCTGTGTTTCAGATGACTTATTATTTCAGGAAGCCTTGTGCAAACGATATTGTAATCTTCAAAAGTCCACCAGTTCTTCAGGAAGTTGGGTACACCGATGCAGACGTATTCATTAAACGTATCGTTGCAAAAGAAGGCGACCTTGTGGAGGTATGGTCATACTCTGAATCATAGCATGCATTATTAGTGAATAGAGTTATAATAGTGAAGCCGATGGTTATTGGTTTGGGAGAAATGTACAGGTTCATGATGGGAAACTGATGGTTAACGGTGTTGTTCGAAATGAAAATTTCATCTTAGAGCCTCTGGGTTATGAAATGACACCAGTTGTAAGTATCATCAATGTCTTTCAGTCAAATGCTAAAAACCTAGACCCACTGGTTTTGTTCATTTCTGATCTTAGTTACTTTTTCATTGTAGCGTGTACCAGAAAATTCGGTGTTTGTGATGGGTGACAACCGGAATAACAGTTATGATTCGCACGTATGGTGAGAGACCTATTTTCAATCTGTTTTTAGATATCTATCATGAAACTTAGCTTTTTCTTAGATTGTTCCTTACTCTGAAAAACTCGTTTTGTCTCCAGGGGTCCTCTGCCTTTGAAGAATATTATAGGACGGTCAGTTTTTCGATATTGGCCACCAAACAGAGTAAGCGGGACAGTGCTAGAAGGTGGTTGTGCTGTGGATAAGCAATAGAGCATTAAAACATTTTGATTTAGCATATTTTCGTCTGAAACAGTTGTGCAGATAGAAATGAAATCCACATACCTTACTTATGAAGTAAAAGATTGGATTGCAGATCACATAAGACAAGAAATTCTTATTTGCAAAGTGGAGAAATTAAAAAAAATATATAGTTTTTACTTGGTAACGAGTTTACAGGTCTTATGACTGAACTTTATGGGTTTTGAGGTCTTGGAAGAGATGAAGAAGGAGCAGGAGATGTGATTCAAGTGCTTAGACTTGACCAGCTTCCCCAAAAGATTACCTTGCGATCTAATCTCAAACTCCAACTTAACTGGAACTCTTCCCTTCTTGTCGGAAGCCGCTAAGTGTGGTCCTGCTCCATACAAAGGAACCTCGGAGGCATGGAGCTTCACAATACTTGTGTGCTTGCTCTTTCTTGGTTGGTAATAACTCTTCAGCTTCACAACCAAAATATGAAAATCAGATTGATGATATAGTAGAAATGAGTGCCAATCTGAAACAGAGAGTACCTGACCAGTCGCGAGGGTGAGAGCAGAGAAGGTGAGATTGAAGGTAGAAGAAGAGACATGGATACCAAAGTAAAGAGCAGGACTGTCTATTGTCACTTTCACTGAGCTGTTAAAGCTCAAAATCTTGGTGGCAACTCCTGTTCTGTCTAATCCTTCTCCATAATAAAAGCTATGGAGATCGAAGCTCGCGATGGAAACAATGGGAGAGAAAGGATGAGAAGCTCCCCACAAAACAGAGCAGAAAACAGAGAACACAACAACAGTCCCTAAAATTACCAATATGGCTCTGCATTGTCCAACCGATAATCCTTGGTTCTCTTCATACACATCCTCTTCATCAATCGTGTAATACCTCTCCGGCCAATACATTTCTCTCCTCCTTGAGCTCCCTTTCCACCGGAATCCCACACCGCTGGTCCCATTGGAAGTGCGGCTTGAAGAAGAGAGACGTGACTCGGTGAGGATAGTGTAGTTTGGGGTCTGAATCTGAATCAGAGAAGCAGAGGAAGAGGATTTATCACCATCGTATACTTGGGACACGCTTGAGGGGCTCTCGACATAGTAAGCTTGTTTTGGTGATGAAATAGACAGGTCCAGGCTTGTCCTTTCTGATTCGGACGTCGCGTCCATCATCTTTTGTCTCACTGGTTCTGCTCGGTAACAAACTCTGTTTTTCCTGTAATTTGTTTTACCGGCGAATAATGAAGATGCAGAGTTACAAGTAAGAAATGTCTCTCAATTTTTTACTCCTTGATCTACTCCACAATTGGTTGTTTCCATGTGTTATTTTCACTTGTTTTCTAAAAATAGTTTTTCGAATTTCTTATTAGATCCGAAAAAGAATGTAACTTGGACATTCCGTTTCACTATTTGATAAACCCAAAAAAACAAAAATAAATTTAGTTAAACTAGTTTGTGTTTTGTTCTTTGAAAAAAAAGCGATGGATAAAGAAAAGAAAATGGAGAAACTTCTATTAACTACAAGTCTTGTTGGTGAATTTTACGAATGTATTGTTGTGGGAAGAGATGAAGAAGAAGCAAGAGAGATGTTTTCGATGCCTTGACTTGACTAAGTTTCCGACAACGTTGGCTCGTGATCGAATCTCGAACTTCAACTTCACGGGGACTCCACCACCATCATGGTCTGAAGCAGCCAAGTCCGCTCCTGCACCATATAGTGGAACCTTGGAGCCAACAAGGATGATCCTAGAGGTGTGGTTACTCTGTTTTGGTTGGTAATAATTCTCGAGCTTAGCAATGGCAAGTGTGAATTGACGAGAGTAGATGAGTTTGAAAGCAGAGGAGCTAATGTGGATGCCGAAGAATGTCGAAGGATTGTGTGTTGTGATCACCATTGAACATTTGATGTTCATGATCTTTGTCGGAACTCCTGTGTTGTCTAAACCTTCCCAGTAGTAAAAAGTATGAACATTCACACCCTATTTAATTAACACCATGCATGTCAATACGAAGATACAAGTACCTTGCTAATTATCTATATATATGTAATATGACTGAAATACCTTAACATAGACGATCGGAGAGAAGGACTGAGAAGCCGCAAAGAGAACAGAACAGAGAAGAAAAAAGAGTGTCAAAGTCGCAACAACTCCCAAAATAAGTCTACAAGTAGCAATGGAGATTCCTCTATTGTCTCCATAAATATCCTCATACCGTCCATCACCACCACATTCCTCTTTATCACCCGGCGACCATCTTCCGCCGTTATATTTCCTCCGTCCCTTCCACCGGAATCCTCCGCCACCACCGTTTGATACGCGGCTAGCAAAAGATGGGTGGGACGGAGACTCCGTGGGAGTGGTCTGATGAGTTAGTGCCGCCGAGGAAGACTTGTCGGAGTCACGTGATGGGCTTTGAACGTAGTAAGTAGGACGTTTCGGTGATGATGATAGGTCGAAACTTGTCACGTCTGAGTCAGATTTTGGGTACATCTTCATATCTTTTTGTGTAACCTATGTCTATGTGTTGTTTTGTTTTCCTGTTCATAAATATTGTATTAATGTATGCATGGGAACAAAATAAGGAAATGGATACAAGCGTAGGTTTGGTACCCATTTGTCGCCTGTTTTGAGTGTCAGTTACAAAATAGTACGTTCTCGATTCGGTAAGTTTTCACATTGTAACCGAAGAGTTTTGACTCTCGGGAAAAAAATGGTTGAAGTTTAGATACGATGTTGTGTGGGAGGATAACGATAAAAAAAAAAAAGGAAAACGAAGACAGATTCGTATGTTTAATTAAGTACTACAAGTTTTATTTTTGTTAAACATTATTCTATTTAAATGCAAGAAGAAATTAGCTGACTTTTTAATCATACGGTTTAGATGAGAAGCTAAACATTATGTTCAACTAGGAGGATCGGTGTAATGAAAACGATGGCCATTGGTCTTTTATTCAGTATTCAAATTTTAAATAATATTATAGTAAAATATATAAATTTTTTTCTTAAAATAGTTTTAAACAATAATATTTAAATAAATATAAAGTTGAAGATACTATCAATTTAATTATTATCATAAAACAAAAATTTAATGGCTTTGAAAATTCATAAAATGCTAGTAGTACATTTTAGAGGTGTAGAATTCGATTACAACGCTTTTCGTATTAATGTGTTAAATCTTCGCATGAAGATATTAAACTATTTGATCGGTACGTTGTGATCCAGTGATAAAAAAAAATGCTAGTAGTATACTTGTAGCCCATCTAATTTCTAAATCAAACTAGAAGATATAATAGAAGTCAAAGAAAACATACCAACTCATGATCGTACAATTGATTTTTAGACACGAACTCCACGGTCTTATCAACCTAAGTAACATCGTACAATATCATTTTTGTGAACTTTTTGAGTTGGATTGATAGGTCTAGGCATCTTTGTCCAGACGAATCCTTTATTTGTGCAGATGAATTCTCATGAGATGAATCGCTTTGCTCCAATAGAGTAAAGGGTTTCGCATTGCTTCCATACTATTGTTCTGAACAGTTGTTAGCTCAGAACAAATCATAGTATCAGTGGTAGTAACGTCTTTATTTAATGCAGGAACTAAAGACAAAGTGAGACTCCATTATAGTAGCTGAGATGTTAAGCATAACATCACAAGTATAACTCCAAGAAACTCAAACTTAAGTATCTCTACTTGTGGAATAGCTTCTGAGATGTTAACAGCTGGGGCAACACTTGTAGATAGTTATAGCATCGGTAGAGTGAAAACTGGTTGGACCAGTGACAAAAAAAATGATGGTGAAGTAGCAATAGCAACAACTAGTTTTGGTTGTCACCATAAGGTCTTGAAATTACATGAGCACAAAAACAATGAGACAAAAATTTCACTTAAGATGAGGTCTCTTGTTGCTTTAATATTTAATTGAGAAAAAAAGTTCACATTATTAGCATCACTAGAAAATTAAATCTTTAACTCGATCAAATCTCAAATAACAAATAAAATAGATTTAAAATAAAGTAACATTCTAAAGTTTTTGTTTTAAATTTACCATTTTAAAATTAAAAATTAGCACAAATAATTATATAAAACAATATTCAAATTTTTTTTCTAATTTAGGATTTTTTTTTATTAAAATAAACTTTAATATATTTTAATTTTAAATTTGTGATATTAATAAATTTTTTAACTAATATACTATTTTTAAAACAAAAACTTTAAAAAATGCTATTTCATTAAATTGACCTTTAAATTATCATAAAAATAAAATTAATAACAAATTAAAGACTTTTTCTCTCAAACTAAAGATCTTTGAATTCAAGGTCGTCTTATGTAAACATTTCCAGGCCGACTTTCTTGGTTAGATTTTATGTGCTATTTCGAGGTTTAGAGTTTTGTGTTCTAGGAGAAAAAAGAAACGAAGAAGTTTCAAGATATCTTTTTTCACCATAGATTCGAGAAAAAACGGTTAATGCTTCCACAATTCTCTTGTAAAATAGAAGCTTCCGGCCTTGTCAACCACAAAAACCCAGAATCGGACGGAACAAGGCTGGAAATGTTTACTTCATCACTGCAGCACAATCATATTACTTGTACAGCCACTCAGGCGTATCCCAATAAGAAATGTGATATATCTTTTTCCTCTGCATCACTGGTTCAGAATACAATATCTAAACCAAGTCATATCTCTTCGGTTCAAGACGATGCTTCCTTGATTCTGTTTCTCCACTGACTTATCCTATGTTATATTATCATTGTAATCCGATATTCAAATAATTTTTGTGAAGCTTAAGAGTTATTACTAACCAAGAAAGTATAAGCAAATAGCTATCGTAAATCTTCTTGGCTTCAAAAGACAATACCTATTAGCTTCCAACAGAACAGGGAAGTTCCGGTTGAATTGTGGTTTGAGATTTGATAATCAAATTGAAGAACTCTTACTGTATATTAATTTATTTTACAGATAAACTTACTTTAAAAATGTCTTTGAAGAGATAATAATTTGTAAATAAATGAGAGAAAAGAGAAATAAAGGGTCATCAGATAGGAGCGAAAGACTATGCTGAAGAGATGTAATCATTTAGATTTTATCATCTGAACTATGCGTTATCAATCCTCACTTGACCCCTTCACTTTCTTTCTCTTTTCATCAAATAATTTCAAAACGATTTAAAAGAGAATAAAATCGATTTGAATTGATCATAAAGTAGGCCTCATAGAGAAGATTAGATTTATCAACAATTGTAATTCAGACATATGCTTGTCAATATCAATTTAATCATAGGCCAATGCTACCAAAAACAGATTCAAACACAGAAACTTTCCACAAAGCATTAATTCCGACATACGAAAGTCAAAATCATAGGGCGAAATCGAAAAGAAAAATTGAAAAGAGAAGATGATGGACTCAGAATATGGGTGGTGATATAACAGAATGGTCGGCAAATAAGCCTTTACGGCCGATATTACGACGAACGAGACCTTTCAATATCAATCTTCACTGTCCATAAAAATCGATAAAACCATAAATCGAAAAGAAATTTGAGAAAGAGAAATGCTAAAAATCGTCGGCGATTGAAAAAACCATTTGATGATGTTTCTCAGTCCGATCTTTTCTCACGCGTTTTTATACACAAATAAATTGGGACCTAGGGTTTTCGGAGAAATAAAACAGCGTGTAGTCGGAAATAAAACAACGTGTAGTTCAGACAAATTCCTCTAAACTATACGCTGTTTCATGGAAAAAAAATAAAACCTACACGCTATGTTTAGAGTCTCGAAAACAAAACAAAATTATTGGCCCATTGGCCCGATTTAGTACCCACATGGAGATTTGGGTTGAACTTTTTATGTCAATGCCTACATAAAATCATGGATATAACTTTTGATGATAATCATGAACCATTTTTTTTACTTGTTCATAATATATAAAATCATTTTCTAGAAACCAAAAAACGAAAAAAGTTGGTAAACATTAGCAGATTTTAAAAAAGTGTGAAAACATATAAAAGTTGTATAGCATTTCAACACCGTAGTTATATATTCGGTGAATTTTGTAGTTGAGATGACTTCGAACTGGATACACATTTGAAACCAACAAAATCCTATATTTACCCTCTCTTTTTTGGGTCAAAATAATACAAAATCAATCTAAGAGATAAAAAAGTCCAAGTTCGTTTAAGACTAGGAAAATAAATTCTCTCCGAGTACACGGTTCCTGTGTACGACAAGACTGTGTTGTTACTCATCACCCATGATGATCAGGCTAAACACCAAAACAAATTGGAGAAACAATAGACAAGTCATCGATGTCTTTGTGTTTAAACTCATGCTCGATTTTTATTTTGCTGCGAGTTTTCTGATTTTGAAACGTATCTTAGGAGGGACACTGGAGATAACGAAATCCACACTTAATTTTATATTAATCGAGGAGAATAAAGGATTCGACCCTCGTCTAAGCCTTTGAAATGGTTTCGATTAGATCTCGAAAAAATAAGAAGAAAAAATATTATATGGGTTGATGATCTATTTATTTTTTGGAACTATCGTATACTACTAGATATTTCTAGAACTCATATCATAGTTGAGTTATCTATATCAATAAAGTTGATAACATATTTTTTTCCAATTTGAAAATTCAAAACCAAAGTATCTTTGATTTGAAAATTCAAAACCAAAGTATCTCTGACATGAAAATTTGAAATCAAATTAGATATTACTGTGGTTAAAGTTGGGTTACTCTTGAATTTGAGAATGTTTAACCGAAATTAAACCAACTACAACCCAATTTAAAATATAATTACCCACTGAAAACGAAACTAACACACATTCCCCGAAAAATCTCCAAATCGATAAAGAAAAATCCCTAATCAACGAAGAAAAATACCTAATCGACGAACCCTATTCTCCAATCGGCAAACCCTAATCTCTCCAACACTGAAACCAGCTTCGAGGAAGAACACCGGCGTTGCATCATGGATATATGACATCAAGCTCATTTACGAACACAATGACAAACACAATTTGCCATTTCGATTTCTCATTTCGCATTCGAACCTCTTTTTCATTTCATTATCGAATTTGAAACTCCTTTTTTGTTTTAATTTTCCTTTGATTTTGCATTGCTTTTGTCCATTTTGCATTGATTTCACTTTAACCCATGTGTATAATTGTCGATTTCGAGTCTTAGAAATCTTTCAAATGCCACAAAATCTTTTTTTTTTTTAATGGTTTTTAGGGATTTGATTTGAAGATTTTTCGTGAACTAAGTATTTGAGGAGAACAACTTGATCGGATCGTGGCCTTCGAACCCGGGTGCGATTTGGTACTGGTTCGCGTCCATACCAACTAATTCAGCATCAATAGATAATTTAGTTTCGAATTTTCAAATTGGAGAAAAATACGTTTTCAATTTCAGTCGCGTGAATAAATCAAATATGGCATTAGTTCTAATGATATCTATTGTTCTAAGGGAAATGAATCATCATTCCATATTGTATTGACTATGTAATGTGGGTTATAGAAAGTTTGATACCAATGAGGCATCTTTAGTATTTTGATTTGTTCAGCTCGTTCTCTTGCTTCGATCGTCACTTCGCATATTGACTTCAGGTGACTTCCACTGATGAGCTTGCGGGCCCATCAATTTTGAAAATAGGTGGATTTGTTGTTCAAATCCATTGCAAATCTATTGCCGACCCATCAATTCTGAATATGGGCTGAACTTGTTGTTCAAATTCATCTCCAACCGATACGGAAAAAGAGGAAAGAAAAATCTCGGAAAAAAGAAAATTTTATTTTCCATAATACAATTGATCGAAATTTTCCTTTGACACAATTGATCAGAAATTTTCCATTGACACAATTGATCATAAATTTTCGATACTTTTTCTATCAAAAATATTTTCCGATAACGTTTTTTTCCCATGACTTTCATTTCGATTTTTCAATGGAAATCTTTGTATTTTCTTGTAGTATAGAAGTTTCACATTTCTAAATTTATTTTGCGACCGTAAAAGAGGATTATGATAACAGTAAAAAAACATCCATTTAAAAAATGATTTTTTTGTCAACGAAATTGAGTATGAATAGTTGATGAAAGTATACTTATAAAGGAAATAAAAATGGAACTAAATAAAGTATATTTTACAACTTACTAGGGAGTAGGAAAGCTAGACACACACCAGTGTTAAAACAACTGGACTCGTCTCTTCTAAATTATCATTACTGTCTAATGCTAAAACATCAAATGTGAAATTAACCGAATCCAAATTTAAAAGACGAACACATGTGATGTAATAAAGATTTGAGAATCCTTTGTTCCTGCAAAGAAGTAGTTTTCAGTTTCTCTCAATTCTACTATTTCTACTTCTTTCTGGAGCCATTCTCATATCAAGTGTAGACAGAACTTGAGGCATCGACATTCCTCCCGATACAACAATCTCTGCATAAAAACAAAACACACCCGAAGATCAGAAGATCACATCTCCAACATTTTCAAAATGAAATCAATGGATCTTTTCCTCACCTATGCCTTCTCTTACTGAGAGATTTGGTCTGATTACATCCTTTGTACTTACAAGGAATACATCTCCAATGTAAAGATGATTTGTAGGAACATACACACAACAAAGTTCCTCTTCATCTGCATAAGTCTGCAATGATTTTAGGACACTTAGGTTTTGATACCACTTGCATTTACAGAAAGAACGTTAGGGGTTTCTTGTAACTGACCTGGAGAACAACAGTCGATGTTATGAACCCAATAGCGTATTCACCAATACGTGGATGCCTTATAATAGCAACTTCTTTGAAAGCTTGGGTGTTTTGATCTGTAATATAATGGTGACATTTCAGTTAGTCAAATATTCCACCAAAAACGACCAAACCAGAGATTAAAGCAGATAAATCCAACAATACCTGGTGATATGGCAGTACTGATTTGCTTGGACGCATTGTAGATGTGGCGAACAAATGGCATTCGCTTGATAAACCACTCTCCCAAATTTAGAACCGAAGTACCCAACCATGACGACATGAACACCCCAACCAGGAAGATAAATGTAATGGACGTGATAAAACCAAGTCCTGGAAAAACAAATTTACAAAGAAACTGACATCAAAATTTGGTTTTGATATGCATAGGTAAGCCCCCTCTAGTAACTTTTTTCTAGATTACAAAGACTTACTTTCGTGATTGCATATAGCCAATTAATTACTACAGTCAAAAGAAGAAGCTAACCAAAAATATTAATCCCCAGTTGAGCATATATTGGGGAGAAAAATCCATCCACGAAATGAATAAACCACCACGTCACATAGAAAGTGATCGCCATTGGAAGCAAGATAACGCTGCAGGGTAATTTACGAGTCAGAAATATACTGGCAGAACTTGATGCTATAACAGAACTAGTAAAAAGAACAAGCAAAACAAAGCAATAGACTAGGGTAAAAATCTCAAAACTAAATCCTCCATTATAGTAAGCAAGAAAGATGAATCCTACCATCCAGTCATGAACTTCTTTGATGCCCAGCTTCTGATCAACTTGTAAAAGGTCTAAAGATAGCAATTTTTCAGTCAGGAAAAGAGAAAAACTTTTTTGAATAGCAGATAAACAAAACAACAGAGAACAGATTTTCGCTTTTCGTATTGCACATGTTCACTGGTATCACTAATGATTCAGGAAAAAATAACTACACGTTTAAGGAAACTCAATATACTCAGAACTTCATACATCTTTGAGCAAATTTCTGAGTTGGGGTAATTAGACACCGAAAGCAGATCATTGTTTATAAAATTTTGGTCAGATTATGCTAAGCAACTTTTGAATTCTCGAAATAAATGCCCACCAGCAACTGCAATCGACCAATTACGATAAAAAAAAATTCAATTAATTTTGACAAATCGAAGCCCTAAATCGTAGAAAACTAACAGCACAACCTATAAAATCAAAAGCCGTATTTCTGAATCGATAAAAGAAGTGATTACCTCGTGGCCAGCTGGATGAGAAGACGAAGAGGAAGAAGACGATGGTTTGGGTGTAACATCGTTATCATCTTCGCCGGAATGAGCAACTGGGATCAGAAGTTCCCGATCTCTGTTAGCCATCACAATCCCCGGTTTCGCGTCGCCCATAAACAGTGACGAAGAAAAGGAAATGAGAGGCAGCAATGGAGACAGAGAAGATGGAGAAGGAAGGAAATGAACAATGGAAGAAGGGGTCAAAGATTCAACGACGATGTAAAATCCCCAAGCTGACTCTAATTCGATGGTCAGAGAAAGAGAAAGGGAGAGAGAATCGGTTTCCAATCTGTTTCGGAAATTTGTTATTAATTTTTTTATTTAAATTATTGGTTACATAAGAGAAAACTCACATAAAATAATTTAAATTATTATCGGAAAGCAAATGATTAATTATCAATAATCCCCCTTAATTATTGTTATTTGGCGGTTTAATTTTAGTTTTTTTGTTAATGTGGGTATGAAACTTGAAAAATGCTATAGTTGATATCTTAATATATTATTTGAGAAACTTTTTAACAAAGTAACCTTAACATTACGTGTTAATAACAAAAATGTTATGATTACGTGTCAACACTCCAACGAGTTTCAGTTTATATATATAAAAGGATTTAAGTTATTAGAATAATTATAATATATGCCACTGATATTAATTTGGTTAGACAATCAATATATTTTATTCAACTAACCAAAAAATAGTATTACATTTGCAAAAAAATTTATTTTTATTTCTTTAAATTTTTAATATGTTAATTTATAAATAATTTTAAATAAATATAAATAGATTTAAGTTATTATCTAATCCCTAATATATTATTTGAGAAACAATTTAAGAAAATAACTTTACTCTCACGTGTTATTAACAGAAATATTATGTTTACGTTTAATCATTACAGTAAATTTCAAATAAATATATAAATAGGATTAAGTTATTCGAATAATTATAATATATGTCATTGTTATTAATTTGGTTATAGTATTAATATATTTTATTAAACTAACCAAAAATTACTATTAAATTTAAAAAAAATATTTTTTTATTTCTTAATTTATATATACAAAAATAATGTTAAAAGTAATTTTAATTAAAAGTTAAAATTATATAAATATTTAATTTATATTTACTAATAAAATATAATTTACGAATATTTTTTCTCACGCTTGTCGTGGGTATAAATCTAGTATATATATATATTCACACAAAACTACAACTTACAATTGAGGCATGAATTCGTTAGTTCCCAATAAGCCTCTCTCATTCGTGAAGAAAAAAAAAAGAAAAAGGAAAAAATATTCTTGCTTCTTCAGGTTGATCTTCTTTTTTTTTTCTATATAAATTCAACGGAACTATTCTTTCTATTCTATAATTTTATTTATCACGTTATGTCTAAGATTTAGTCTGCAAGAAGTTGTTTTTTTCTTTGATATTAATAGAAAAATCTTTAAAAATATGTTAACATTTATAGAGTTTCAATGCAAAATTAATTACCAACTAGAAATTAATATGCGCTATGCGCAATGTTATTTAATTATAATATTTTGTTATATTTTTTGTGTAAATTTAATCAAATATTTATAATTTATAAATTTTTAGTGAATATTAAATCATTATTAGTATGTTTATAAATGATATAATTCTTTAAAATAATATTTTTTAAGTTTTGTTCCAAAAATATCGTCATTAATTTAAATTTCTAATAATAACATAAATTTAAGATTAAAATACATTAAAACTTTATTTTAATACAAAAATTAAACCGTAAATTGGAAAAAATGAACCCAAATATAATGTTTTAAGTTTATGAATAATTTATTTAGAGTAAATAAGTATTTTTATATAATTATTGATGCTATTTTGAGAATTTTAATTTTAGGATGTTATATTTCAAAAAAAAACTTTAAAACTGCTATTTTAGGGTATTATTCTAAATGATATTTTTTATAGAATATTTTATAATATAAATGCAAATGTAAAACTTTAAGTTGTTAGGTGTAATACTATAATTAATTTATTTTTTTCGGATAAAAAATATTTCAAGTATATTAAGAAAGATTTGAAATTTAAATATTGAATTTCATAATATTCATGCATATTTTATCATTTTTATGTATTTGGTATGATATTTGTTGTGTGATTTATTTATTTATAATGACATTTGAATTAATATTTTATTATTTTAATGTTATTTTGTAATATACTTCTCAAATAATAATGTAAAAATAAATTATATTTATTTTATGGAATATTTTTAATATAAATACAAAAATATGAAGTTTAATATTATAAGTTTATAAAGTTGTTAGGATTTAACCTGAAATATGTGAGAAGTTATATATTTATAATATATTAATTTTTGTCAATTTAATTAAATATTTTAGTTTATATATTTTTGATAAATGTTAAATCACTATAGATATGTTTATAAATAATATTTGCTTTATGAAATATTTATAATATAAATATGAATGTAAATTAAATGTTTATAATTTTTTAAGTTGTTAAATTTTTTAAAATATTTAATTTAGTTAGTTTTAGATAAAAATTATGAATTTTAATTATTAAATTTCATAATACTTATGTATATTTTAACCTTCCTATATATTTAAAATAATATTTTACAAATCTAATGTCATTTTTGAAATATACTTTCCAAAGATAAATGGATTATTCTATATTCTTTATATATTAGTCAATTTCTCATATAAATTTATGATGTGTGATACTCTTCACAAAATCATATATTCTTAAGTTTTTTTTCGTCGATGGCATCTAACGTTATTTTCCAAAGTATACTTGAGAGAAAATAAACAAGATTAGTTCTTTCAAATCCTCACAAGAATAAACTGACCAGAGCATTGCAAATCAAATGAAATTTTTATTTATTAATTAGGGATGCTTTTTTATCATCAAATTGTTAGTCTAAACGTTTTTTTAACAATGTTAGTCCTGTCAAAGTTTTGAAAGTTGCATCAACCAATCTAACATAAAAAAAATGCATCACCTCTTTGATTTCATTTTGAAATTTGAATATGTTTTTGAGATTTTTGTTGGAAATTGATTGCGCCAAGTTTAAAAAATCACAAGAGGTCGTTGATTAACATCTTTCACATATGAATTATCCTATAGAAAAAACATCTAACTAGGAATGATGTTAAATGTAAATCATCCATTAGACGAGTCAAAAGTTGTTCCTGATCATCATCATATGAATCATAATCATAGAGCATATTGTCAATTTCTCCACTGAAATGGCTTTATCCGAAATCAATTTCTCTTAAAAGCATAAGTCATCTAAATTTTTTTAGGCATCGACTGGGCTCTCTTCGTGCTAAGCGTTAGGTCATCGCCCCGTTAGCACATTAGCAATTTCTTGAACATTGATAGAGAGATTGGTATTCTCTGTTTTCGGTATAGATTGTAACCTTTGTAAATTTGGTAACCAAAAAGTTCCTTTTCAATATATCCAGATGACATCAAAGAAAATTTACAATGCATGGTTCTAATGAATAGCTTGAATAATGATCGATGTGTCATGGCTATGCCTCAACACGTTATGTCCATCCTCAAAGAGATTCGCTTTTGTACTCATATGGAAACGTATGTGCTTTAGTTAGATCATTACAAATTTGTCTCGAGTTTGTGATCCCATACCAAATCCGACTGAATACAGAAATTTAGCTGGAGCATTACTGACCTTTACTCAACCAGTACGCAGTGCAATAAAGATATGTACAACAAACATTGCATCTTGGATTGCAACTATTTCAGTCCGGTCTAGGTAAATTAACGACTTATTCAGATGTTGATTAGGTAAATTGTCCGGATTAGGTAAGTTTGTCCGGATACAAGACGTTCAAAATCAAGTTATTATATTTATTTGGGTGAAAATTTGATTTTTTGGTTTTTTAAAGGACAATTTACTATTACAAGATCGAACGCAAAAGCTAAATATAAGGATGTAACTAACAAAGTCGCTGAAACATGTTGGCTACGAAACTTATTTCTTGAGCTTCATTGTCTCAGTCGGCGACTTTCGTTTTCTGTGATAACATAAACTCTGTCTATATGTCTAACAACTCGGTTCAATATCAAAAGACGAAGCATGTAAAGATATACCTTCATTTTGTACGTGAAAAAAAATTTAAATTGGAGAGGTTAAGATGTTACATGTTCCCTCATCCATGCAATATGTAGACATCTTCGCAAAAGATTGTCCACTTCACTGTTCAATCAGTTTCGTACTAGTTTAACCGTCATAAGTTCCAACGCTTTCACTACAGGAAGGGGAACGAATATACCTTTTTCTTATCCCATTGAAAACTCAATCATCTATCTAAATCTCATTTTTATAGGAAAGTTGTAACTGATATCCATTTAAATATTGTAATCCCGAACAACAGTGTTGAACCGATAATAGATTTAATGGTTATTTTCGGTTTGGTTTGGTTTGCGATTTGAGTAGAAAAGGCTGACTTCTTAACCTGTTAGAGTTTTCAGCCGTAAAACACTTTGTTCGCAAGAGAGAGAGAGAAAAAGGGGGGGGGGGAAATCGCATAGAAGAAGGGAGATGAAAGAGAGGAGAAAAGAAGGGTGCACACCGGAGTTTAACGAGTTTAGGATTCCAAACCGGAATCCCTACGTCTCGCCGAGGTAACTTCCCGGAAATCCACTAGATAACTTGGCTCAAACCGAACCCTTAGTAAGTTTTCTTACAAGAGTTCTCACAATCTCTCTAGATTTTAGACCTCACTCTTGCCTTACTGTTTTAAGTTGTTTGCTTCCCTATTTATATGCGATTACAACATTAGATGTATTTGCATGAATAGGTACGATTAGAGTTTGTATCTTCCCCAAATTTGTGACTTTTGATGTGGCTTAATCAACTGTGAGAGTTGACTTTCTCTCACAGATTGATTCTGCTGCTTGTCGACTGTAAGGTTGTATTTAAGAGATAGTGATTCTTACCTTATTTGTCTTAGGCAGAACATTCTTGTCTTCAATAAAACAGTATACTTCTTTTGGTCTTTCACCTGTTCTTTTATCATGAAGTAAACTTTAAGTGAAACTTGAGTTATAACCAATTAATCCAACAAAACTCCTCCTTGGTTTTAACTCCTTGACCCTTTCCTTAGTGTTTACTGATTTCCAACCTCGGATGTGATGCATCTTTAGTAACTGGATACTCTGAGCAGCTTCAATGCATCATGAAGCTTGCTCACTAGAACGATCTTAGTTAGAATATCCGCAGGATTCCATACTGTTGAAACTTTTATCACTGCTATTTCCCCTTCTAAGACCTTATCCCTTATGAAATAAACCTTAACATCAATGTGTTTGGTTCTCTCGTGGAAAACTGTATTTTTTGACAATGCAATTGCACTTTGAGAGTCACACATGATGTCAACCTTTTCTTGTTCAAAACCAAATTATGCTATTATCCCCTTCAACCATATTGCCTCTTTAGCTGCTTCTGTTAGGGACATGTATTCAACTTCTGTTGTAGACAAGGCTACAACAGATTGCAAACTTGATTTCCAACTTATGGTATTTCCACCAAACGTGAACACCCTTCGTGAAATCGATCTTCTTTTTTCTAGATCCGTTGCGTAATCTGAATCACAATAGCCCTTAACTGTCAGTTCTCCTTCTTTTCTAAATTGCAAACCCAATTCTTGAGTTCCCTTTAAGTATCTCATGATCCACTTAACAGCTTGCCAATGTTCCTTTGTTGGGTTAGTCGTGAATCTGCTCACTACTCCAATTGTATAAGCTAGATCAACCCGTGTACCTATCATGAGATACATGATGCTTCCAATGGCATTAGCATAAGGAACAGTCCTCATAAACTCTGTCTGGTCTGCTATCTCTTCTTCTATTGCTGCTTTCAATCTGAAATGTGCCCCAAGAGGTGTCTTTACACTCTTGCATTGATCCATTTTAAAATTCCTCAGCACTTTCTTGACATATTCCTTCTGAGACAGTTCCAAAATCCCATTTAATCTGTTTCTTGCTATCTCAATCCCCATAATTTTCTTTGCTGGCCCAAGATCCTTTATTTCAAACTCCTTATTCAACTGATTTTTGAGGGTTTGAATCTCCTCCTTATCCTTTGAGGCAATTAACATATCGTCTACATATAATAGTAGATAGATATATGTTTGATTAGTAAGAAGTTTGAAATAGACACAAGGATCGTACATGCTCCTTTTGTAATTTGAAGATGTCATGAACAAGTCAAATCTCAAATTCCATTGTCGAAGACATTGTTTTAACCAGTAGAGTGACCTTTTAAGCACACATACCTTATGCTTGGATTTCTCTTCTCTGTAACCTTCTGGTTGATCCATTAGTATACGTTCCTTTAAATCCCCATGCAGAAATGCAGTCTTTACGTCTAACTGCTCAAGTTCTAGGTCTTGGTGAACAACCATTGACAGTAGGAGTTTGATTGATGTGTGTTTTACCACCGGTGAAAAATTTCTTGGTAATCTATACCTTCCTTTTGCGAATACCCTTTAGCCACAAGTCTTGCGTTGCATCGTGATGGCTCAACACTTGATATTCCAGCTTTCCTTTTGTAGATCCACTTGCATCCTATGGTTCTTGCACTGGCTGGTTTATCCTCTAAAACCAAAGTGTTGTTTTTGATAAGGGATCGCATTTCTTCATCCATTGCCCTCTGCCACTCTTTTCTGTCAGAACTAGTGATAGCTTCCTGATAAGATCCAAGCTCAATCATATCTCCATCCTCAGTAGTTACCAAGGCCAATCCCACTAGGTTAACTTCCTCATCAAATCTTCTAGGAGCTTTGATATTCCTTCGTGACCTATCTCTTGCTAATTAATAATCACCCAAATCATCATTATCAGATTCGTCTTTTGAAGCTTCATGTTCTGATGTTCTTGAGTTGTTTTGAGTGTCTTGTGTTCCTTCCTGATGTTGTTCACTTTCTTCTTCATCAACAGGTTGGTTTGATCCTTCAGTTAGTCCTCTTAACTGAATGCTTAGACTTTCCTTTTTATTTTTGTTTTGACTGTCCGTAACTAAGTTTTGTATCTTAATGTCCTTGAACATGAGATTCTCCTGAAAAATCACATCCTTAGATACTATGCATTTTCTGTATTCTAATAACCAAATCTTGAATCCCTTTATTCCGGTAGGATATCCTAGAAACACTTCCTTTTTGGCTCTTGGATTCAGCTTGCCTTGATCTAAATGTACAAATACTACTGATCCAAATCTTCTCAGATTTTTGTAATCCGGTGAATGTCCAGTCCATTTTTCGTCTGGGATCATGAATTCTATTGCAGAACTTGGACTCTTATTTATTAGAACCACGACTGTTGCAATAGCTTCAGCCCAAAACTACTTTCCCATTCCAGATTCACTGAGCATGCATCTTACCTTATTAAGTATGGTCCTATTCATTCTCTCGGCAACTCCATTTTGTTGTGCAGTGTAGGCACAAGTCCTATGCCTTATCATTCCTTCCTGTTTGCAGAATGAGTCGAACTCTGAGTTGCAAAACTCAAGTCCATTGTCTGTCCTCAATGCCTTTAACCTTTTGTTATGCTGATTTTCAGTCAATAACTTCCATTCTTTGAACTGGTTGAAAGCTTCATCTTTAGTCTTGATGAAGTAGATCCATGTTTTTCTAGTAAAATCATCTATCAAAGTTAGAAAGTACTAGCATTTTCCTAAAGACAATGGAACTGATGGAGAGCCTCAAAGATCCGAGTGAATGTAGTCCAACTTTTATTTGGTAACATGTTGAGCAGTTCCAAAACTCACTCGATGTGTTTTTCCAAAGATACAATCTTCACAAAACACTTGAGCTCATGTGCTTTAACTCTTTCCAGAAAACCCCTTTTCACCAAAACTTCCAGCCCTTTTGAACCAATATAACCTAAACGACTATGCCACAGTTTGGTTTCATCACAAGATGATTCAACTGAATATGATTCCCCATAACTGTTGTTCCTTGCAGGAAATACAAAGTGTCCATTTTCTTTCCAACCAAAAGAACTTTGTTTTCTTTTACTACTTCTAAGACTCCTCCTTTTGATTGAAACCAACAGCCTTTATCCTCTAGAGTTCCTACGGAAATAAGTTTCTTAGATATTTCAGGCACATACCTTCATTTCTGATTCTTACATTACCCATGCCTTTCACCAAAGAGAATGTATCATTACCCATTCTGACCTTACCACTGTTCGTTTCTTGATAGTCCAGCAGCCATTCCCTTTTACATGTCATATGAAAAGAACACCCGGTGTCTAAGATTCTGTTGTTATTTTTGGATAGATAATGAGAGCATCTGATGCAACCAATGCTGCTATGTCAGTAGTCTCTGAAGTGATGTTTGATGACTCTCTTCTTTCTAGCCTTGATTTGTTTCTTTCTTTCCAAAGAGAACATTCCTTTTTGTAGTGCCCTTCCTTGCCACAAATCCAGCACACTTTGTTTTCTCCTCGTGACTTTGATCTTCCCTTACTTTTCCCTCTTTCAGTACTCTTTCCTCTTTTGTCTGTTCTTTCTCTGTCTTGAACAAACAATCCCTCAGAGTTATTCTTGGTCTACTTTCCACTTGCTCCAAGCTCAAGAACCTTAGACCGTATTGCAACATGAATCTCCTCTAGTGATAAAGTCGTCTTGCAATATTTTATAGTCTCCTTTACTTGATCAAACTGTTTCGGCAGATACATCAGTAGAATAATTTCCTGGTCTTCTTCTGAGACAGAGACTTTAACATTCTCTAGATCTGTAATCAGTTTGGAGAAATCATCTGTGTTTTCTTCTATGGTCATGGCATCACTCATTTTATAGCTATAGAGTCTTTAGTTCAAATAGATTCTGTTAGACAGTGACTTTGCCATGTAGAGTTGATCAAGAACTTTAATCATATTTGCTGCAGTCTTCTCTTTTATGATTTTTCTGAGCACATTGTCCGTGACACTTAGAATGATTGTTGACCTTGCTTTTCCTTGTTTTTCTTTGTGAGCTTTGTCCACTGGTCTGCTGGAAGAGGGATCTTCAGGCTGCATTGTAGCTGATGTTTGCTCATCAGTTCCTGCCGTTGACTCTTCCACTCCAGAGTTTTCATCTCCTTCCAATCCTTCTAACAAACCCAGCATCTCCAGGTGAGCTAGAAGCTTTTCTTTCCACAGTATGTACTCTCCATCACCATCAAACTTCTCCATATCAGTTCTCCCAGTAGTCATTCTGTTTCACCAAAAGCTTTGAACAAATTTGTTGAACCGATAATAGATTTAATGGTTATTTTCGGTTTGGTTTGCGATTTGAGTATAAAAGGCTGACTTCTTAACCTGTTAGGGTTTTCAGCCGTAAAACACTTTGTTCGCGAGAGAGAGAGAGAGAGAGAAAAGGGGGGGGATCGCAGAGAAAAAGGGAGATGAAGGAGAGGAGAGAAGAAGGATGCACACCGGAGTTTAACGAGTTCAGGATTCCAAATCGAAATCCCTACGTCTCGCCGAGGTAAGTCCCCAAAAATCCACTAGATAACTTGGCTCAAACCGAGCCCTTAGTACACAAGTTTTCTTACAAGAGTTCTCACAAATCTCTCTAGATTTTAGACCTCACTCTCGCCTTATTGTTTTAAGTTATTTGCTTTCCTATTTATATGCGATTACAACAGTAGATGTATTTGCATGAATAAGTATGATTAGGGTTTGTATTTTTCCCAAATCTGTGACTTTTGTTGTGGCTTAATCAACTGTGAGAGTTAACTTACTCTCACATATTGATTTTGCGCTTGTCGACTGTAAGATTGTCTTTGAAAGATAGTGATTCGTGCCTTATTTGTTTTAGGCAGAACATTTTTGTCTTCAATAAAACAATATACTTTTTTTGGTCTTTCACCTGTCTTTTTACCATCAAATAAACTTTAAGTGAAAATTGAGTTATAACCAATTAATCCAACAAACAGGAAATTCTCAAACTAGCACATACGACAGGGAAAATAGAACATAATTACTAACACTTCCGTTTCGGGAGACTAAACCATAAACTCTCTTTAGTTAACCAAATTGGTTTGTATCTTGAGAAGCCAAAGCTCGAAGCTTTCTCCACTGCAAAAGTGGAGATAGTAACATTTTGCTAGGAAAAGAGAAATAAATTTTGCTGTCCAAAATTTAGACCAAACACATCTTGTTTACCATGTTATGTCTATGATTAATACCCATAATTAAACGTATTAAATAACCACTATTTTGCAGCATTGACAACATTAAGATTATGGAACACCATATACAAATATAGTTATCTTCTTTTTAAGAGTTTAAACCCCTTAAAGCTAAAGACTTCTCTATCCGAGGAAGGAAGAGTATGTGATGGTATTTGCTCACTAGCTTTCATTTCTTTTCCCTTAGCTACACACACTTTAGTTATGTCCTCTTCACACATGGATTTTTCATGTTTAATGTCTATTTTTGGGGCTTTTAAACCCGTTCAAATTCTCTAACTTCTCCAAGTAGGTGAACTTTTTCGGCGTTACACTTGGCGATTTGGTAGGTTTATCGCCGCCTTTGGAACTATTTTCGTTCCAACCCATGAAATCCAACAATGTCTTGGAGCAGGGTGGGTCAAGCTTTTCGGTTTCTTCTCCCGAGTTAGAAGATTCCGCAGATTCTGAATCCGTCTCTGTTGTTCTTCCACCATCTGATCTTTCTTCAGCTAATATAGTTTGCTTTAGTGCCAAAGTATCTGTATAAAGAACATCTTCGATCCTCGACATAACTGTGTAAGCCAAACTCTCAAGTATCCTCGAGTAACTCTCCAACACCGCTTGTCCAACGTCCTGTATCCATTAAACAAATCAATAGTTCAGATGTTTTCTTGCCATTTAAGGCATCTACAGTAGGTTAGGGCTTTGTGATGAGCTAATTTATACCTTGTTAAACTGAATCTTGGAGATGTCAAGAGAAGATTGAGGAAGACCCGGAAATTTTTGTTTGAGAAAGATTAAGATCGTTTCTGCTCTCTCTCCGAACAATTCTCTTTTCTCCAAGCTAACTGCTGAGCCCCAAGAAGATTTGTTGTCCTTTAAGTGAAGCTTTCTCTTCCAAATCACAACAGATGCCTCAATCCTGTTCTTTAAATCCAACACTTTGTGTTCTGTCGACAAGTCCAACATAGACAAGAACTGCTCTGGATCAAACCATTCTTCTGTTATGCTCTTGTAGATCGAATCCCCGAGGCTGGCTCTTCCGTTCTGTCCACAGAAATCAAATCTTAAAAGACCTAACAATAATAGAATGTTGAATGCATGTATTGATTTACCTTAGGGAGAGAGTCGATGTAGCTCTCGGGTATTTCCATTTCTGAGAGGACTTGAGCATTAATGGCCATTGCAGCTTTCTGGACTTGTGTGACTGAATCTTTTTGAAAGTAAAGCATTCTCCTAGCCGGTTCGGATAAACCGCCAGGAGGAACTTTAACAGGAGGGAGCCACCACTTGTCGTTTGTCCGAGCATTCCTCGCTTGCTTCCCTTCTTCTGAATCTCTAGACACATACCAAAACTCGTTGTGACCTCTGAAATTGTCAAGTGTGTCCTGAACATGTTTTCATCACCATAAACTTCATCATATTCTAGCTCTTACGCTACTAAAATTATGAAACTATAAATTGTAAAAGTCCTAGTAATTATCAGCGTTTATAAGTAATTTTAACATCGACTACACAAATGGAAAAACTTACAATGAGCATGGCGTCGAGTTTTCGAAGGGCTGGGATGTTCATGAGAAGATCACCTCTTTGTCTTGTCACCATAATCTACACAAAAACTCATTAGACATTATAATTCTGTATAAAGAGGTAGAAGAATTTCTTTGGGAAAAATTTGAACCTCAGTGCAAACTCCATCTTTGCTCATTTGCTGAGAAGGAACAAACTCTACGATGTGATCAGTCACAGACAACAACCAATCGATCTCTTTCTTCCACCTTGCTTGTCTATCTTGCGGCATAGGTTGCAGCTTTGTTTGTTCTCCGAATATAGACGCTGCAAAATCGAACGTACATCATTAGAATAGTGAGAAATCTCTATTGAGAAAACTTATAATTACTTGCGAAGGAAGTTAACAAGGAAAGTCAAAATGAGAAAGATTACCAGCAAGATTTGTGATAGCATTGGAAAGAGCTAAGGCCGAAGATACGCCTTTTCCGCCACCAGACATATCTTCTCCAAGAAGTAATTTCACGAACCTGTCTTTCATCATCTCTGTATCTGAAATACTTTATGTCATTCTTAGGGTTTTCTTGAAGGAAACAAGTTATTGAAAGACATATGTCTTTCGGCTCAAAACTCATCGACTAACCTGCTTGTTCGAGTCGTTTTCCAGGTCGAGTAAGAGGAGAAATCATGGGACGAATGCTCTCCACGGGACTTTCTGCTAAATTGTCAGAGTTTTGGCTTTCAGGCGTGTTGGATTCTGTAAGATGAGAATCTTCATTCTCCACGACGTCAAGGGATTGAGATTGCAGCTTTGTGGAAGATGAATCAAACATTCTTTTGAAATTGAACGATTTGGAAACGCTTAGTCCTCGTTCCAACGCTGCAACCATGGTACGATAACGTTCGCTTGTTTTCTTGCCCCGCAAGTTAAAACCTTTTATTCCTTTAGAATCCAGTTGATCTAAAAGAAGGATACAAACTTTTACAAAAGTGGTGTAAGATTTTTGTTACAAAACATTTAAAAAAAAACAAGGATTAGAAACATTTGAAATAAGAAAATAGTATAATTTAGGAAGTTAGCTTTTTTAGGATTTGTTTTCTTCCCTTTTGTGTTATAAAATAAATTGATGGTTTGTGGTAAAAGTGAGATTCCACGAAGCACGGAAAATACAATAAAAATACCACAACTGATTCGACTTTCTCATGGAAAACCTACCATTCATCAAAATAGAGTATTTATTTATCTTCAAATTTTGTCATTCCTCAATTACTATTTAAATTGCTCTCAGTTAAAAAAATCAATTTTTAATCACTATTTAAATTAGTCTCAAACAATTTTCTTCTGAAACACTTTTCCAAATTAAAGTTAAGAAAATTTATCAATTATTGTATGTTAATAACTGAATTATAGTCACTGTTGGGGGTGAAATTCATTCAGTATCCACGATCCAACTAGTTACCATGTTCCTTCGTCAAAATTAAATTAATTTTTTTTTTAAATTAAAAATTAAAAATTCCTCTATTTTATAAATTAGTTTACAATACATTTATAAATTTTCCATTTTTATAATTTCTTTATAATAACATATATACATGCTATAAACATTATACATGACATTTTGTCCATGTAAATTCTTTTTAGAAAATCAAACTATATTTTTAATTTGTATAATTAATCATAAAATCAATAGTTTAGATGATCAAACTAAATTAATTATGAGAAGAAAGAAATAAGTATTTATATACCTAGATTTGATTAGGGATGATTTTGGATCAAAACAAAAAACTCAAAATTTTCTTTTTGCTATGGGTTTGGATTGATCGAATTGGCCTTTGAATGGTCAATATGCACTTATATTGATCGATATAATACTAGATAGACAGATCCTCAAATCTCACGACAAAATTCTTGCGTGTGTTATTCTATTTGCCATAATGAACTGTTTTTAGAAAAAGTAGAACAACTTTTGATCGTATTGTTAGATTGACTATAAACCACTTGCAAATGAACGTTAACTTGTTTTGCAACCCTTTGTCAAAATTCAGCTCATCCATAGGTGAGAAGACCTTCATTGAATATTAAAATTCAGACAATTCAATCGAGTTGTGTATTCTAACTTCTTCAAAATTAATTGTTTTCATCCAAACGTATTTAATGTAGATTTATGAAAATCTTTTAATCTCTTTATTCTCTTATGATACAATATATATATACATGAAACAAGGTAAAATAGATTAATCATAATTTCCATAAATATATTTCTAAGATCCTCCCTCAAGATGGAGGGGCTGATGTCACTCCAATCTTGTACGTGAGTTTCTTGAATGGTTCACGAGGCAATGACTTAGTTAACACATCCGCGAATTGGTGTTTGGTGGAGATGTGTGACACTTTTTAACTCCCAGATTGAATTTGGTTGCGAATGAAGTGGTAATCGAGGGCAACATGTTTCATTCGTGTATGAAACACAGTTAGCACAGAGATATGTGACTTCGATGTTGTCGCAATAGATAACAGGTGGCATGTCAATGTGAATACGGAGCTCTGCGAGAAGTGATGTGATCCAACATACTTCTGCTGAGGTGTTTGCCACGGATCTATATTCAGCTTCGATTGAGGAACGTACAACTCCTTTCTATTTCTTTGAAGACCACGAGATGGGGTGCTGACCGAGAAAGATTACATATGCATTGGTGGATACAAAATCATCATTGTCACCAACCCAATCAGCATCGGAGTACGCAAGAAGTTGCTGTGTATTTTTGCATTGGAGATGAATTCCATGGTTGATGGTTCCAGCAAGATACCGTAGTACTCTTTTCACTGCTAGCCAATGTTCCGTTGTTGGTGAATGCATGAATTGTGATAGTCTATTAACTGCATAAGAGATGTCTGGTCTTGTGAATGATAGGTATTGTAGGCTACCGACTACTTCTCTAAACTCAGTTGCATTTTGCAATGGTGTTCCTGAGTTGAGAGTTAGTTTTGGGGTTGTAGCCATCAGTGTGCTGATTGGTTTTGATGTGGTCATGTTCGTTCGATGTAGGAGATCCGAGGTGTACTTTCTTTGGCAGAGGTGTATACCCATATTGTTGCGAGTGACTTCAATGCCAAGAAAGTAAGATAGATCTCCCATGTCTTTTGTTGAGAATCGTTGAGCAAACTCCCGGATTGTTTGGCCTAGAAGATCATTGTTGTTCCTTGTAACAATAATATCATCCACATAGATTAATATGTAGATTATACTTGTACCTTTGTGTTGAATAAACAACGATGTGTCTACCAATGAGTTTGTGAAGCCGACGCCTAAGAGGTAGCGTTTGAGTTCAAGGTACCATGCACGAGGCGCCTGTTTCAGTCCATATAGGGCCTTCTTGAGATGGCAAACATGATGGGGTTTATCGGGGTCGATAAAACCTTGTGGTTGAAGCATGAAGATATCCTCTGTTAATGTTCCTTGTAGGAAAGCGTTGTTGACGTCAAGCTGTCGGATACTCTAATTTTGTGTTACAGCAATGCTGAGTACCAATCTGATGGTTGTTGACTTAATCACCGGGCTAAATATTTTCGTGTAGCCAACACTAGGTTGTTGATGATAACCTTTTGCCACGAGTTGTGCTTTGTAACGATCCAGTGATCCGTCTGGACAATGTTTTATCCTAAAAATCCACTTGTTTCCCACTAGATTTTGAGTTGGTGTTGGAGGTACTAGATCCCACGTTTTGTTTCTAACTTGTGCATCAAATTCTTGACTCATTGCCATTCTCCAGCTTTTATTTTTCAAGGCTTCGGTGACCGTTTTTGGTGTGAGTACATGTGTAGGTGTTGCTGAGGCGATGAGTGTGTATTTTTGATTTGGTTTTGTGATCCCAGCTTTTGCTCGAGTCCTCATCTGATGTTGATTACCATGGTCTACTTTTAGATGTTGATCAGGGATTGCATGGGGCTGTTGGGTCGGAGCCAATGATACTTGGGTTGGCGGTGTTGTGTTGCGACTATGGTATTGCTCCTCATGTGACTCATAGAGATTATTTGGTTCGGTAGTTGGCAATGTTTCACTTTGTTCTCCAGAACTCGTTGTCTGAGGTGATGTCGTTGATGTAGCCTGTGAAGGAGAGATGGCTCGGAGTGATAGTGGAGCAGCCCTATTGAGTGTGCTGATCGTGTTCGGTTAAAGTATGGAAAGGGTGGGAATTGGAGTGGCTGAGGTAGTGGTGTTATCGGTTAGTTTTTGTAAGTTGAGAAAAGGGAATTTGGATTCATCAAAGTGGACATGTCTAGAGGTGTAAACTCGGTTGGTTGCTATATCAAGACAAAAGTACGCACTTTGTGTTAGTGAATATCCAAGGAAGGCACAAGGTTTGGATTTTGGCTCTAGTTTGTGTGTTGTGTAAGGTTTTAACCATGGAAAACAAAGATATCCAAAAACTTTGAGTTTCGAGTAGTTTGGTATAATGTTGAAAAGAATTTGGTAGGGTGATTTTGAGGAGAGGTTTGGGATGGCCATTCGGTTGATGAGAAAAACAGCTGTAGAGAAAGCATAAGTCCAATATGTGGTTGGTATAGATGCACGGGTCAAAAGGATTAGGCCTGTTTCGATAATGTGCCGATGCTTCCTTTTGGCTAAACCATTATGTTCTGGGGTGTGGGGGTGGCGAAGTGAGATGGTTGATTCCATTGGAGGAGGGAAATTCGTGTAAGGCAATGTATTCTCCTCCATTGTATGAAAACAAGATGCCAATTTTTTGTTGGAATATGTTTTCTACTAGGGCTTTAAATTGGATGAATGTGTCTTTGACTTGGGATTTGTATTTGAGTGGATAGAACAAAAATATGAGTGTATTTGAGAAAAAGTGCTTACGACCTTAAGCACGTAAGAATGACAAGAAGTAGAAAAGTTTTGAGAGTTTTTGCATTATATTCTTCTTATTTCGTTCAAGACAATATACACATATATATACATAGAAAAACACAAGATATTAATAATATCTTTCTTGACAGCTATAATATTGGTCTGAAAAAGAAATTGACCAAGAATTGTAGATTCTCCCAATTATTTAGCTGTTGTGGAGATCTTCAAATTATTGTAAGCTTGAGTTTCCATATTGACGTGTGATTTTATTCAGCTTTATCATTGGCTGAATTTTCTCCATTGACAGTCCCCCTCAAGCTTGGTATGTGAAGGTTTGACATACCGAGCTTGTCACACACTTCTTCAAACGCTTTGGTGGTGGTAGCTTTTGTAAATATATCCGCTAATTGCAATCCGTTGGGAACATAAGTAGGGGCAATTGTTCCATCTTGTATTTTTTCACGAGTGTAATGACAATCTACTTCAATATGTTTCGTTCGTTCGTGAAACACATGATTTGTCGCTATGTGGATGGCTGCTTGATTATCGCAATGAAGTGTGTAGGGAGTTGTTGATGTTATACCAAATTGATGAAGGAGTCCTCTAATCCATACAAGCTCACTTGTCGTTTTTGCCATTGCTCGGTATTCCGCTTCCGCACTCGATCTCGATACCACCTCTTGTTTCTTACTCTTCCAAGTGACAAGGTTTCCTCCAACGAACGTACAATAACCTGTAGTGGATCTTCGATCATCAATATCACTGGCCCAATCTGCATCACAATATCCCACAATATTTGTGTCTCCATTATCTTGCATCAAAACTCCTTTACCGGGAGCTCCTTTCAAGTACTTCAAAATCCTTTCCACCATTCTCCAATGTTCTACTAGCGGAGCTTGCATATGTTGACTAACCTGAGACACTGCAAAAAAAATATCAGGTCTAGTAATCGAAAGATAAATCAGTTTACCTACTGTGCGTTAGTATTGGCCAATGTCATCAAATGGCTCTCTTCGTTGACGTTCTTTGTATCCAATTTCAATTGGTGTTTTGGCAGGCTTAGATCCTAATTTTCCTATGTCATTGAGAAGGTCAATACAATATTTTCTTTGTGATAAAAATAAATTATGTTCTGATCGAATTACTTCTATTCCAACAAAATATTGAAGTTCTCCTAAATCTTTGATATCAAACTGACGTTTGAGAAAACTCTTAGTGTTTTCTATCATAGTCAAATTGCTACCAGAGATAATTATATCATCAACATATATAATTAGAACAACTATACCCGTTTTTGTTTGTTGCGTGAACGCGGAGTGTTCTAATTCCACTATCTCGGTCTCCGACAGTTTAGTGAAGGCAGAATGGTCTAGCTCACTTTTCTTGAACCCATGTTTCCCCAATGCCTTGCTTAACTTGTTATACCATGCTCAAGGAGATTGTTTTAATCCATAAATCGCCTTTTTAAGTTTACAAACAATATTTTTCTCGTCGGAGAATGGCACTTCAAGACTGGAAGGTAGTGTCATGTAGACTTCTTCATCAAGTTCCCCTTGGAGGAAGGCGTTCTTCACGTCCATTTGGTAAAGTGGCCATCGTAAGTTCACTGCACCAGAAAAAAGTATCCGAATTGTGTTGAGTTTAGCAACAGGTGCAAAAGTCTCGGTATAATCCTCTCCATATGTTTGAGTGAATCTCTTTGCTACTAATCTCGCCTTGTAGCGTTCGATGGAGCCATCGCTTTGGTACTTAATCTTGAATACCCAATTGCATCCGACAGCCTTTTTTCCATAAGGCAATGTTGTTATATCCCAAGTTTCATTCTGATGCATTGATCCTAGTTCCTCTCGTACTGCTTCTTTCCATTCTTTGCACTTCATTGCTTCGTCATACGATTTTGGTTCCCTGTTTGAATCTAAAGCACTCAAGAAAACTTGGTGAAGAGGAGAAAGATTATCATTAGTACAAACAGTTTGGATAGGATAATTAACGGCCATATTGTTTTTGTGTATCCAAATTGCGTCTGAGTATTTGATAGATGGGCATCTCGGACGATTACTTCTTCTTATTGTCGGTTGTGTTGGTTCTATCTCTACTGCGTTTGGTTCTCGTTGTAGTTGGAATATTGATTGATCATTTTCTAGTGGTGCGAGTTCTTGATTCGTTTCTTCACCCCCACTCAAATTTTTTTCTTGTTGGGACCCACTTTCCTCTATCACTTCTGTTGGTGATGAGCTATCACATTCTTGGCTTCCATGGTTAATTCTTGGTTCAAATGTATCCACTTGTTGTTCTCCACTAAAAACCTCCTCCACGTGTTGTTGCTCATCATGGCCAAAAGATGCTTGATTTCCACCATCTGCTATCTCATGATAATTATTTTTAATTATATTATCATTTACTTTGTCCACATGTCTTATGTCTTGTATAATAATTTCTTCGAGGTTTTATTTTGTCTTCTCTTGGTAATAGCAAATATTTTCACAGAACGTGACGTCTCGTGAGATTAAAACACGGTTTGTTGGAGGATGAAAACACTTATATCCCTTTTGCGTTGGTGAATAACCGATGAACACACACTTTATGCTCTTTGCATCCAGTTTGTTTCTCTAACTATCTAGTATGTGAACAAAACACAAACACCCAAATATTTTAAGATAATCAATACGAGGTTTTGTTTTGTTTAATACCTCATGTGGAGATATGTCTCCAAGGACATATGTTGGAATTTTGTTGATGAGATAACAAGCAGTTGACACAGCATCACTCCAATGTCTAAGTGGAAGGTTGTGGTGTAACATCAATGTCCGCGCCGTCTCAATCAAGTGTCGATTCTTTCGCTCCGCAACTCCGTTTTGTTGTGGTGTATATGGACATGAAGTTGATGTACGATGCCGTGTTTTTCAAGAAATTCCTGAAACTAAGTACTCATATACTCTCCACCAGTCAGTTCTTAAAATTTTAATAACTGCATTATACTTGTTAGTAACATAAGACACAAAATTTACAAATGCTTTATAGAGCTCTCTTTTTGAAGACATGAGAGTTATCCACGTATACTTGGATTTTTGATCAATAAAAGTGATAAAATATTTATGATTATCACGAGAAATATGTGGTGATGTCCATATATCCGAGTGAATCAACTCAAAACAATTTTCATATGATGTCTCAGATTTAGGAAATACACTTCTATGATGCTTTCCTAAGATGCAAGTGTCACATATTTTATTATCAAATATAGTGTTTGGAATAAAAAAACTCAAAGCTTTATTATGAGGGTGACCAAGCCTTGCATGCCAAAGTTCGGGAGTAATATTAGAGACTTTAAAAACAACTCTAAAGCAAGAATTTTTCTCTTTATCAATCGAAGGAATATCAATATAGTATAATCCACCTCGTCCTATTCCCCTTCCCATTGTATTTCCAGTATCAGTATCCTGAAAAATAACTTCATTAGTTCGAAATATAACTTCACAATTTAAATCTTTTGCAAGTTTATAAACGGACAACAAGTTACATGTAAAATTAGGTAAGACAAGAGCACTAGTCTTTTTATTGAATATGTTAGGAATTCCTTTTCCAGTTACTTCAACTTCTTTACCATCGGCTATAGAAACTAATCCTTCATAATTTTGATTATTTTCAACAATTTTCGCATCACATACCATATGATCTGAAGCTCCAAAATCTATAATAAATTATGATTTATTGATTAAAGAAGTGGAAAGAGCCTTTAAGTTACCTGGATCTTTTATGATCCCGTATTCCTTAAGAATTCCCTCCATCTCATTCCTTATGCGATCACTTTCTCCTTGTGCCACATGTGCCGATGCATTCTCCTTAGAATATACCCTAATAGTGTCTTGCATTCTCTTTGGTTTCAAGTGTGGGTGAAGCTCCCAACACTTTTCTTTTGAATGATTCATTTTTCCACAGTGGTTGCATTTCATCTTTCTCTCGAATCCTTTTGCCTTTAAGGCTAAACCTTTTTATTTTATTTCCAAAAGGACTTATCTTGCTCTTCTCTTTGGGAAAGGATGGTTAAATCTGAGGTTGGTGGACGTAGTACGGCAAGCTCTGCCCACAATGGTTGTAGCTCTCCGAGATGCTCGACAAACCTTTTTCCATCTTGGTTAAACCCTCCTAATGTCTTTTTTGATTTCATAGATTCGACATATGTTGGAGACGTTTCCGTAAACACGTTGAAGTGTGTCCCATAACTCTTTTGTTGTATCAACAAAGGAGTATGCAACGTAAATGGATGTTTCCAAGGATCCTTGGATCAATGTAATCACATATTGATCCTCTTGAAACCACTTCTCATCCTCTTTGATGGCGTTGGTTGTCGAAGTCTCGAGAACTCCAAATTTCTTGGCTTCTGCCAGCTCTTCTTTGGATTCAGTTACATATTTCCATAAACCGCGGCTACAAAGTGCTCTTTTTGCGGCTCTAGACCAGATTAAATAATTCTGGCCATTGACAAGAAAGGGAACAAGTTTTTGTGTAGTGCTGTTGAAGGTCTCCATCAAAAAACTCCTTTTTTTTAAAAGAAAAAGAAAAATATTTAGAGATATGGAGCGTACTACTGCTCTGATACCATGAACAAAAATATGAGTGTATTTGAGAAAAAGTGCTTAAGACCTTAAGCACGTAAGAATGACAAGAAGTAGAAATTTTTTGAAAGTTTCTGCAGTATATTCTTCTTATTTCTTTTAAGACAATATACACATATATATACATAGAAAAACACAAGATATTAATAATACCTTTCTTGACAGCTATAATATTGGTCAGAAAAAGAAATTGACCAAAAATTGTAGATTCTCCCAATTATTTAGCCGTTGTGGAGATCTTCACATTATTGTAAGTTTGAGTTTCCAAATTGACGTGTGATTTTATTCAGCTTTATCATTGGCTGAATTTTCTCCATTGACATAGATGCACGGGTCAAAAGGGTTAGGCCTGTTTCGATAATGTGCCGATGCTTCCTTTTGGCTAAACCATTATGTTTTGGGGTGTGGGGTGGCGAAGTGAGATGGCTGATTCCATTGGAGGAGAGAAATTCGCGTAAGGCAATGTATTCTCCTCTATTGTCATAAAACAAGGTGCCGATTTTTTGTTGGAATATGTTTTCTACTAGGCTGTAAATTGGATGAATGTGTCTTTGACTTGGGATTTGTATTTGGGTGGATAGAACCATGTGTATCGGGTAAAGTGTTCTATAAAGACAACATAATATTTGAAGTTGTCGACTGAATGTAATGGAGATGTCCATACATCAGTGAACAAGATTTGAAGTGGTCGTGATGATGAGATAGATGATTCAGAAAATGGTTGTTTGTGGCTTTTATTAATGAGACAATCATTGCATTAAAATGTTTGAGACAACGATGAAGAAATAGGTAAAGAAAACTGAGATATCATAGTCTTAAGGGTAGAAAAAGATGGATGTCCTAAGCGGGAATGCCATTCCGATAAGGTTGTTTTGGCGTTTGTGGAGGTGAGGTGGAGTTGGGGATTTTGGATTGTAACCGGCCACTCATAGAGCTCTCCACTAGTACGTCCTTGGATTAATTGGGCCCCTGAGGTCAAGTCCTTCACCTGAAAGTATGTTGGAAAGAATTCAACTGAGACATGATTAGTTTTGCATAACCGATATACTGAAATTAGATTTTTCTGTATATCGGGAGCATATAACACATCGCATAAAGACAAAGGATTAAGAGAAGAGGGGAGTGATGTAGAACTAGTCTGTGAAATGGGAATTGTAGACCCATTTCCAAGAATCACTTCTTCACCTCCATTGTAGTTTTGATGAAGAGAGAGATTTCTTAAATCCGATATGATGTGGTGTGTTGCTCCAGAATCAAGAATCCATGGGCTTGGATTCTGAGTATATGTGTGCGTAGCGATATTTGCTCGTGGTTTCCATGGTGCCGCTCGGTATGATGGTGTAGGTAGTAGAGGTGTGTTGTTGAATTTGGTGAGAGACTGCAATTATGGACACCACTAAGCCGAATGACCTTGAATGCTGCAAAACTGACAGCGACCTTGATAATTTCTAGGAGCTATACTTTCATGTGGTTTTTGGTGTATGTATGGCTGCCATTGTTGATGTTGTCGCTGGTATGGTCTAGGATTTGGATTGCGAGTTTTGTTGTTGATGTAGTTCGCCGTTATTGGGCCCGAGATTTGTGTTGTTGCTGACATGATTTTTGCTTCTTGGTTGAGAAGCTTTTCATGGAGCTCTGTTATGGATGGTGGTATATCGCGACTCTCACTTTGATCTATAATCGGCTTATATTCCTCTGTTAAACCTTCAAGAATGATCTCCAATTAGTCCTCATGATCAATCATTTTTCCAAGTAGTGCGAGTTGATCAAATCGTGTAAGGAGTCTTTGAATGTATTCATCAATTGTCCGATTCCCTTTGATCCATTGTTTAAGTTGTAGCTTCAACTGTTTGATATGACCACGACTTGGTTTGGCATATGTGGCAGCAAGTTTTCTCCAAACATCAACTGAGGTTTGTTCTCGAGAGAGAATCGGTTGAATTGATATTGTGATTACTCCAAGTAACGCACTGAAGATTAACTTGTCTTGTCGTTTCCAAAGGTTGAAAGTTGGATTCAGGATTGCCACACCTTCTGAAACAATGGTTTGTTCCGGAATCTGATTAGAGCCATCGATGTACGACGTGAGTTCATATCCATCGAGTAAAGCATGAACTTGGCGGCTCCACATGAGGTAGTTGGTGGCGTTGAGTTTGATGATGTTTGTCATGTTGATGTTGAGTAGTGTCGTTGTACCAGTGATAATTGTTTCTGACGGAGTTCCTATCATCATTGGAGACATGTTTTCAGGGGATTGCATTGTGTTTGATGATGAGAATTTGTGATAAAAGGGCGCAGAATAAAAGCAGAGAAGTAAAGAAATACAAGATAGAAAGAGATGGTGTAGAAGAGATGAAAAAAAAGGAAGTGGTTGTTGCAAAGAAAAAAAACAGAAAGACAAACGTGAACGAAATGAAAGACGAAGAGAAGAGAAAAGAAGAAAAGGGGAAAGGGAGGTGGCTAAAGAAGAAAGGGGGAAAGGGAGGAGGCTGAGGCACAAAAAAATAGGTTTAATCCTATTAGTGTTCTGATATCATGTAGGTTTATAAAAATTTCTTAATCTCATTATTCTTTTATGATACAATATATATCTACTATATATTAAAGGAGAAGCATTGAGAGTAAAAATTGCTTAGGTGTCATCACTATATTCACTCTCAACAATTTTACTAATTAATTTAATTTTAAATATAAATTATTTATTTTATTATCTAAACATCTTAATTAGATAACTTAGTTATAGAATTTAATGAGTTTCCAAATACTATTTAATTTTCAATTATACGAGATTCAAAAATTAGGAAATTTTGAGTTACTAAATTACACATTTAATTACTCGCCAATTTTTAAAATAGAAGATTATTTTTACATAAATAATTAATTATTGTACACATATATAAGGAAAGTAAATATGTCGAATTTTTATAGATATAGAAACTTCATTAACACTATTTAATTCCATTTTATATTATATGCAACTTTACTTTTTAACTCAATAATTAAATTCAATATATTTTAGTAATAATTATTTTATAGAAATATATATATATATATATATATATATATATATTGTGTAATAATATAGTCGGTATATCTAAATCACAAAGAAATTGTATCATCCAATTTTTTTTTATTTCCAAACAATCAATATATTTACAAATAAAATTTTATATTATATCATTTTTTGTAATATAGAAGATTATTTTTACATAAATAATTAATTATTGTACACATATATAAGGAAAGTAAATATATATGTCAATTTTTTTATAGATATAGAAACTTCATTAACACTATTTAATTCCATTTTTATATTATATGCAACTTTACTTTTTAACTCAATAATTAAATTAAATATATTATACTAATAATTGTTTTATAGAAATATATATATATATATATATATATATATATATATTGTGTAATAATATAGTCGGCATATCTAAATCACAAATCATATAGAAATTGTATCACTCAATTTTTTTTTGTTTCTAAATAATCAATATATTTACAAATAAAATTTTATATTATATCATTTGTTTGTAATATTAAATTTGAATAACTAATAATTATTTTTTATTATGACTACTCTATATATAAGTAGATTCTATAACATAACAAATTAATTAAAACTACTAATTTTATTAATTTAATTTAAAACATGTTTCAAATATTTTACTAAAAAGTTTATAAATCTATTTTTGATTAACATATCGCAAAAACAACGATAAAATAAGATAATATTATTTGAATAATATATAATAATAGTAATATCATTCTTTTATAATATATATAATATTTTTTAAATTATAATATATTTATAATTTTTTCATTCAAATAATAAAATTTTTTAAAATATTAATTTTAATCCGTGCATAACACATGTAGTATTCTAGTACATATGAACCAAGGTAAAATAGATTAATCATAATTTCCATAAATATATTCCTAAGATTTAAAACTATAAAAATTCATAAAAACACTCAAAAGATTCGATAAAACTCAAAAAAAAAACTAAAAAACAATGGTTACGATTTGTCAAAAACACAACAGATCAATCGCCTTTTCTCATGGTTGACCAATAGTCTTGATTGTGGGTTGGATGTAGCTAATTCGTTCGATAATCATGAGTATCACTAATTTTATTGTTCAATCTTCTTTATCCAACGTATTATTTACATACGACTGAAAACTTTTATAGTGCGTTTCTCCGGTGTAGCTCACTGCATAATCACACAAAAGTCAAGGTAGCATGTGAGCAGGTACACAAGCGATATGCAAAGGTATTGTGGCAAGTTATAAGAAGGACGAAAACAATAGAAAAGAACCTAGACTCTTTCTCAAGTTAATTGTAAATATGGGCAGTCTCAAAATAAATGCACCTTGTTAAGATCAAATTGTTTTCCTTATTCATACTCTAGACTATGGATATGGAATGTTTATTCATACTCTAGAGTATGGATATCATCATACATGACTCTTGCTACTCTAGTGAAAGAAGCTATATGACTAAAATTGTATAGAATATGGTTTCAAACAAGGCATTGTTCAGATTCATTATGATTTCAAAATGCCCTAGCACTAACAAGATATATATTTACTTCACCATGAAAGAACAAAACGTGAAGTTCCATTTCATCAAATATATAGTTGCAGGCGATGTTAATTTACACAAGATTAGGTCTGGGCAAATAATCCAAACCGAATAAACCGAATCGAAAAATAGATTTTGGTTGGTATTTGGTTATAAAAAAATAACTAAATATATGTTATTTTGAAAAACCATGATTATTGATTACTAATCGAAACCGATCCGAAAACCAAAATAATATCCAAAAAAACTAAATTATTTTTGGTTATCCAAAAATATTTTGGATATCTCGGCTTGGTTATTTTTGGTTATTTTAGTTATTTTTGGTTACTTTTTTGGTTATTTTTCGGTTATTTTTTGGTTATTTTTAGTTATTTTTGGTTATTTTGGTTATTTTTGGTTATTTTTGGTTATTTTTTGTTATCTTTGGTTATTTTTTTGTTATTTTTTATTATTTTCGTTTATTTTTGGTTACCCGAATTATTTTTTAAATTATTTTTGGTTTTTAAATTTAATAACCGAACTGACAGAAACGGAGGTATAACCGAATCAAAACCAAATCGAAATATAAAAATAACCAAATAGATGTTTAATTTTACCAACCGAAAAAACCAAAACCAAAAATAACCAACCAAATCGAACCAATTATCCGAATGCCCTGACCTACACACGATACACACTTCACTAAACCTTGAAAATTCCTTTTAACGAAAATAGCACTTTGTAATAAGTTCCAATTGTGGAATGATCTTCTCAACATCTACTAAGGAAGAAGGTTAGCTCTAAGTAACTAAGACACAGAAACCACAAATATTTAAAAGAGAACAAGTTAATGTTTGCATATAAGATATTAAACTTTGTCAAATTTATAGAGATTAGGGGCCGATTGGTGTTTAGAATGTATGGATTGTGAGGGCTTTTAATTTTTTAAAGTCTCTAAAGTCATTTATTTCCCAATCACATTATAATGTCTTTAAAGCTTTCCTAAGTCTTCTCAAGCCAAAATAACTACTTTTATATTCTTGTCATGATTGTTTTTAAAGCCACCGTAAAATGACTTTAGTTATTATACATTCATGCAATCAAATAAGCATACAATTTAAAAGACGTCGTTGGAAATTTTTTCTGGTCTTATTTTATTATGGTGCGATCCAACCATACAATATATAAAGAAATAAAAATATGATGAAACTTGTTTTATATTATCAGACTATGAATATGAAAAACATGAGATTAAATTTTAGATTGTAATTTTGAAAGGTTAAGCAAGATATAAAAAAGACAAAAATACGATGAAATCTATTTGGTTGATTTTGACTATGTATTGTCAAATATGTCACCATTACTATTATTAACAAAAATTTTGTTTACAATTTTACAAATAACTTTTACAGTTACATAGTTTCTCTAGATTCTGTTATCCAACAGACTTTAATTTAAAGTAACAGATAAAATTTATATAAGTATAGCTCGTTTGCCTATTGGAAAAGGTTGTTATTCTGATCTGCGATCAAACACTATGATAAAATGCGATAAATTATTATTCGTTTTATAAACGTAACGTTTGATCACATGTCGCAGTCGTATGTTTGTTTGTTTGTCATTTGCGCGGGCAAATTGCAGCGTTTGGTCACATATTTATTCATTTTGTTGTCGTTATGATAAATGTGGCTAGGGATAATGACATTTTGATGTAATTTACAAAATAAATGTATTTCAGTTTTTTACAAGACTAATCACAAATTTTCGATCTCATTGCTGAAAATTCGGCGGCGTTAAAATTTTTCTATCGCATGTTACTATGATTGATCGTTACGTTTGATTGCAGCAAGTTGCGACAGACAAACAAATACCGTTTGGTCGTAAGTCGCAATCATAACTTTTTGCGATAAACAAATGAATATCGCTATATTCATACATTTACAGCAAAAGTCTACAACCACACTTATTGCCAAGCAACCGCTATAAGCGTTGCGACATGTTGATCACATGAGCCAAATTAAGCGTACTATTGTTTGTTTGCTCGTCGTCGCAACTACGGATACACTTACGATATATGTTATTAGTTTGTGTGCCGCCGGCGGTTGCGATTATGTTGATCGCAAATTTTTAATCGTATTGTTGTTTTAATAAGCGATAAAAAATTACAATGCATATGCAGCATATAATCATTACGATTGATTACAAATATATACGACAAATATGATAAGAAAAGAGAATTGAAAGAATTTTGTTTAAACTTGACTTCAATTCATGAGAAAACTGTTCCATACAAAACGTTTACACACTCCTTCTTATAAACGAATTATACAACGGTAACTTAAGGCAAGATGACTTCTTCTGAGTTGTCTTTGTCTTCTGCCTGGAGACATGTGTACCGATTGTGCAGAATGGGATGGGTCTTGCTGCAGTCTGCTTGTACCTCCCTGCAGTCTGTCCCTGATTGTACTTTCTGTTTGTTCTGCAAATGCAGAATGGTGCAGCAGACTTTTGATTTTTGCGGTAATCTTTCAAGGGTGGTGGGCTTCTTCGAATTGTTTTTGATATCTTCACTTCTGGGCTTCGTCATTTGTTGTTTTGGCATCCATTTGGCTGGGCTTTGCTGTCTTGTCTCAGCTTGATGCTGCTCTGTTTTCGCTCTGCAAAACAGAACTACACTTTCACCATTAATACCCCCTCTCAAACTTGTGTTGGGTGGATCACCTACACCAAGTTTGCTGCGTAGTTGATAGAACATTGTCTTAGGAAGAGACTTGGTAAATATGTCGGATGTTTGATGAGTTGCAGAGATATGCCGAGTTTCAATTACCCCAAGTGCTACACGCTCTCGAATATAATGACTGTCCACATCAAAGTGTTTGGATTTGGCATGAAATGATGGATTGGCAGTGAGATATACTGCAGATAGATTGTCACAATAGAGAATTGCTGGTCCTGACTGTTTGATCTGAAGATCTTTGAGTAGAGAAGCAAGCCAAGTCAATTTTGAGGTAGTCTGAGCTAAAGCACGATACTCAGCTTCAGTAGAGGATCTTGATACTAAATTTGAGCCGAGATAAGTACAGAAGCCAGTTGTAGATCTTTTTGTTTGTTTGCAACCAGCCCAATCACTGTCTGAATAAGCAGATACCTGCAGATTATTGTCTTGCTTGATATGCAGACCAAGATTTGCAGTACCTCGAAGATATCTCAGCACTCTTTTGAGCAGTATGTAGTTTGTTTCAGTTGGAGCATGCATTCTTTGGCAGATTAGGTTGACTGCAAACTGAATATCAGGCCTAGTTAAGGTCAAATACTGTAGTTTCCCTGCCAAATTGCGAAAGAATTTTGGATCTCTGAACAGTTTTCCTTCAGATGCAATAGGCAACTGCAGTGGCAAGGGTGTAGCCATAGAGTTGCAGTTTAACATTCCAGCCGTATTAAGAATGCTGTCCAGATATTGAGCTTGACTCAAGAAGATCCCAGAAGCATTAAACAGCACCTGAATTCCAAGAAAATAGTGAAGACAACCAAGATCTTTCATAGAGAATGTATTGCTTAATGCCACAGTGAGTTGATTGAGTAAGTCTTTGTTGCTGCCAGTAAAAATTATGTCATCAACATAGAGTAGAAGAACCAAGATGTCATTGTTCTGATGATAGACAAACAAGGAGGGATCAGCCTTACTGCAGTAGAATCCGAACTCCAAAAGAAATGAGCTGAATTTATTAAACCATTCCCTAGGTGCCTGTTTCAAGCCATAAATAGCTTTCGTGAGTTTGCAGACATGAGAAGGCTTTTGAGAATCCACAAAACCAGGAGGTTGTGACATGTAGATGTCTTCTTGTAACTCTCCATGGAGGAATGCACTTTTCACATCAAGTTGAGTTATTGACCAATTTTTTGAGACTGCATTCCTGAGAACAACTCGAATTGTGGCTGTTCTAACCACTGGACTGAAGGTTTCCAAAAAGTCTATTCCTTCTTCTTGATCAAATCCCTTGGCTACTAGACGAGCTTTGTATTTGTCTAATGAGCCATTTGCATTCAGTTTTAATCGAAAAACCCACTTGCAGCCTAGAACATTCATGGAGGATGAATAAGGTACTAAATCCCAAGTATGATTTTAAAATTGTACCTGCATCTCCTCTTGCATTGCTTTGATCCAGTTAGGATCTTTGAGTGTAGAGGCAATTGTTCTTGGTTCTGCAGGAAGAACAACTTGGGTTAACATGAGATATTTAGGATTTGGTTTCCTGATTCCATCCTTTGCTCTTGTGATCATAGTGTGTTGGTTGGTTGTTGCAGATGTTTCTGCCAGAATTTCAAAGCTTGCAGCTGGTTCTGCTAAGGTTCCTCTGCTCACCATTGAATCCAGAGAAGATGTATTCTCAATATCAGAGTGAATATGTTCTTGCATAGTGTCAGAGTCAGCTTCATGAGGTGTGGATGTTGTAGATGGCTGAGCTGCAGCAGGCTGGTGAGATATCTGAGTTGAAGATTCAGTCATAAAGGGAGACAAGCTGACTTCTTCCTGATTTGTCTCAGTTCTGGCTGCTTTTGCCGAAAGCTGCCAAGCTTGAAGCAGAGAACTCGTGTAGGCTGGCACTAAGTGTTGATATTTTTCTGCATAAGGAAAACATCCTTCATCAAAGATAGCATGGCGAGCTATATACACTCGACCAGTAGGAGGATATATGCACCTATATCCTTTGTGTGTTGCACTATAACCCAAGAACACACATTGTAGTGATCGAGGTTCAAATTTGTGGGTTCCATATGGCCTTAAGTAAGGATAACATGCACTCCCAAAGACCCTCAAGGCTGAATACTCAGGCTGATGACCAAAAAGTACTTCAAAAGGAGTCTTAAAGCTCAGGTATGAACTTGGCAGTAAGTTGATCAAGTAGTTAGCTGTAAAAAAACTTTCCACCCAGAAACTCAGAGGTATTTTACTGTGAAATATCATTGCCAAACTGAGCTCGATAAGGTGCCTATGTTTACGTTCTGCAGTGCCATTTTGTTGAGGCGTATGTGGACAAGACATTTGATGTTTAATACCACTTTCATTGAGCATTTTATTGAATCTATTGCTCACAAATTCACCTCCACCATCACTCTGAAAAGTTCTGATTTTTCTGTCAAATTGTGTCTCAACATGCTTTTGAAACAGTGGAAAGATATCAATGAAATCAGATTTGAGTCGAAGAGGATATAACCAACTGAACCTTGAATAATCATCAACAAACACTACATAATATCTAAACCTTTGTACTAAAGTGATTGGAGCAGGCCCCCATAAATCACAGTGCACTTTGGTTAAAGGTTCAAAAGAGACAAACTTTGACATAGAAAAAGGAAGACTTAGACTTTTGCCCATCTCACAAGGTTCACAAATGGGAGAGATTCTGCTCTTATTGATAGAAATCGCCTTGTTGTTGCATAGGTGTTAAAGAACTTGTGAACTAGCATGTCCCAATCGTAGATGCCAAAGAGCATTGTCTGCTTTCTGTTGTCTAGTTGAGTAAAATGCTTTAAAGTTCTGATTCTTCAACACATATAAACCTTCACGTTTTGTTCCCTGTGTCAGCACCTTCTTGGTTCTTAGATCCAGTATTGAGACCTTATTAGAATCAAAGAACACACCACAGGGGTAATCTTCACAAAGCTTAGAAACTGATAACAATGGCTTTTGAATTGAAGGGCAAACCAGAACATTATAGAGAGGTATACTACCTACAGCAGCAACTATGTTGGTAGATCCCACATGAGTGATGGGTAGATAATTTCCATCTGCAACCATTAACCCTTCTGTTTCATTGTAGGGAGCTACCTCCTGAAGATTCTGTTGTGAGGATGTTACATGAACTGATGCACCAGAATCAGGATACCAGTCATGGGTGGAGTGGTCTGAGACTTGTAAGGCAGCCAATGCTTCAGGTGTTTCCTCACTTTGATAATTATTGTTGAAACGATTGTAACACTTCAGGGCAGTGTGACCCATTCGACCACATATCTAACACGTAGGTCTTGGATTGGAGTTGTTTGGCTGCTGAGCCCAAGGAGGAGTGAAAACTTGCTGATGAAATCCTCTGCCACGAGAGGAGTAACCCCCTCTGCCTCTGTTGGTCCCAAATCTGCCTAAATAGAAACCTCTTCCTCGATAATTTGTAGCAGATTCCATGTTTTGCTTCTGAGCTTGATACGCAAGGTGAGGTGTGACTGCAGTACTGTCTTCATATGACTGCAGTTTGGAATCAAATCCCTCTATTTCTGAGACTACATCATTGAATGTAGGAGCAGGTAACTTGGTGAGTGAACTTTGAATCACAGTTGAGATTGGGTCGTATTCTCTTCCCAAACCATTTAAAAAACCAAAGATCTTCATGGATTCATCAACTGGTTTTCTAATAGAGCTCAACGAATCACATATAGCTTTGAAGTCTCGATAATACGCAGAAAGAGGCTTGCCTTTCTTGTTGAGAAGCTGAAGATTACGCCGTAAAGAGAACTCCCTGGCCACTGAGTTTTTATTGAAGTTTTCAGCTAGTGACATTCATATTGAGTGAGAAGTAGGCAAGTTATGCACATAACCAAGAACTTCTTCAGATAAAGTACCAAACAGCCATGAACGTACAAGCTGATCAGTGCAGAACCACGACTCGAACTGTGGGTTGTTTATGACAACACCATCAACAATAATGGTGGGATCAGGAGGAAGCACAGAGCCATTAACAAATCCGATGAGTTTTTGGTGAGACAAGAGAGACTCAAACTGAGTTTTCCACAACAAATAGTTGGTGTCATTTAACTTAAGAGTGATTGAGCTTTGAACATGAATATTATTAGGAAAAGGATAAGGATCGGCCATTGTAGAACCTGTGAAGGTTTTACTCAAGCTCTGATACCATGATAAGAAAAGAGAATTGAAAGAATTTTGTTTAAACTTGACTTCAATTCATGAGAAAACTGTTCCATACAAAACGTTTACACACTCCTTCTTATAAACGAATTATACAACGGTAACTTAAGGCAAGATGACTTCTTCTGAGTTGTTTTTGTCTTCTGCCTGGAGACATGTGTACCGATTGTGCAGAATGAAATGGGTCTTGCTGCAGTCTGCTTGTACCTCCCTGTAGTCTGTCCCTGATTGTACTTTCTGTTTGTTCTGCAAATGCAGAATGGTGCAGCAGACTTTTGATTTTGGCGGTAATCTTTCAAGGGTGGTAGGCTTCTTCGAATTGTTTTTGATATCTTCACTTCTAGGCTTCGTCATTTGTTGTTTTGGCATCCATTTGGCTGGGCTTTGCTATGCTGCTCTGTTTTCGCTATGCAAAACAGAACTACACTTTCACCATTAATAAAATAAACGAAGCAACTGACAAACGACATACTTTGTTTTAGGTGGAGTATCTAAGAATATTATATAAGACAACACGAAGGCAGATCTCTTGCACGTTTTGGACCAAGTTTCGCTCTCGCAACGTTTCACAATTATATTGAAAAGATTAAGCTTATCGGTTTCTGCCCATTAGTCTTCTTTTACAAGTATAAATGTATATTTTCTTCATCTAGTGAAATTTGGAAGCATTGATTTTCAACGAGATGTATTCTAAAAAAAGGAAACTCGTTAAATCGAATTGTGTTGTTTACTCTCTGGTTTTAGATCAATGATTACATTACACGTTTTGGGTTTTGCAATTATTAATTCGCACATTCGCTTTGTTTTCTGTATATTCTTTTTTACATCAAATTAAACAAACCAACACGAGTTGTTCCCACAAATAATGTATATATTTTAGAGAGAATATTCTCTTCATTTAATGAATTTTCTACTCACATTTGATGCTCTATCCAGCAAATGGCAATGGTCACTGTAATTTTATTGCACCGATTTTAGTACGAATTCGAAAGGTTGAGTGGTAAATTCATAATTTAATTACAATAAAACGTGAACACCGTTCAGAGAATAACGGAAGGTAGTTTTGTCCTTTTTAGAAACTGTAAACTAAACACCGTTCTTCCGGTGACGTGGACCTTCGCTTCATCTTCCTATCTTGGAAAAAAAACATTATAAAGAAATATTTTAGATTTCAATTCATTAAGACAATTTCTCTGCAAACATTGAATCCGCTTGTCCCCAGAGGATTTTATCGGTGCAAATCACGAAACCTCCACGAAGTCACAAACTGGATCTTGAGTTTGACTCGCTTGCTTAGCTCTCTCTCTCTATCTAATCTTCTTGTCACTTGCAGGCGAAGCTGGAATTAAGACTATTCTTTGAGTTTTGATCGGAGTTTTCTGAGTCTCACATTTTCCTCCTCCACGTAATTTTTACAGACTTTCTTGGGAAATTTTGTCAAGTTTTTCTGAGGAAGAGGAACACAGGAAAAAAAAAAGGTTTGAATTTTGGTTAGTTTTCAAGAATCTTCTTTTGAAATTTTGTGTCTCTAATTGCGTTCAGTTAATTCTAATTGTAGGAAAATTTTGAAGAATCATATTTTGTTTGTCTTTGTATCAAATTCAACCTCAAGAAAAAAAGAATCAATGTTTTATTCTTCTCCCTCTCTCTTGTCCAATATGAGACCAGATCGAAAATACATAACTAGGGTTTGATCTTTCTTGAAGATCCTGTAAACAATTATGTCTTAGATCTGATTCAGTTTGACTCACATCTTGTAACTGTGTTGCAGACGGAAAAAAAACAATGCCTGAAGGGAAACTGAGATCAGGAGTTTACAGATCATTCATAATGTGTGATGATCCAAGAGGAGTTGTCGAAAGTGGAGCTATTAAGAAACAGAATAAGAGCCGTAGTAGCTTTTGTAGTACTAACCAGAGATGTAATCATCCTTTGAAATCGAAAGAGAGACCCGAAATGGCGCCTAGGAAGTGCACAGTGGATGCTCCTCCTTCTTTGCAGCTCTTAAGAGTATCAAATGGGATTCAGAAACTAAACGTTGCGATTGAGTCATGGTCTAAAGGGTTGAGCTATGAGGCGACGAGGCCTGAGGATATAGCGAAAGATTTGTTAAGAGGAGCACTTGACTTGGAAGAGTCTTTAGCTATGCTTACTAGTATACAAGAAGATGATATTAAGCAGAAACCGAGGATTAGTAAAGATGGAAGAAGCGATTTCCGGTTTCAGAGATCGTTGTCTGAGAGATTTGGAGAGCGGATTGAGAAGCGGATGATGATTCAAGAGAATGTAGCTCCAAGGGATTGTTATGAAGAGCTAAGAAAAGTGATTAGAGAGAGCTTTCTTAGGCAGAATCTTCTTCAACAAACAACAAATACATGGACTAAGACTCGGGATGTTAAAAGTGATTTTGCTTCCTCTTCTGCAGCTGCATCATCGTCAACGAGCTCTGGTCAATCTTCTATGGTTTCTGGCTCTACAAAGTCATCTGCATCGTCTGATATTCCTCAGAGAGCTCCAAGTTTGATTGCTAGGCTTATGGGTTTGGATATATCTCCTCAAGAACCGAGCAAAAGCACCGTGAAGCCAAATGTCATAAAGCTATCATCAGAAAGGCAAGATCAGCCTAAGAAGAAAAAGAATCCTGAAACTGTGAAATGCAACTCTGCAAGAGAATCTGTTCTACAATCTCTTCCTGAAGAAATTCAGGATGAAAATCCTTCAAATATAGTACTCATAAGACCTATGCGTTTTGTACAACCGGAGATGGAGGTAAAACCGGGAAACAAAAGGCCGGTGTTAATCGGGAAACCGAGAGTGCAAGGGGAGGTTCATCCAAGAATGATTAACCTGAGGAAAGATCATCAAGCCACGGAAGCGAGTAAAACGAGCAGCAACAAAATGAAATTGCCATTAAGTCTGACAAAGAAAGACAGTAAACCGAGAGAAATGGTGCGGAAAGTAGAAGAGAATGAAGGTAAGGTGATCAAGCTAATGTCTTCGAGCAATGCCGAAGCTGTAACCAGAGTACGAAAACCGATTGAAACCAATAAAAAGCTTTTTGTCAAGAAGGAGAATATTGTTGAACGTAAAGACAGATATAGACCTCATGACGGAGCTCTTAAGCCAGCCAAAAATCCTGTAACTCACAAGAAATCAAACAATTCTTCAGACATGTCAAGAACCAAGAGTCAACGTTCCAGGTTGAGCTCAAGATCTAGTAGTGATGAGCAGAAAAGTGTTAGTCCGTTAAAGAAGTCCGGTGAGGCTAATAGACCAAATGTGAGCAATAATTCTCCCTTTCTCAATGCATAGTTTTCATTTCTAAATGTACATGCTTTCATTAACTCTGTCTTCCCATCTAGGCCAAGAAGAAACTCCATAAACGAGACAATGACCTCGCTTCAGAGAATAATTCAGGTTCTTCACAGGACACGCACAGATCACTTAACCAACTTTCTGCAGAGGAAACCAGTTCTTCAGAGTTGAACTTTCAAGGTTATTACTACAATTCTAGACGCTCAGGATGTTTTCAATGTTTAAATCTTTTAAGCATTTCCCCATATATATAAACTATGTTACTTTTGTTCTTGTAAAGGCCATTGCAACAAAGGAGAAGTTACTTCTTGTGTTGCCAAAATTCAGCATTCTCATGAGCCAGAAACATCCCAAATCTCTCTTAAATCATTCCTATCTAGCTCCCCAGATTTTATCAGCTACGCAGAGAATCTCTTCGACTTCAACACCAATACCAAAAGAAGCCAAGAATCAGTCTTTCAAAATAGGGATAGTGTTGGAATCTCAGACCAGAGACTTGCACTAGACTTTGCCAAAGAAGTAGCCAGACGCAGAAGCCTTCTTCTAATTGCGGAACAAACATGTCCTGAAAGAAGCTCTGTGGACATTGATGAGTTGTTCATGGAAGTCTGTGATGAGTTTGAGTCTCTGAGAAGTTATAGAGATACGTTTTTAGGACAGAACAGCTTTGTTAAAGAGAACATTCACATGTTGTTGGAGAAGGATTTAAAGAGTAAGAAGACAGAGATGACAAGTGGAGTTTGGGATTTGGGTTGGAGAAGTGAGTTTCAGATCGATGAAACTCAACTAGCTGTAGTTGACTTAGAGAAACTCATTTTGTCTGGTTTGATTCAAGAAATTATCTCTTGAGGCACCAAACACAAATGTTTTCCTCTTATTGTATCTCTTAGTTTAACTTATGTAGTGTAACCAATTAAACACCAAAGTTTAAAATGGTGTTATTCAATAATGGAATTTAATAGAATTTATATTCAACTATATCTTAAATTCGAGTGCTATTTGGATCTTATATTTGTAAATGATTGTTAAAATATTTTAAAGTATTCACTTAAGATTTCAAATACTACATAAATTCAGTGTCATTTTTTAATTAAATGATTTTAAATTTTGAGTAATATTCTAAAAAAGCACATTTTAAAGTTTTTACTCCAAATCTAACAGTGTAAAATTAAAATTTCAAAAATACCACAAATAATTATGTGAAAATACTTATTTACTCTAAATAAATTATACATAAACTTAAAGTATTATATTTGGTTTCTTTTTTTTAATTTAGGATTTAATTTTTATATTAAAATAAATTAAAGTACTCTAATATTTAATTTTTAGAGTAATATACTAAAATAACATCTTTTAAAATTTTTATTCTAAATCTAGAATTCTAAAATTAAAATTCCAAAAATAGCATAAATAATTATATAAAAATACTTATTTACTCTAAATAAATTATACATAAACTTAAAATGTTATATTTGGGTTCGTTTTTCCAACTTTTTTTTTTTGCCAACATGTAATGTTATTAATGAATAAGATCATTGTTTACAAAGTGATATAAAAAGTTTGGACAAGTATTAAATAAAAACCAATCATGTTTGGAAGTAATTGAGTTTGAAGCCAAAGAGTTTGCCACTTGATTGCATGATCTCCGAGTGTGGATGAATTGAATATCTTCAAATTGAGAAACCCAATGATGAATAGTCCGAAGATATTGTTGAAGTTGTAAATTGGTGCCTTTGTGGTTGATAAAGTTGTTAAGAGATAAGTTATCACCTTCGAATATGACATAGCGGTAGCCCAGAGCCCATGAAGCTTGTAAAGCCCAAATTAAAGCGGATGATTCCGATTCAATAACTGATTGTCGACCGTTAAACTTGCCCATTCCAGCAAAGAGAAAAGAACCATGATTATTACGAATCACCCAACCGAGACCCGATGCCATCGAACCCTCCCGATGAGCCGCATCATAATTACATTTGACCCACATATCAGGTGGAGGCACCCAACGGTTGATCATGATATTAGAGTGAGAAACGGTTGATAACGAACCAGCCGCCTCCAAACTATCTATCCATTCTTGTACATTCTCAAAGCTTTTAATAAGCAAAGTATCATAAGATATGTCTTTATTGCTGAAAATCAACTCATTACGTGCCTTCCACATGCGCCATAGAATGTAAAATGGGATATATTTTTGTGGTGAATGTTGATCACACTGCGTATAGCTCGCCAATAGAAATCTGATATGATCATATATTGAAGAGGAAGGATCAGAGAAAGACATACATGATATGCCCAATTTTCTCCAAACCATTTGAGCATAGTAGCAGGAGAAGAACACATGTTGTTCAGATTCTTCTGTTCCCAAACATCGGGGGCAAATGGGATCAGACGTTATCTTCCGTCTGAAAAGATGAAGTTTTAAGGGTAACGCCTTAGATAAGAATTTCCATAAAAAAAGAATTAATTTCGGCGGAATTTTCAGATGCCATATTGATTTCGCCAGGTCCAGATGATTTGAAAGTATAGGTTGTACTAGAGAGGATGCTGAATTCCCACAATAAAGTGTTTGACGATAGCCCGATTTAACAGTATAAACACCATTGTCCGTATACCTCCAATACCAACCATCATTAAGAGAGATATTAGGGATGAATAATTTGTATAGAAATTGATGATCATCAACTTCTATTAAATCCTTTATAATACTATCATCCCATTGACCCGTTTCCTTATCAAGGAGATCATGGATTGTTAAGGTAGGGTTAGTATATGGAAGTAATTTCGGTGGACGAGGTGGCGAAACAGGAAGCCAGTTAGCATCCGTAAGAGAAATAGATGATCCAGTACCAACTGTACGAAAAAGCCCAGACTGAAGTAGCTGTCGACCATACAAAATAGATTGCCATCCATAAGAAGCCCGTCTACCTGAAACAGCTGATAACAGGTCATCATTCTTATAATATCTGCTTTTTAGGATTCTAGCCAACATGCATTGGGGTCTGTGTAGAAGTTTCCAGCATAAGTTGGCCAACAAAGCTTGATTAAATTTTTGAATATCCCGAAAACCCAAACCTCCCATACTTTTTGGTTGAGCCAATTTTTTCCAAGAAACCCAGCTGACTTTCTTCTTATTTGCTGTGGAACCCCACCAGAACTGATTGAAGCATTTATTTAACAATGAACAGATTGAAAATGGTAGTTTAAACACATTCATAGAATATACTGGCAATGCATAAGCAACAACTTTAAGTAAAATTTCCTTCCCCGCAGTCGAAAGAAATTTTGATTGCCAACTCAGAATACGCGATTGAACTTTATCGACCACATATTTCATTAAATGTGTCCTGTTGCGACTGAATTGTTCTGGAAGACCCAGATAAGACCCACATCCGCCAATAGTATGAATACCCAAGATATTCTGAATGCTTTGTCGTGAATGTTGAAATACTTTCTGGCCGAATAATATTGACGACTTATCCATGTTGATTAATTGACCTGAGATTCTACCATATTCCTGAAAAATATCTTTCAGGTTAGAAGCATTTGTCCTGTCTGTCTTTACAAAAAATAAGGAGTCATCTGCAAACAATAAGTGAGAGATTGAAGGCCCTTCCCGAGTTATACGCAGAGGCTGAATCAGACCTTTATTTTCCGCATTAGAGAGAAGCGAAGACAACACATCAGCACAAATTATAAAAAGGTACGGAGACAAGGGATCGCCTTGTCGAAGTCCACGTTCAGGAGTGAACATACCATATGGGCTTCCATTTATCAGAATCGAGAATGAAACCGTTGAGACACATTCCATTATCCATCGAATCCATTGTTGTGAGAAACCCTTCTTAAATAGTACTACCTCTAGGAATTTCCATTCTACCCGATCATAGGCTTTACTAATATCTGTTTTCACAGCCATAAAAGATTTTGCACATCTGGGTTGAGTCCGAAGAGAATGTAATGCTTCATGGGCGATAAGTACATTATCCGTAATAAATCTCCCAGGAGTAAAAGCTGCTTGATTTTCAGCAATAATCTTATCCAAGATCTTTTTAAGGCGAAGGACCAGGATTTTAGAGATCACTTTGTAAAGGACATTACAAAGAGCGATTGGTCTAAAATCTTTCATATCTCTTGGAGAGGCCAACTTCGGGATTAAACATATATTTGTGTGATTATAAATCGGATTCATAGAACCCGTGTTGAAAAATTTTTCCACTTCTTTAAATACAGCATCCCCCACAGTATTCCAATTTTGATGGAAAAAAGCCGCTGAAAAACCGTCTGGCCCAGGAGCTTTATTGGCCCCTATGGAGAAAATAGCTTGGTGAACTTCTTCCTTCGTAATTTCTCTAGTCAAATCTGAGTTCATATCTTCGGAAACAACTGGCTGTACCAGACTTAACGCATTTTCCATATTGCTTGGATGGGTTGACTGAAAAATCTGTCTAAAGTAATCTTGTGCCGTCATAGCAATAGCTCTATTGCCAAAGATATCTACACCATTGCAGTTTTTAATAGAGGTAATAGTATTCCTTGATCGTCTATTTTTTGTAGAAGCATGGAAAAATTTGGTATTATGGTCCCCCTCTTTTAACCACATATTTCTGCTTTTGAGTTTCCAATATTTTTCCTCATCCGAATAGGCTATTCTCAACTGAGCCTTCAAGGAAGCAATCTTCTGATAATCAATATGAGGATCTGTTTGAACTGAATCTAATTCGGTAGAAAGATTTCTGATTCGCTGATTAGAATTCACAAAATTACTTTTCCTCCATTGGGACATTTTGGCTCGACATCTTTTCATGCGCAGAGACAAAGATGGTTCATAATTACCAGAAGATTCATTCCATGAATCTTTAACCAGATCGCTGAAATCGTCATGGGACATCCATCTAGGATCATACCGGAAAATCTTTCGTCCGAATTCTGAGTCCCGTCGAATTCTAATTATACCCGGTCTATGATCTGATCCGATGAGATCCAAATACTGTACTGTTGAAGCCGGATAATTAGCTGTCCACTCATGGTTACCCATAGCTCTATCAAGCCAACATTGTACCAAATGCTCATAGCGTTTCCCAACCCAAGTCATGTTATTCCCGGTATATTTGAGGTCAGACATCTTACAGGATGATATCATTTGTTGAAAACCTACCAAACTTCGGGGGTCTCTAGAAGGTCCCCCAATCTTATCTTGAGGATGTAGTATTTCATTGAAATCACCACACATTAACCATGGTCCATTCCGTAGAATACTGATTCTTTGTAATCTTTCCCAAAGATTATGTCTGAATGTACGTATGGGATTTCCATAAATGCAAGACAAAAAGAAATCAAATCCATTGTACTTAACTTTACAATCCATAAGTCATTCGTCATAGCTAATAAAGGAAATTGAAACTGTAGTTTTCCAAAGTAAAGCTAAACCACCTCCTTTTCCATTCGGAGGAATACACATAACACAAGCATAATCTAATATTGCTGCTAGATCATGAATTACATCATTACTATTCTTCGTTTCCACCAGGAAGAGTATGTCCGGGGAATAATCCTGTTTTATTCCCTTTAGGCGTCGAACTGTTAGAGACCCTCCCAGACCCCGACAGTTCCAAAATGCAATATTCATTCACAGCCTGGTGGAGTATGGCCCACCGTACCATCACCTAAATTTAATATGTAGCCAGGAAACTGTAAATTAACGATGAACTCCAAACTAACAATTTCTGTAAAATATCTGTTCTTGGTAGAGTACAACTGATTCCCCATAACATCCACATTAGCTCCTTTCTTAAACCAGTCCTTAACTCCGAAAATAATTAGGAGTATCACTTGAATAACATGACTATGGGTGTAGTTAATAAACAAGCCGTGGGTCCCATATCCAAATTTTGCAGCCGTAATCAAATAGGAGAAAACCGATACAATTGTTGAGTATGACCAAAAGTTAAACCAGATTAAACCAGCATGAATTAATTTTAAGAATAAACCATGATGCCGGTTTCCGGTTATAACATCTAACCAAGTGGATTTCACAAACCGCATGATATTACTAAACCAGAGTAAAATTCCTCTAAACCAGGCGGTATGAATTAAAAAACCAGAATTGAAACCTGGATGCATACGGCGACGTTTTGCCTGAGGAATTGCTTCTTCTCCGGCGACATTCTGGGTATTTTCTACAGTCGGAGAAAAACCCGGTGGAGGCGTGCCGGGTCCGTCAGAATCGTCGGAGTCATCAGAAGAGACGGTCGGAGGTGGGGGATCAACCGTCGGGCATTCAAGTGCTTCATGAGTTAAAAATCCACAAGTCGTACAAAAATTCCGAAGCTTTTCGTATTTGAACCGTAAAATTACTTCTTCATCGCCGAATTTAAAAATCCGTCGGAAGTGAAGAGGGGTTTCGATGTTGATTAGAACACGTACACGGACGTATTCAACGCGGTGTGCGTTCTCGACATTAAAATCGGATTCAAGTAAAACACCCAAATTTCCACCGATACAAACCACCATCGAGTATGTGAGAAATTGCAAGGGAATACCTCTGATTTGAACCCAAAAAGGAATATGTTTCATGTCGGAAGATGATATTGAAGGCGACCATTTTTGTAAAATTACCATCCACTCATTAAAACTCCACGGGCTTCGCCGGAGAACATTAAGGAGGTTTTCTTCGGTTTGAAACAGAAATTGCACTTGATTCCCGTCGATTATGCGAGAAATCACTGTCTCACCAACGCTCCAGATACGCGGCAGTGTTGTCATAAGTGCTCGAAGATTTTGTCTTCGAGGATTCGTCGGTTTCCCGACGAGTGAATATCGTGTTTCATTCATGGCTTGAGTGCAGAGATCAGGCGGTAAAGATATTACCGGTTCATTGATGCCAAGTGAGATTTCTTGCATTTTTTTGGATAAGTCCGCCATTGTTAAACAGTGAGGGTGAAGTTGATGGTGAAAAAAACAGAGAAGATGTGCGATGAAACGGGTTGAAGAAATAAAAGGGGGAGAGTTAAAAGAAACCGTCGGCAATCGACGGACAACACTCTTCAAGGAGAAGAGAATTAAACATCGACGGTGATGAAGGATTCGTAACCACCGCCGAAGAGTATGCCGGAAAAAACGCGATTGAAATCGCATGAGAGAGAAGAGGAAAAATGGTTCGTTTTTCCAACTTAGGATTTAATTTTTCAATTAAAATGAAATTTTAGTATATTTTATTATTAAATTTATGTTATTATTGTAAATTTAAACTAATGATGCTATTTTTGAAACAAAAACTTAAAAATGTTATTTTAGACAATTGTTCTTAAAAATTTTTTTGTATATTTAATTATTTGAAATGAATTCTATATAGTTTCCTGAGTAAATTATTAAAAACAAAATCTATGATATATTGCAGAGATTTTTAGAATCCAATCTTAAGAATGATATCAAATTTCATATCTTGAAAATTATAAAACACCTATAAAATGAACTTTATGATCCATAATTGAACATATCACATCGCCTAAAGTAATAATTTTAGACTAATTAAGTTGAATTAACGAACTTATAAAAGCTTAACACAATCTGAAAAATGTTGGAATCACCATTATTACCACTTAGACTAATTATAGTGAGTCAATCATGAGAAACTTGTTTTGCCTTAATCCTCGAATCAAAGGTAGCCTAATTTGTTTTCATTAATGTTGTCGTCAAAACAGATAGATGTCTATAAATGGAATAAAATATTCATCAATAATTTGCTAAAATTAAACCTACCATTTATAGAATGAAATAAATATCCACACAAAAAATCAAAATTGGAAAGTAAAAAAATACCTCTGTGACTCTAAGCAATTATGAAGATGAATGAATGGAATACATTTATTCATTTATGTTTCATATCTACTTCACTTTTATTTCATAAAATTTCTTTCATTTCATGTTTATCATTTAGGAACTATAAATGATTTTCATATTATAATTAATCTATGGAAAATTGTCAAAATAGTATTTTTGTTAAAATTCGAATTGTAGATTTCAGTTAAAGTTAACTCAAAATATTATTGAAAAATACAATTCATTTTACTAATACTCTAAATAACATCTTTTAAATTTTTGTTCCAAATTTATTAATTTAAATCAAAATTCTAAAAATAACATAAATTATTATATAAAAATACATATTTACCGTAAATAAATTATAAATATAACTAAATATATATTTGAATTTTTTTCCAATTCAAGGTTTAGTTTTCCCTTATTAAAAAAACTTTTAACATATTTTAATAGTAAATTTGTGATCTTTTTAAAAACTTAAATTAGTGATACTACATTTAAAACAAAATTTTAAAATAATATTATTTTGTCAATTGCCCTTATTAAAATTCTATTTCAAGATATAATGACTGGAGATCGTAATTAGCTAATTTCTCCTTAATATAAATGTATTTTCACAAATTTGAATATAAAGTTTTTGATTTTGAAAATTGATATGAGAGGAGCTCGACCACCAGTTATGTACACATACAAAAGGAGAACCAAGACAGCAAATGGGCCGGTTTAAGAGGAAGAAGCAACCCAACACTTGAAAGATCATGGCCTGTCAAGGTAGGGCTAAGTAGTAAATAACCATGACTAGTAAGTTGTAAGGGAGGAACCGTTTTAAAAGGGGAGAGACAGCTTGGAGAGACGGTATCGAGAAAAGTAGAAAGAAAGATTGTAAAGGGAGGGGAGAGACTCCATTAAACATTCTCTCAAGTTTCTTAATATATATGAGTATTATTCAGTAAGATAATGATCAATCTAACGTTTTACATAACATTTTGGTAGTTTTAAAAGGGGAGAGACAGCTTGGAGAGAAAAGTAGAAAAAAAAATTGTAAGGGGAAGGGAGAGACTCCATTAAGCATTCTCTCAAGTTTCTTAATATATATGAGTATTATTCAGTAAGATAAGGATCAATCTAACGTTTTACATAACATTTTGGTATCAGAGCAGTTTCGATCAGAAGGAGAAAATGACACCCAAAAAAGATGACAATTCACTGGAGAAGGCGGTAGCTGAACTTCAACGTGACGTCAAGAAGCTCTCGTCCCTGGAACCAGTGGTTTTGGAGATGAAAGCGTAGCTGGACAAGTTGGGTTTTCTGGAGAAAATGGAGGCGAGGTTTTGAGAGCAGGAGTTGCAGGCGGCTCGGGCAGAAAAGGCTGGAGAGGAATCATAGATCTCGGGGGGAGTTAGCTTTAGAGAAGAAACCCAACCCGAGTTATTCCCCAGCTCCTCTTGCTCATATCCTGTCGTTGCACCGAATGCAAACCTCACTACAGAAACAGTCAAGGAATCCTTCATCAAACGCGTGGAAATGCCGTCATTCGATGGAACGAACGCGGGGTAGTGGATAGTTCGGATGGAGCAGTATTTCGAGTTGTGTTCCTTCTCCGAAGAAGACAAGCTATGAGTGGTGAAGATGGGGTTCTGTGATGAGGCCCTAATCTGGTACAGGTGGGAGAAGGACCGCTTGCCTTTCACGAGTTGGGAGCAGCTGGAACAGAGGCTTTTGGAGAGTTTTTTAGAAGCTCCCGACTGCTCGCCGGGGGAGCGATTACTCACTTTCCGGGAAGAAGACACCGCGAGACAGTATTGTCAAGACTTTATGGCATTGGCAGCAAGTGTACCGGAGCTCTCCGAGAGCGTCCTGGAGATGGCCTTCATGATAGGTCTGAAGCCGAAGACACGAGCAGGAGTACGCATTTTTGAGCCTAAATCACTGAAGAAAATGATTAGTCTGGCGCATCGTGTGGAGGAATGGTTAGAAATGGAAGATCTTTTCTCGGGATTGACGCAGAGTACTGCAGGAAGGACACCTCGTACAGGCGGCGCGAGATTCTTCCAGTCCGATGGAAAGGGGGACCACTTCGTTCCAACTGGGTCGACTCATGCTATCGGGCTACCAGGGCAACGAGCCCAATCATATTTTGCAGCTGGAGGTGGATATGGGCTAAACAATCAAAGGCCCAAAAGCTATGACCCAAATTTTAACAAAACGACAGTGTATCCCAACAACCCTAATCGATAAACAGGAGGCATAGGGGCACCGAACCAAGAGGAGAATCACCGTCCTACGTACCGTTGACTCTCTGAAGTAGAGCTGTATGATAAGCGAGCCCGAGGAATATGCTTCAAATGCGACGATCGTTGGACCGCGAATCACCAATGTCGCGCCAAGGAGTTGAGGGTGCTGTTGGTAGAAGACGAAGGAGGCAAGAAGGAGATCCAAGAGGAGGAAATCTTAACGACGAAAGCTGGCGAAGAAGTAGTGACAGAACTCGCCAAGCTATCTCTCAGCTCGGTGGCAGGGCTGTCGTCTCCCAAGACGTTGAAGTTGAAGGGTCTTCTGTCGCGGGAGAAGGTGGTATGTATGGTCGACAATGGGGTGACCCATAACTTCATCTCGGAGTTATTGGTGAACCACTTGTGACTTCCTATCTCGCTAACGGAGAATTATAGGGTGGTAACAGGAACCGGGATGACAGTGAGGAGCAAGGGAGTCTGTAATGGGGTGAAAATCGAGCTTGAAGGATACACTGTTCGCGCAAGTTTCCTACCACTCGAATTGGGATCGGCGGACGTGATTTTGGGCATCCAGTGGCTTGAAACATTGGGCGATATACGGGTGAACTAGAGGGAGCAACGATTGAGTTTTTGTCAGGACGGGAAACAGATACAGCTAGAGGCCGATCCAAGCTTGTGTAGCGCACCATCTTCACTGAGAGTTTTCCTCAAAACGCTGCACAAGGAAGGGACATGCATTCTAGTGGAGCTCAAGTCAATGCACGCAGCTGAGTCTTCGGAGGAGGAGGGAGAAATGGGAAGGTTCTGGCACCTGCTACAGGATTTTCACGACGTATTCGTGGAACCAGTGGGACTACCTCCATCACGCAACAAAGAACATTCCATCACATTGAAGCCAGACACAGAGCCGATCAGTGTTCGCCCTTTTTGGTATCCCCATGTTCAGAAAACGGAGATCGAGAGATAAGTAACGATGATGATGGCGGTAGGAATTATACAGGAAAGCAGCAGCCCGTTTTCCAGTCTGGTGCTTCTCGTTAAGAAAAAGGACGGCAGCTGGAGATTCTGTGTGGATTATCGAGCCCTGAATAAGGCAACTGTCCCTGACAGCTTTCCAATTTCGATGATAGACCAGTTACTGGACGAACTCCTAGGATCGGTGATCTTCTCCAAACTCGACTTACGTTCAGGCTACCATCAGATCAGAGTTAGAGCGGGAGACGTCCCAAAAACGGCAATTAGAACGCACAAGGGGCACTACGAGTTTCTGGTGATGCCCTTCGGGCTCACGAATGCGTCGGTAACATTTCAGTCAGTGATGAACAACATCTTCCGACCTTATCTCCGTAAGTTTGTACTGGTCTTTTTCGATGATATTCTGGTGTATAGCATGAGGGAGGATGACCACGACAGCCAATTACGGGTGGTATTACAGTTGTTGCGGAAGCACCAACTGTTCGCAAACCGCAAGAAATGTCATTTTGGATGTCAACACATTGAATATCTGTGTCATGTTATCTCTAAACAAGGTGTAGCAGCTGATCCGGCAAAGGTAAGCGCTATGATCGAGTGGCCTTTGCCCAATTCAGTGAGGGGTCTCTATGGTTTTTTGGGCTCGATAGGATATTACCGGCGGTTTGTGCGTACGACATTATCGCTTAACCATTGACGGACTTACTATGCAAGGATCAGTTTCAATGGAACACAGCAGCCACAAACGCCTTCAACAGGTTAAAGACAGCAATGACGACAGTGCCGGTGTTAGCTCTTCTAGATTTTGAGAGTACGTTCGTAGTAGAGGCAGATGCTTCGGGTAGTGGACTGGGTGTCGTGTTAATGCAACATCAGCATCCACTAGCATATTTCAGTCACGCCCTCTCAGATCGTTAGCGTCTCAAGTCTATTTACGAGAGAGAGCTCATGGCAATTGTGCTTGCGGTTCAGAAATGGCGTCATTATCTGTTGGGTCGGCGTTTTGTTATCCGTACTAATTAGAAAAGCCTACGGTTTTTGCTGGAGCAGAGGGAGGTGAACTTAGATTATCAACGGTGGCTAACGAAGCTGCTGGGCTTTGAGTTCGAAATTCAGTATAAACCAGAGTCTGAAAATCGTGCTGCAGATGCGTTATCTAGGAAACATGAGACGAAGGAATTGTGCGCGCTTTCGGTACCTATGGCAATTCAGCTAGAGGAGATATGTAGTGAGGTAGATCGCGACCCGGCGTTGCAGGAAATAATCCAGGGAATTAAGGAGCAGGATGGGAAGCAAACGGATTATACACTCGTGAATGGTAGATTGCTCAGGCATGGCAGGCTGGTAGTCTCCAAACAGTCGCGTTTTATTCCGATCATCTTGTCTGAATTTCACAGTGGTAAACTCGGGGGACATGAGGGAGTTCTCAAGACCCAGAAGCGTATTGCAGAATAGTTCTACTGGCCAAGAATGTTGACAGATATCCACCGTTTTGTAGCTGCTTGCACCACGTGTCAGCAGTATAAATACTCGACCTTGGCACCGAGTGGTCTTCTCCAGCCTCTTCCTCTTCTAGATCAAGTATGGGATGATATTTCCATGGATTTCGTGGAAGGGTTACCCCGGTCAAATGGAGTAGATGCAATTCTGGTCATCGTTGATCGCCTTACCAAGTACATCCACTTCTTGGGACTCAAGCATCCTTATACCGCTGCCGAAGTTGCCTCGCTCTTTGCTAAAGAAATTGTGCACCTCCACGGATTCCCATGGACGATTGTATCAGATCGAGACAAGGTGTTTACAAGCCAATTCTGGAGGGAACTGTTTCGATTGGCAGGGACTAAGCTGTGTCTGAGCACGACTTATCACCCGCAGTCTGATGGACAAACGGAGGTTACTAATTAAGGTCTGGAAACATACCTTCGCTGTTTTGCAGGGGAAAAACCGAAGACCTGGGCGAATTACCTACAATGGGCTGAACTCTGCTACAACACATCGCACCACTCCTCTCTCAACACCACGCCCTTTCGGGCTCTCTACGGTCGTGATCCTCCAACTTTTCTGAAATACGAATCAGGTGCCACTAATATAGCTGACTTGGATCAAAAACAGAAGGAGCGTGATGCAGAATTGGCTCTACTCAAGACTCATCTCCTTAAAGCTCAACAAAGAATGAAAGCAAGGGCGGATGTCCATCGACGTGAGGTGAGTTTTGAAGTTGGTGACAAGGTTTACCTCAAAATGCGACCCTTCCGCCGTTGCTCACTAGCTAGGCGCGCCAATGAGAAGCTTGCAGCTCGTTTTTATGGACCCTTTGAAGTGACAGCTCGGGTAGGTCCAGTGGCATATCGCTTGCTCCTTCCACCAGAGGCGAAAATCCACCCCACCTTTCATGTCTCTCAGCTGAAGCGTGCAATAGGGGATATAGCGACAGCCACATCGATTCCCAGCCAGCTCACGGCCGATGGGTACCTTGAAGCAGAACCGAAAGCAATTACAGGCTCAAGAATCAACCCCAATTCTGGTCAGGAGGAGGTTCTGGTTAAATGGAGGAGACAACCAGAGTACGAGAGCTCATGGGAGTGGAAGAGCGTCATATAAGGACAATTCCCACACTTTCACCTTGAGGACAAAGGTGAATGTTTAAATGGGGGGGGGGGTATTGATATGAGAGGAGCTCGACCACCCGTTCTGTACACATACAAAAGGAGAACCAAGACAAGAAATGAGCCGGTTTAAGAGGAAGAAGCAAACCAACACTTGAAAGATCATGACCTGTCAAGGTAGGACTAAGTAGTAAATAACTATGACTAGTAAGTTGTAAGGGAGGAACCGTTTTAAAAGAGGAGAGACAACTTGGAGAGAGGATATCGAAAAAGTAGAAAGAAAGATTGTAAGAGGAGGAGAAAGACTTCATTTAAACATTCTTTCAAATTTCTTAATATATATGAATATTATTCAGTAAGATAAGGATCAATCTAACGTTTTACATACCAAAAGTCTTTAATATTATGATTCAAAACTAGTTTTGGCAGGTGAAATCTCATATAAAATGATGAGTTTCTCATGATCCATATTTAATGAGATTTGATTGCTGTGTTCATTTGCATCCATGGAAATATATTATTGTTTGCGAGTAACAAATAAACAAATATGAAATTGAGAAAGAAAAAAAAAAAGAGCCGCAAAGAAATTGGTGACACAGCTGTAAAAATAACAAAGCATAATTGGAAAATCTGAGAATGGCTGCATCGAGTCAAAGTCGCCACGTCTCTCTCCAAAATCATGACGTGTCTTTCTCATCTCCTTTGCCATTTACATAATTAAGAAACTAATCACAAATTTTAATTACCAAAGACAGAAGATGACAAAATAGAATCCCAAAATGGCAACTGGCAAGTTTATCCATTGCAGCTTTCCTTCGTAACAATGAACTCTTCACAGGTGCAACTCTTCAGACTTCGTTTCCCTGTCACGACAAAACACTTCCACTTTTTTATTAATTATTTTTTTTCCTTCTTTTCTATATAATTAATTTCTTGATTGATTTTATAGTTTTTATACCAAATTAAATATTTTATAATTGTAAAATTTGTAAAATAGAATAGAAGAAATTGATTTTGTTTGTGTTTTCTATTATTTAGTTTTTATTATATTTTTATTATGATTACCAAATTACTTATATATTACAAATTAATCAGATGGAGTTTGTTCACTGTGGATAGACAATTAATAAAATAGTATTTTTGAGTTTTTTTGTTTCAAATATAAAATTATTAGTTTAAATTTTTTAAAATAGTATAAATTTAATATTAAAATATTTTAAAAAATTAATAAAAAAAATAAAATTTATATTAAAAACTCAAATATAATATTTTTATTTATAGTAAATAAATATTTTATAAAATAATTTATGGTATTTTAAAATTTTTAGTTTATAATATTAAATTTAAAAAAATAATTAAAAATATGTTATTTTAAAATATTATTCATCGTGGATAGCTATAATTTGTATTAGTTATTTATATTAAGAATTTTGATAGTTTAATATGATTTCATATTTAAGATATACATCTTTAAAAATCCATTCTCTCATTTGCACGAGCGACTTAAAAACTGTTTGGATAATATTCAACACTGCTTCATTCATGCTCGTCTCTAACTTCATTTATTCTTTTTAGTATGGCTCGTCAATAATTTACAAATTTTTGTCGTTGATTATTAAAAGAAACAATTTAGTTGTCAAACCACTATAATGGCAAGTGGCAACATGCAAGATAGATCAAAAGATGCAAGGGGGCAAAATGGAATCATGTGAAATGTTACACAAGTGGTATTTATTTAGATGCAAATAATAAATTTGAGATTAGCTCATCATGTAAACTTAAACTAAAGTCCAATAGAATTCCTTTGAAATATTATTTGTATATATACCCATCACATGTCGACATTCGTATTTATTTTTGAAACAAAAAGAATATATTTTTTTGTTAAATGTTGATGTTTTCGATTTGGTGATCGAGTAGCCATTACACTATTCGATTTATTTGAAAAAATTAAACAGAATACCTTATCCTACATTCTTATGTTGGTAGCACCGTAGCATCTTCTCGTTAAACTATCTTATCACTTCACCATACAAAAAATGATTATACAATCTTAAAGAACTTAACTTTTCCTGACACAAGTATTCATTCACAATATTTTAATAAAATCCTCACGTATCCTTATAAATATTTTTATGTATAACCAAGATGAGTTAATAAACGAAGTATTGAAGCAATGGATGACGATATTATTTTTAATGCAACTATATTATCAAAATATGGTGACATAAGGGATTGTGGTGAATGTAAACGTGGCAGCTTGTAATTGGACGAAACGGAAGGCTAGGCTAAGAGCAGAAGCATACGCAAAGCTAACTGAAGGGCTACGTGTCGCTATATCAGTGGTCAGTTGATGTACTATTTGTATATACGGGTTTGTGTACGTCTATGTACGTGTAGGTTTGTTGCTCTTCCTATTTTCTAACAATATAAAAAAACTATTTTGGATTTTTATTATAGTTTTCTTGGAAATAAAATAAAATTTTGCTAGTTGTTATAATTACCAACCTTTTTATAAATGATGTTTTCGAATAAATTTTGGACACAAAAAAATGATGTTCTTTAATTGTTACAATTTTTTTTATTTCTTCATTTTAACTATATATCTAAGAAATTAACAAATATAACTATTAGCTTTTTCATAACTGATTTTTTGAAATAAATTTTAATAGAAAACCCAAAATCATATGATAGCTAAACCACATAAAAATGATGTTATTTAATTGTTACAAAAATTATTTTTTATCTTTTGATTTTAATTATACAGTTAAGAAACTTAACTAAATATTCTCTTCAAAGTTGTATATTATTCGATGTGAAAATATTTTATTTTATGAGGTTTACCCTATGATTGACCCTGATTTGGTCTATTTAATTTAGCTTCGTATGATTTTTTTATTAAACTAAGTATTGGTTAATTGATAAATATTCTGAATGTTTTTCTTTATTAGTATTTTTAATGACAAATAATCCAGATTTTTATAAATCTCTAGAAATAAGTTTTATAGGTTTCGGCAATGAACTTTTTCAATTAACAAAAACGTTATTAATTTTGAGTTATAACCATTTTCAATTGTTTATTCCAAAAGTATTATATATATTGTACTAATCTAAATTTGTGCTCTTCAATAATATTGTCAATTAGGTCTTGTGATTCAAATTTGTTGTTCATCAAAAAATTATAATAATCTGGTAATCTGGACCAGATTCTGATTTATTCGAAGGAGGAAAAATCATGGGGACCAAAGCTTAAAGCCACTTGACCAAATATAATCAAAGTTGTTTATTACAAACTGAGGAAGACACAATTTTACAGCTTCCCTTTATAAAAAATCAACAATTTTACAGCTTCCCTTTATAAAAAATCAACAATTTTACAGCTTGCTATCAATCAACTACCGCTACCCTTTGTAGATTATCTCCATCGTTTTATTATATAACAAAATCACCATTTTTACTAATATAAATATAACGTTAATAAAATAATATATGACGCTATTAAAATTTAATCTATAACCATAAATATAATTTTTTATGTTAATTTGAAATCCATAAAAAATCACGAAAAGCTATTACTAAGCTAAAAAGACTATTAAAAAACACTACAAAAAAACCATAAAAATTATAAAATCCATAAAGTTATAAAACACCACGTAAATATAACTATAGGTTATTTTCGTTTGTCTCATGCGGTTACGGTTGTAGCAGATTATTGTTTATTTATTTGTTGCAGCTACTTGCGGCTAGATACAACGATCAAACGATGTGTCATACATTACAATTTTTTCGATCGTTGATCAAAACAGCGTTGCGATTAAAAATCTACAATCAACGGCAATCGCAACCACCGACGGTAGACAAACGAACAACATATTTCATAGTTGTATCCGTTGTATTGACGACAGTTATCTACGGCGACGAAACGAACAAGACTATAATAACAAAAACTACTTGTGAGTAATTTTTATCCATAGCTATCTTAATTTTTCATAATTTTTCTATTGCTTTTATGATTTTTTCAAACTAGGCACATAATACTTATGATTAGGCACCATTGTACACATAATTTGTAATACTAACAACAATAATAAATTATACAACATAATCTGGAAAATTCCAGATAAGGAACAGCCCAACAACATGTTTTCTTTGTTAACACCGATTAGTTAAAAAATGGTAAATATGTTGATAAAAATTCGAAATTTAAAACTAAGAAGAAGTCAGAAACGAATATGGTGACAGAGAAAGATCCACCAAGGAAAACAAAACACAAAAGAAGAGGTGAAGCGTAGTTATTGGCGGAAAAGATCAAAGAAGTTGCTTTGAAGTCAGAGACTTCGACACGTGGCTGTATATGAAGACAACCCGCCGCTTAAACCACGAATGGTGACGAAAGGCTTCTTGTTTGCATGTGCAACCAATCCTCTCTGTCTTTACTAAATTTAGTTGTTCATATAGAAATCAAATAAGAATACATAAAATGTAGATAAAGTAGTCGTAGAAAAATGTTAATAAAGTGAAAAAAAGAGAGGATAAATGTGGGTAATATTCTTCAAAAATAACCTGTCCTTCTACTCTCGTAAGAAAAGAAAACAATTACAAAGTGGCAACAAATTAGTGGATAATTATTTATAAAGGTCGAGAAGTATTTTATGTAAAAGATACGGTTCTGTTCGATCTAGGAGGAAAGCAAAAGTGATCCTGAAATTAAGCGGGACAATTTCATGTTTTCGATCTTTCATATTTTTATACAAGAATCAGATTTTATTTTGAAAATATTATGATAAAATAATATAAAACGATATTTTTTTTTTATTTGCGGTTTTTTTAAACTCAGGTACTTAGAGAGAAATTGTAGGAAATAGTTAAGTGAGGATGAAAAAAACTGATACACCACGAAGGAAATTAAGAGTCCATCAAACTACACGTGGGTTTAAAGTAAGAGAAATATTACAAAAATATTATAAATTTTTTTTGTAAAAACATTATCAATAGTTTGATTTTTTTAATCATTATTATAATATTATAAACATTAAAATGAATTTAAAGATTTGTAATTTAAATATTTAGGTTTGTATTTAATATTTGGATTTAGAGTTTAATTTTTAAAAGTTATGAGATGTAGTTTTAAAGTTTATGGTTTAATTAATTTATTTGAGTAATATTCTAAAATAACATATTTTAAAATTTTTTTTCCAAATTTAACATATTAAAAATAAAATTTTAAAAATAGCATAAATTTTTATGTAAAAATAATTATTTTTAATAAATAAATTACAAAATTAAATTAAAACATTATATTTGAGTTCCTAGTTTCTAATTTAATTCAAATCCATTGGGACATTCTTTCTATAAAACTATTTTGCATTAGTTTTTATTGAAATAAATGAGTTTTAGTGAATTTTTCTTAATATATGACAAATATTTTGTTATAAATTACAAATTATACACAAAAGTTATAAATTAACTTTTTGTTATATTTTTCTTGATACATGACATAGATTTTTAATATTAATCTCGTATTTGGACGTTTGTGTAATATAATTTGATTTGAAATTAATAAACTTGAATGAAAAAACAATAAATTTTCTAATTTTTTTTTCTACAATAGGTTTTACATGACGTTTTTATTTTAAAGGCAAAGTTTACCGGGGAATACATTTTTAATTTCCATTAAAAATAGCCTTTTTTCCATGGCAAGCAAAAAAAACTATATGTTAAAAAAGTAATTATATGAGGTTAACGAAATCCGAATCTACTTGTTCCACTTCAATAGGAAAGTGCATGTTTTTTGTTCGAATCTTTTAGCAGATAAATTTAAAACCGACTAAGGAAACTTACTTTTGTAAAAGTGAGATTGCACATAGGAACTAGAAAGTTGATAATTGGATATTTTTATAATTTTTTATAATAAGAAAAAAGGGTTAAGAATCACCGCTTTGTCTCACCACTTAAGTTCGAACGTATGGCGCGTGGGCACAAACTCCTGTACCCACCTTTAGATACTAGCGGCACGACCGGACTTCTCTTTTCTCATTACAAAATTTTCATCAATTTTTTTAATTTGATTTTTTTGTTGTTTTGGCACCGTTTAATTCCAAAACAACCTTCTAATATATTATTTAATAAAAAATTTAAAAAATAATTTTACTTTTACATATTATTAACCAATGTGTAATCGTCACGATAAATTTTAATTAAATATATAAATAAGTTTAATTTACTAAAATAATTATAAATATATCATTATTATTAATTTAATTAAATAATCAATATATTTTATTAAATCAATTAAAAATATTATGAAAAAATATAAAAATAATTATTATTCCTTTTTAATTTATATATACAAAAATTAATATAAAAAATAATTTTAAATAAAATTTAAAATTTAAAATTATATAAATATTTAATTTATATTTATTCAAAACAATATTATATAATTTATAAATATTTTTTCTATTAGATATAAATTTAGTATATATTTATTTACCGTACGAGAGAAATTGAACTTGTAAAATAGAGCTTTAAATGTTTTGTGAGGACAACATTTTTTGTCAATATTGTCACAAATTTAAACGTTTGCTAGCTTTTTGTCTTCTTTGAAAAATCAAATGCAGAAAAACTGTTACATCTCTCTTTTTCTTTAAAAACTATTGTCTCTCTCCTTTTATTTTGAATGCTGAGTTATTAATTGAATGCTGAGTTATTAATTGAATGCTGCAAAATAGAAAGAGAATAACTTAAAACCAAATTTACATTTATCGCCAGAAAAAGGGTTCAGTTCATGGTGAGATATTTTTATAATTATAGTAGTAAAAAAAACTTCCATATATATCATGGAACAAACTGGAACACACATGGGTCTCTCTTATTTAAGTTATTTTCTTCTTCGGGCGATTTTTTAACCAAGTTTATTATATATATATATAGTTTTTTTATATTGATATATTACTCTTTGCTTTTACTATTCTCTCCATAGTTGAGAGAAATAAAAGAAGAGAGAGTCTTCTTGTACTTATCCTTCCTCCGAGTAACCTAAACGGTTTTTGATTAGATATTGGCTTGTTCATATGTTCTTCCTCTCTAAAAACCTAAACCTCTTCCTATGTTTCACTAGAACAAGAGACTAATTTTTGTGAACATATTACATCTCTTGTATTTCAGATCTAGCTAGCTAGCTAGAAGCAAAGTTTGGACCATATCAAAAGTTGGTATATATACGTTCATCTGAAGTTGATGGGATTAGTTTTGGTCGGATCTCTTCCTATGTTTTAGATCCTCTTTGTTTAATATTACCATCATCATGCTCTTTCAGATTCTCAGAAGGTTTGTGTACTAGTATATAAGATTATGTATATGTACATGTATGGAGATGGATAGCCAGATAGTTTATGTTGTTTGAGGATAGATTTTTAGCCAAGTTGGGTTAATATTTCCTTTTTCTTTGCCTTCTTACTCACATACAAACCCTATCTGTCCGTACAAAATACTAAAACCCCTAACTTTCACTTTCTCTCTCTCTCACCGGAAGAGATCATTTTCCACTTCCACGAGAAAAGATAAATTCACGGATCTATTACACCGATGAAAAGCTTGCATGTCGCGGTGAACGGCGGAGATCTGGCGGAGGATTGTGGAATATTCGCTGGAGACGCTGACGAGGCTGTTCTGATGGATGGAATGGATGATGTTGGAACAGAGATCTGGCTAGATGACCATGGAGTTGACCGTAATCATCATCATGGTCACGTTCATGGTCATGAAGATGATGATTTGATTGTTCATCATGACCCTTCAATCTTCTACGGAGATCTCCCAACGCTTCCTGATTTCCCATGCATGTCGTCATCGTCATCGTCTTCAACATCTCCAGCTCCTGTCAACGCAATCGTCTCCTCAGCATCTTCTTCTTCCGCAGCGTCTTCCTCTACTTCCTCTGCTGCTTCTTGGGCTATACTGAGATCAGATGGAGAAGATCCGACTCATAACCAAAACCAATACGGATCAGGAAACTGTGATGTCGACTCTTCAGCTGCATTGCAATCCACGGGTTCGATGAAGATTACGTTAGATAATAGCCAAGGTTTCGGTTGTGGTGAAGGCGGTGGTGATTGCATTGATATGATGGAGACTTTTGGTTACATGGATCTACTCGATAGCAACGACTTTTTCGATACCTCAGCCATATTCAGCCAAGATGATGACACGCTAAACCCTAACTTGATGGACCAAACACTTGAGAGACAAGACCAGGTCGTTCTCCCAATGACGGAGAACAATAACAGTGGAGGAGACATGCAAATGATGAATTCGTCGTTGGAGCAAGACGACGATCTGGCGACAGTGTTTCTTGAGTGGCTAAAGAACAACAAAGAAACAGTTTCCGCTGAGGATTTGAGGAAAGTGAAGATAAAGAAAGCTACGATTGAGTCAGCGGCGAGGAGGTTGGGCGGTGGGAAAGAAGCGATGAAGCAGCTTTTGAAGCTGATTCTTGAATGGGTCCAAACTAATCATCTACAAAGAAGACGCACGAACAACAACAACAACAATCTCTCTTATCAACAATCATATCAACAAGACTCTTTCCAAAACCCTAACCCTAATAACAACAACAGCCTAATCCCTCCCTCGGATCAAACGTGTTTCTCACCTTCCACATGGGTCCCTCCCCCACAGCCACCACCACAACCAGCTTTTGTATCGGATCCGGGTTTTGGATACATGCCTGCTCCCAGTTATCAACCGCCGCCAGAATTTCTTCCTTTACTTGAAACTCCACCGCCGTCATGGCCACCAGCACAGACCGGTCCCATGCCACATCAGCAATTCGCTATGCCAAACTCGCAGTATAGTCCATTTCAAGACCCTGGAGGTGGTTTCACAGGATACAACATGAATCCATATCAATATCCTTATCTTCCTACTGGACAAATGAAAGATCAGAGATTGCTACGTTTGTGTTCCTCAGCTACTAAAGAGGCAAGAAAGAAACGGATGGCGAGACAGAGGAGGTTCTTGTCTCACCACCATAGACACAACAACAATCAACAAAACCAGGTTCAGATCGGTGAGAGCTGTGCCACGGTGGCTCCACAACTTAACACCGTAGCTACAACTCCCACTGGCGGGACTTGGATGTATTGGCCGCCTACTGCACCAGCCGTACCACCGCCCGGATCAGCTCAACTACCGGCTATGGAGACTCAGTTACCACCCATGGACCGAGCTGGCTCTGCTTCTGCTATACCACGTCAGCAGGTGGTGGTACCAGATCGTCGGCAGGTACACATGCAAAACAATCCTCGTTGTTTAGCTTTTAGCAACATGCGAAGAGTTGTGTAATTACGCTTAGCTAAGCTAAGTAAACCCTTATGGTTGATGAAGAAGACGACAACGTTTGATTATTGCAATGGAACTGAAATGACTTTATTTGATTTTTTGTTGGGTTTTGTCTAATTTTAGGGATGGAAACCAGAAAAGAACTTGCGGTTTCTCTTGCAGAAAGTTTTGAAGCAAAGCGACGTGGGTAACCTCGGAAGGATCGTCTTGCCAAAAGTAAAATATTTACTTCTAATTGCTTTTCGATTTTGTTTTACTTTTCTATTTTAAGTACTTTCTATGTTTGTGTATAATTGTGTTTTCTTTCACCTCTTTAGCTTAATTTGTATTTTACTGAATTTCTCTCTCTCTATATATATATATATATAATTGTATACTTACCAGAAAGAAGCTGAGACGCATTTGCCGGAGCTAGAAGCAAGAGACGGCATTTCTCTAGCCATGGAAGACATCGGAACCTCTCGTGTTTGGAACATGCGCTATAGGTAAACTACGATAATAGTGTTCATTTCTCTTTTCCATCAAGCAAAATGATTACAAAAATTTGTGAAAAACTATATTTTGATATAATACAAAACATCGAAATAGTTTCATGTTACGATAATTAATTATTGAATTGGTCGTGTATATATTTTTCAAGTATTGGAATTCCACCAATCTTTGGTTATTTAAAATTTATTCTTCAAACGAGTTGCAGATTTTGGCCTAATAACAAAAGCAGGATGTATCTCCTCGAGAACACCGGTACGATCTTGAAAATATAACACCCATTAATAAATTTCCTTTCTTTAATTATTTTTTTTTATATCATTACCTAATTTAATTTTGTTACGTTTTACAGGGGATTTTGTGAAAACAAATGGGCTCCAAGAAGGTGATTTCATAGTGATATATTCCGATGTCAAGTGCGGAAAATATGTAAGACAAACATCACATTTTCTTATCCATTCTTCGTAATAATATATTTTAATCTCAATATAACTAATAAACTATTTTACGACAGTTGATACGAGGGGTTAAAGTAAGACAACCGGCGGGACAAAAGCAGGAGGCTCCGCCGACGTCAGTAGCTGCCACGAAGAGACAAAGCAAGTCGCAAAGGAACATTAACAATAGCTCTCCGTCGGCGAATATGGTCGCTTCACCAACTTCTCAAACTGTTAAATGAAAAGAGAAACAAAAGAAAAGAAACAGTATAATAATATGTAGCAAATAATAAAAAAAGAGGTAAAAGGTGTAAAAAAATGGCAGCGTACCTGAGTGTGCCACTTCTCGTGCATGCATGAGATCTCGTAGACACTAAAACAGTTTTGTCGGGGTCTCTCGGTTTTTACTCCATTTTTTCTTTTCAACCGTTTCTCTTTTTTTTATTTACCTCCAGGATATTAATGTAGAGATGATTAATTCTGAAAATGGTGTTTTGTGTTTATATTTCAGGTGAAATTATTCCAGTTTTGTAGTTGTTATTTTATTTTACGTCTTGAGCTAAGCTTAATTAAAAACATCATCGTAGGTTGTGAATGATGTGTGAGTAGTATTTTGTATGGATAATGGTAGATGATCTATTTTCTCACGATATAGCAAGATAAGTAAGCGTTGTTCGTTTGTCTGCTGTAGCGTCTGCGGCAGCGACCTGTGGTCAGACGCTGCGGTTAGACGCAGCAATATTGTTGTTCGTTTGATCGCCACAGGTTATGGCCGTAGGTTGTATCGCAATTGTTTGATCGCAAACGCTATAATTTCGCAGCGATTAAAAATTTTGATCGCAGTTTTCTGCGGTCGACCGCAGCGTTTGACCGCAGGAACCTGCGACGGTCAAACGAACAACGTTTGGCCGTATGACGCAGCCGCAGGTTCCTGCGGCTACGAAACGAATAGGCCTGTAGTCTAATTTTTGTTCTCATTTTAAATATTTTTAAATCGAAAGTTAAAAATTAATTTATTTTTAAATCGAAAGTTTAAATTGTTAGAAATCAATATTTATTACATATAGTTTGAATTTTTAATTTGGGTGGAAATTGGTTTTTAATTTTTGAATCGAGAATATTTAGAACGAGTGTAAAAGACTGAAAATTGATTTTTAACTTTCGATTCGAGAGTATTTAAAATGAGGGTAAAGATTGGAAGAGTTTATGTTAATATATAATATTTCAGATGCAAAAATAGATGGAAAATTATTGTTCGTTTGGTCGTCGCAGTTGGTTGTAGTTGTGGCAGATTTTGTTTGTTTGTTTGCCACCATCGATTACGGTTACGGTTGATCGCAAATTTTTAGTTGCACTGATGTTTTAATCAGCGGTCAAAAAAATTGTAATGTAGAATGCAGCTTCTGACCGCTATGTTGCCGCAGGTACCTATGACAGGTAAACGAACAATAATCTGCCGTAACCGCAACTGCAGGTTCGTACGCTATCAAACGAACATAACCAAAACAAATTGAAAAATAGATATAAAAATAGATCGTGATCTTATCGATAATGATAATATATGGTAATATGATTAATGTACGCTTATAGGGCTGGGAATTTTGAATCTCAAATTGGTTTAGAGGAAAGTTTGATTAGGGTTTTTGTTTGAAGGTAAACGCTTAATTTGGTATATTAATGCAGAGTAAAAGGAAAAAAAGATACCAAAGCCTAGTTCGGAGTTTTGTTATAACCCAATGCTTTTAGGAATTTATGAACTAAATCTTGATTTAACAATTCTACAAAAACAGGTTAGTTAAAATTGTAAACAAAAGTATAACACAATATAATAACTTGGACTCAAATTCGCAAGATATAGAATCTCATGATTGTTACATGTTGAGTTATCTATGAATTACACCCATAACTTAAATCATTGCTACAATGGTACTACAGACAAGACAAAAATATAGAAAACAAGAATCTCAAACGTTTAAAAATCCAACGCTACCACAAATAAAGTTTCCTTAGTGAAAATCAAAATTGAAACACATTTTATCTGCTTCACCTTTTATATACAATTGAATTATTTTTACATGTTATATTCGTGTGATCCTCATATATGAAAATCATGTGGGTACTATTTATTGTCACTATTTTTCGAGATGAGTATACTTACATCAACAAACGTATTAAACAGATAATTAATGGATATTAGTGTGTCCAATTAATATTGTTCCATATTTTCATCGTAATTATTTATCGTCATTGTTATCTTCATTTCAGTGTACAACGGAGGTTTCGGCCAATTCATACATGAACTTTGGCATGTGCTTACGTTTCGATAACGAACTTTGTTTGTGTGCACTTTCATACATCAACTTTCTATTTAGTCCATAACATATATTAACTTCAGTAATTAGTATAAAACATACATTAGTGTTTAACGACGTTTATCTCACCGTTAATCATCGCTGACTAGGATAACACGTCAGCGATGACATCGTTTCATTAAATGATTTTAACGATCGAAACGGCGTCGTTTCATAATTGTGACTTAAAAATCCCCTTCCTTCTTCCTCCTTCGTGTAGGTGACATGAAATTAGAGTTTAGGGAGGAAAAAATCCAGAAAATTTTGTCTCCTCCTTTCTTTCTTCCCCAGCATGAATGAGAATGGCAGAAACTGGGTCATGTATGTATTTCAATATGGTTTTGTGTCTTCTCACCATTACATTCCATATGAAAATAGCAGTCTTGTAGCTTACATTCTTTTATGATCCATGAACTATAGGCTATCGTATTCTGACAGCTACACACAAAGATAAAACCTGCAGCAAAACCTGTTTCACAGACTCAACCAAACAAAACTGAAGTTTTCAGAAAACCTTTATTTGCTTCGTAACCATTCTACAATACCCATTAACTTGAATCCATAATACCCTTACTGATACGTAAATAAATAATTGGAGAAGACAAAAAACAAGAGACCTAAGTCATCAATTTTCTCGGTTATGAAGAAGAAATCTCTTGGTTATGAGAAGAAAACTAAGTCATCGATTTTCGACCCAATAATCTCTCGGTCAAATCCGATTTCAAAACAACAACACCAAATACCCATTCCAATTTCGGTTACAAACCCCCCAAATTTGCCATCGATTTCTCAAAAAATCGATGTCGAACAAAACCCAAAAATCTGAATCGGATTCGAACAAAAATTTCAGAAAGTTACCTCATTATTTTGGTGATGATTTCATGCAAATAGTCTCGAAATTCTTCTCTTGAAATCGTGTTCAATCGCCATCGAAATCGCCGTCGAAATCGCCAGTGAAATCGCCTAAATCGCCGATTCTCGAAAATTAGGATTCAAGAAAGGAGAAAGTGAAATGCGACATCGTTTGGAGTTCAGAAAATAACCATTAAAACGACGTTGTTTAGGGTCCAGTTATTACTGATTTAATTAAAATTAGCCACCTAATATCTGACTCAGCATCATTAACGGATTGACTAACTCCGTCATGGTCAACGTATGTTATAATTTACCGAGCATAGTTATTGTATGTAATGGCACATGTATAAAGTTAACTAACGAATTGTAACTAAGGGCTAAAGTTCGCGTATGAAATGGCTGATTCCCCGTGTACAACGAACGTAATAAGAATTTATGGTTAATATAAATTTTAAGCATAGTGTTGGAGCTGGGTTTGTACCAAACGTAGCCCATATCAAAGACGAATGACGACAAGACGTATGTATTAGCGACATCAGAGCCCAACCACATCAAGCTCAAGTGGGCTTACACAACCAGCCCAAATCAACCTCTAAAACGACAGCACCTGATGCACCAACGGCTACGTCGTCTCCAACCTGTACAAACAATAGTACAATCAACAATGGAGGAAAGATTCCCCTGCACAACAGATTTTATCTCATAGGATCTAGTGTTCAATAATCAGTCTAACACTTATCAGTAGATTATGCATTTGTTCCAATATAAATTGATGCATTGTGTAAACGTTTTTAATCATTCAATGAAAATCTGAACTTTACGTTTTCTTCTTCTTCCTTAAGCTTCTTCTAAGCTTACATGGTATTAGAGCCATGGCAAATGAAACAGAAACATTTTCAATAATTGCTCTTAGCATTTCTCAGTGTGTTACAGTAAAACTTACTGAAAAAAATTATCTTCTTTGGAAGACCCAATTTGAATCATTTTTAGCTGGACAACTTTTGTTTGGATACGTCAATGGTGCTGAGCCTTGTCCTCCCACCACTCTCTCTTCCAAAACTGGCGACATTGTCACAGAAACTAGCAACCCTGCATTCATTCGATGGTATAGACAAGACCAAGTTGTTAGGTCATGGCTATTGGGATCTCTGTCCGAAGAAATTCTGAGCAAAGTCTACCATTTAACCACATCTCAGGAAATATGGTATGCCTTAGCCAAACACTTTAATCGCATTTCTGCTTCATGTCAGTTTGAGCTTCATCGTAAATTACAAACTGTGAGCAAACAAAATAAATCAATGGATGAATATTTATGTGAGTTCAAAGGAATCTGTGATCAGTTGAGCTCAATCGAGTTACCTGTAGCAGAAAATATGAAGATATTTGGTGTCCTAAATGGCCTTGGAAAGGAATATGAGTCTATCACAACTTGTATTGAGAATTCCATGAACAACTTTCCTGGTCAGTCCTATGATTCAGTGGTATCTCAAATCATTGGTTTTGATGACAAGCTGCAGAACTATACAGCCTCTACTGAAGTTAGTCCTCACCTTGCTTTTGCAACAACACAGCAAAACACTTATTCAAACTACCCAGCTCGAGGCAGAGGCGCCTTTGCTGGCATCGTGGCACTTATTCTCGAGGAGGCTACACCACAAGAGGTCGTGGTTTTTACCAGAATATCTGCCAACAACCTGGACAAAATTCTGAAACAAATCCTCGTCCTACATGCCAAATATGCGGTAAAATTGGTCATGTAGCTTTTAAATGTTTCAGGAGGTTTGATCATGCCTTTTAGTATGAGGAGTCTCCTCAAGCTTTGACGGCTGTCACAGCTTCAGCTTATGGCATCAATCCTGAGACAAGTGCAGAATGGTACCCAGATACAGGGGCAACCACACACGTAACAAATTCACCTCAATACCTTCAACAATCACAGCCATATGAAGGACAAGACTTTGTGATAGTAGGTAATGGTGATTTCCTTCCAATAACACATATTGGTTCAATTGCTCTGCCCACTTTACAAGGTACGTTGCCTCTCAATGACATCCTTGTTTGTCCGGGTATCACAAAATCCTTGCTGTCTGTTTCCAAGTTAACAACCGATTTCCCCTGCTCTTTCACCTTTGACTCTGATTCTGTGTTTGTGAAGGACAAACAAACCAATCAAATACTCAGCCAGGGCAGAAAATGTGATGGTCTTTACAAGCTGGAAAGTTCCAACCTCCTAGCATTTTATTCTTCATGACAGAATATTGCGAGTGAGGACATTTGGCACAAAAGATTAGGTCACCCACATCAACAAGTGCTTCATCATCTTTCATCAATAAAAGCCATATCAGTGAATAAAAAGGTCTCCACGTTGTGTGAATCCTGTCAGTTTGGTAAAACAAGCAAGCTGCCTTTTTCTTCTTCCTCTTTTCATGCTTCTCGAGTACTTGAACGAATCCATTGCGATGTTTGGGGACCAGCTCCTGTAAACTCTGTTCAGAGATTTTGATATTATGTAGTATTCATTGACAATCATTCGAGATTCAGCTGGTTTTACCCTCTTAAGTTCAAATCGGATGTGTTCTCTGTTTTCAAAAAAATCCAGCAAATGACTGAACTTCAATACAATAAAAAAATACAAGTCTTCCAAACCGATGGGAGAGGAGAATTCCTCAACAATACCTTCATAAATCACTTGACAAATTGTGGAATACGGCAGTTCATCTCTTGTCCTCACACGCCTCAACAGAACGGATTAGCTGAGCGTAAACATCATCACATCTCAGAACTTGGGCTTACAATGATGTTCCAGAGTCATGTGCCCTAAAACCTTTGGGTAGAGGCGTTCTTTACTGCCAACTTCCTCACGAATATTCTTCCTACATCAGTCTTTGATAGAGTGCAGAGCCCCTTTGAGGTTTTAAATGGACAGACACCACTATATACCTCTTTGCGAGTATTCGGATGTAGTTGTTACCCATATTTAAGGCCTTATGCTCATAATAAGTTTGATCCTAAGAGCCTACTGTGTGTCTTCTTGGGTTATAATGACAAATATAAAGGATATAGGTGTTATCACCCACCCACTGGTCGAGTTTATATCAGCAGACACGTTCTGTTTGAAGAAACTCAATACCCGTTTAAAGACAACTATAAACATCTCCTACCAGCAGCCTCGACACCTTTGATTTCTGCGTGACATTCTGGTTTTCAGTCAGCAACATCAACTCCTGTTTCATGTCGTCTGCCAGATGAGCAACCATCTGTTACAACAGTTCGAACTCCTGTAACAGAACACACAATCTCCCCAACAGTCTCAGACGATGTTACCTCGTCTCCACAACAATCTGATATCAGTGATGTTCCTTCAACAGAGACTCACACGGATGCTGACCAAGATCAGTCAATCTCTCTGCCTATTGATCAGTCTCCCCAACAATCTGTTGCAGTTGAAAATCTGCACAGTATGCGTACTCGTGGCAAAGATGGCATTCGTAAACCCAATCCGCGGTATGTGTTAACAACTGTTACAGACATTCCAGCTGAACCAAAGTCAATTAAAGCTGCTTTAAATCACTCTGGTTGGCGAGCCGCTATGCAGGAAGAACTCGACATATGTAAGGAAACAGATACTTGGGACCTTGTTCCCCCTCCTGCTGGAATTAATCTGCTTGGTTGTCGATGGGTATTTAAAACGAAGCTAAAATCTGATGGCACTTTGGATAAATTGCGATCCCGGTTAGTAGCTAGAGGATTTGAGCAGGAAGAAGGAATCGACTTCCTCAAAACCTACAGTCCTGTAGTTCGAACTGGTATAGTTTGAATGGTGTTTCATTTAGCTACAATCTCACAGTGGGAAATCAAGCAACTAGACGTCAAAAATGCGTTCCTACACGGTGATTTATAGGAAGAAGTCTACATGTATCAACCTCCTGGATTCATTGACCCTGCCAAACCTGATCACGTTTGCAGATTAAAGAAGGCTCTTTATGGCGTACGTCAACCTCCTCGTGCATGGTTCGATAAATTCACCTCGTATCTTCTTGAATTTGGGTTTGAATATAGTAAAGCCGACCCCTCTCTGTTCGTTTTTTGCCGAGGTACCAACATTCTGTTTCTCCTCCTTTACGTGGACGACATGGCTCTCACAGGAAATGACTCTGCTCTCATCAAGTCTCTTCTTACCAATCTCAGTGATCATTTTCGGATGAAGGACATGGGACAACTTCAATATTTTCTTGGAATTCAGGCCACGTTCACCTCAACAGGACTTTTCTTAAATCAAGAGAAATATGTAAGTGATCTTCTTCAAATGGCACAAATGGCAGATTGTGCCCCCATGCCCACACCTCTTCCACTTCAGCTTGATAGAATCCCAAACCAAGATCAAGCCTTTTCTGATCCCACTTATTTTCGTCGAATTGTCGGTAAACTACAATATCTTACATTGACGCGACCTGACATTCAGTTCGCTGTGAACTTCATTTGCCGGAAAATGCACTCACCATCTGTCTCGGATTTTTCGTTACTGAAACGAGTCCTTCGCTATCTGAAAGGCACGGCATCAATGGGTATATATATGACAACTCAATCCGACTCTGTCTTGTGAGCATACTCAGACAGTGACTGGGCAGGATGCCGCGATACAAGACGATCTACAGGTGGTTTTTGCACCTTCCTCGGGTCAAATATCATATCGTGGTCTGCAAAGCGACAACCCACTGTCTCCCATTCATCCACAGAAACTGAGTACCGTGCCATGTCTTATGCAGCTCAAGAATTGGCTTGGCTTGCCTCACTTTTACGTGATGTTGGGATCACTCAGCTCGGACCTGTAGAACTTTACTGCGACAACCTATATGCCACCTATCTCACAGCCAATCCAACACTTCATTCTCGCTCCAAACACATCGAAACAGATTACCATTATGTTCGGGAAAAGGTGGCTTTGGGAACTCTTGTGGTGCGGCACATTCTTGCAGAACTTTAGCTTGCCGACATTTTCACTAAATTCTTTCGATGAAGACATTTCAGAGTTTGCGATTCAAACTCGGTGTTGGTCTTCCACCCACCACGAGTTTGCGCGGGGGTATTAGCGACATCAGAGCCCAACCACATCAAGCTCAAGTGGGCTTACACAACCAGCCCAAATCAATCTCTAAAACGACATCACCTGATGCACCAACGCCTACGTCGTCTCCAACCTGTACAAACAATAGTACAGTCAACAATGGAGGAAAGATTCCCCTGCACAACAGATTTTATCTCATAGGATCTAGTGCTCAATAATCAACCTGACACTTGTCAGTAGATTATTCATTTGTTCCAATATAAATTGATGCATTGTGTAAACGTTTTTAATCATTCAATGAAAATCTGAACTTTACGTTTTCTTCTTCCTCCTTAAGCTTCTTCTAAACTTACATTATGAGTCCATCGGAAAGAAGTAGTTGAGCTCGATCAATGCGAGCAAGCCGTGATGGTCGAATGGCTAGTTAAAGAGGTAAAGGAGTCGGCAAGATATACAGAAATCGTGGAGAAGTCGTTGCGTGAATTCTGGAAGATATTTGCTCGATATTTTCATAGATAGGAAAAAGTGTAACATTTATGAATTAGAGCGAATTCAGTTCGATTCATACTTGACTGGAACACACATTATTCAATCAATAACATTTCTACTATTTCTCTTAGATTCAAGTGTGATTTAGACTAGATTAACGAGAGTTGAACTCTAAAAAACTTTTTCATTAAAATAAATGTTGGGTGTGGATTTCATCTCCCACACATAACTACAACAAATTAACTATTAAAAGTTAGTAAAACAAAAACAGAAAAAAAACATGACCTTTTCATGGCTTATTTGTGACAAATCTAGCTACGAATCATGAATCGTATGTGGTTAGTGTTACCACAATTTTTCACAACATATTCGTGGATAAAAAGCTACGAAGTTTATTTGTGACAAAATCGTTGTATATTCGAGAATATCACAATATATGTTGTTATTCTGCTACAAACATGTTATCTGATTAAATTGGCACAATTAAGCCACGAAATATCCGTAATTATCCAAGATGTCAAAAAACACCGTTTTTGTTAACTATAAAAAACTTAATCAGTTAAATCTAATTAGTTAAATTTGGACCTTCTCATATCCAAGTTAGCAGCAAAATCTCCATCATAATACCCACAAATTTGAAACATTTCCCTACTATAACATACATCAGTGATCTTACTGCACTTGGATAGGATGTTTGATTCATTAGAACTGATTGAGACTGAAGCTCTTTTTCACTTAAACTTCTAAGTTTGAATTGAGTACCAATGGGGGTTATTAATCCAGCATGTTGAATGTTCGCAAAACTTGATTTAATTATCTTGTTTAAAACAAGCGTAAGATTGTCACCTTTTTATCCCTTAAAATCTCCATTCTTAAGATTCTACTGGCAGCTTCTATATCTTTCATCTCAAATTTCTTTTTCAGGTTCTGCTTCAATTTATTGCTACTGAATTTTTAGACGCATTACATATCATTTAAGTAAACCAATAGGTAGATTTTGTGAAATTTTTCTGTTCTTTTCACGTAAACACACGAATCATATAAACTCTTGTGAAAAGCTTGTTTTATCATGAACTCATCAAATCTTTTATTTCATTGTCTATGATTTTGCTTTCGACTGTATAGCGATTTGTGCAACTTGCAGTCTAGATCTTCCTTTTCTTTGATTTTGAATCTTTTAGGTTGATTCATATAGATTTCTTCTTCCAAAATTTTACGTAGGAAAGTTGTCTTTACATCTAACTATTCTAGATCAAGGTCTTGATTCACCACCTTCGAAAATACGATCCTTATTGACACATGTTTAACACCTTGTGCGAATATTTATTTGTAATCAATTCATTCCACTTGAAAAAACCCTTTAGCAACTAGTTACGCTTTAAATCCAGGTTGCTCAACTCCTATAATCCTTATAGATCCATTTGCATCCAATGATTTTCTTATTTTCTACTTTATTGACAAGTTTCCAAGTTCCATTCTTTTTTGGAGATACAATCTCTTCTTCCATTGTCCCTTGCCAATCCTTCTAATTTTTATCTCTTCTAGCTTCAAAGTACGATTTTGGCGCTTCATTGTCTACCAATTCTGCTCTTGATTTTGATGATTTTGGTGTTTCATTATCTAAAATCCCATTTTGTTGTGGGATATAAGGGCATATTGTGTGTCTTCTGATATCACTCGGCTTGTATAGCTCATCAAACTGATTGTTGCAATATTCTAACCCATTTTTTGTTCTCAAACATCTAATCTTCTTTTTTGTTTGATTTTCAACCCCAGTTTTTCATTTTTTGAACTTTGCGAAAACTTGTCCTTTGGATTTAAGGAAGTAAATCCATGTATTTCTTCAATAATCATCAATAAATGTGATGAAATACTGATGTTCTCCAAGACTTAGCAGGGTTGAGGGAAAATTCTATAAGTCTAAATGAATGTATTCCAAAATTTCTTTTGAGCTATGTGTTCCTCTTTTTCTGAATATGTTTGTGTGATTTTCATTCTATTCAACTTCTGGTATATACTCTCTTTTGACCAAAATATTTAGACCATTAATGCTCATGTGCCCTAATCGTGAATGTCATAACTTTGTCATGTTATTGACGGCTTTTGCAACATTAATTTCCCGATGACGAATGAAATTTGTCGGCAATCAGTCAGAAAGAGCAATTCCCGTTGACTTTCTGAAAAAAGATATCCGTCGGAACTATTTCATTGGAAACCAATTTATGTGGGGAAATTATCAGCAATTACTGACGGGTTTTCAAAAAAAGTAGCCATCGGCAAATGCCGACAGATATTCGATGGATCCGATATGTCGGAAATTACTGACGGATTTGCGATAAATTTAGTCAGTCGGGCCATCGATGACTTTTGATGACCAGTGCCATCACTACAAGAAAACTTTGGTTTTGCGACCACGGAAGTGGTCGCAAAATTGTAGTCGCAAAAAAAATCAGTCGCAAATCAGTCGCCAATTTACGACTCGTTTGCAACCACGGAAATAGTAGTTCATTTTGCGACTAATTTGCGACCACTTGGTGGTGACTATTTTTGCGACTAATTTGCCACTGAATTTCCGCAATAAATTTTGCTACTGTTTTGCGACTACATATGTGTTTGTTAAATATTTAGTCACAAATCAGTCACAAAATTTTGTGACTGATTTGTGACTACAGTAGAAACGCAGTCGCAAATCAGTCACAAAATTTTGTGACTGATTTGCGACTAAAAGAGTAGTGCAGTCGCAAATCAGTCACAAAATTTTATGACTGATTTGCGACTGCGTTTCTACTGTTGTCATAAATCAGTCACAAAATGTTGTGATTGCTTTGCGACTACGTTTCTCCTGTAGTCGCAAATCAGTCACAAAAAATTGCGACTGATTTGCGACTACATTGGTCCTGTAGTCGCAAATCAGTCACAATGTTTTGTGACTCATTTGTGACCACATGTATGAAGGAGTCGTAAATCGGTGGCAAAAATTGCGACTGATTTGGGACTGATTTGCGACTACAACGTAATTAGATTTAAAAAAAAAAAATTTTAAATTATTATTGAAATAATTTTTTTATTTTGAAAATAAAAATATTAATATTTTTTAAATTTAATTTCAAAAATATTTAAATTATTTCAATAATAAATGTAAAATAATTTCTGTAAATTTAAATTATAAGAATATTTTTAAAAATTAATTTCAATAATAATATTAATATTTTGTAATTAGAAATATTAATATAATAATTTATATTATTATGTTTTAATATTAATATTAGTTAATGTTTTATAAATATTAATATAATAGTTTATAATTTATGGTTTAATATTAATATTATTTAGTTTTTTATTAATTTATAATAAAAGTATTTGAAAATATTTTTGAAAATTAATTTCCAAAATTATTATTTTTTAATAATATTTTTAAATTTTTAATTATGAATATTTTCATAAACTTATATTTTTAAACTATTAAATATTACAAATAGTTTTTAATAATGAATAATAAATATTATAATTTTTAATAAAAAATATATGAACTAATTAATATAAAATATTGAATAAAAAGAAATTAAAAATTAAAATTCTAATATTTATTATTGAAAATTTAATTTACAGGAAAAAAAATTTAATTTTTGGGTGGCGGAAATTAGAAATCCGAAGGCGAGAATGGGGTCAGCAGGGTCAGAGCCATCGATGGTTCCCCTGTGCAATCGTTATCCCGCATATAATAGGCGAATTCGGGATCCGTCCATTGGAAATACCCGAGGAGCATCTCCAAGCTCGAGATCTTGTTTTGGTTTTCTCTATTCAGCTTTTCCATCTTCTGATTTGCTTCCAAAATTTGTGCGTTTTGTTGTTTAATTAACGCGTTTTGTTCTTGAAGCATTATGTACTCGGGAGAATTGGTTTGCACCCCAGTACGTCTACCCGTAGAATGTACGCAGTTCAGGCTATGAGTCCATAAAGACGACTTCGGTTATCCGCAACAGAAGACTACAAAATAACAAAAACAAAAATTAAATAATAAATTTAATTATTTAATTAATTATAAAAATATGTTATAACAAACAACTTTGAAAATTTTTTTTACCTGAATGAAGATCTCATTCTTCTGTTCTGGAGTCAGCTCAATTGGACGGGAAGTTCCATCAGATGTTTCTGTTGGATCGACCTCCACGATCGCCATCTTCTCTTGGATGTTTCGTTCGTATGCTTCGCAGATTTGTTTTGTTTTCAAATCTATATACGAACCATCCGGTCTTGTGTGAGTCTTTATAAAGACCTCACATATTGAGACTGGTCGTCCCAAATTATGTTCCTTCACAGATATTGAAATAAATTTTATTTAATTAATAACAAAAATGTTAATTAAATTTAAAGAAAAAAATGACTAAGCATTTCCTGCTGGACCTGAATGTAGGATTTTTGGCCCGAAAAATGTTTGTGCCGGCCAACACTGTCCCGAGCGAAGTTGCGGTTATGAGAGGATTTGGTACTCCTCAATATGTCATAATTTTGTACAGACTTGGGAAAATCCATCGGGAACGTTTGTTGGTTGTATGAACCATGCTCACCATCCCTTTCATCCGTCTTACGGAGACGGCCTTGAACTCTTTTCGTACCACCGGGGTGATCACAGGATCCCAGGTGTACGATTGCTTCAAAATAATATTTTAAATATTAAAATTAGTTTAAATATTTTTGAATAATTTTTTTTTTAAATTCCTTACCGCAAACTCTATAAAATATTTTTCTTGCCTCTTAGCAGGTACGACGGTCGAACTATAGTACGGGCCGTCAAATTTATTTTTCAAAATTTTTGCAATTTGACGGGTAATAGCCCCGTTATCACGGTCAAAGCTAATATTTCAATTATACAGAGAAATTTTAATTTTATACTAATATATTATTAAAATTATAATAAATATTTATTAAAAAATTAAAAAATTAAAATTTTTTTTACCACATTGAATTTGGTGCCGCTTGTGGAGACTGCACTGTCAAATACTGCTCGCATCTCGGAGTTTGTAATAAACTATCACTCTTGATAGTTTGTTCCTCCATTCCCGTTTCGCAGTCGGGAATTTCTTCCTCCTCATGTTCATTCGATTCCTGAAACCATGGAGGTGTTTTGGTTTCAGGAACGGAGTGAGGGGTAAATGTATGTTGCGGAGGGAGGCGGGATGCCGCTCTATTAGCGGATGGTGAAGGGTTCGAGGAGACCGAAGAGGTTCCACGATTGGAAGACGATGCGATAGATCATCTTCCACGACCTCTCAACGACCTACCGCTACTTACCATTTTTAGAATGTGTTTAGAGTTTAGAATGTGTTTAGATATGATTTTGATTGAGAAGTTTTGAGTGAATTGTGAAAAATGAGGGAAAACCTTCGCGTATTCATAGTTTTTTTTGCGATCACGTACGTGGTCGCAAATCAGTGGCAAAGTTTAAATTTAACGAAGTGGTCGCAAATCAGTCGCAAATTTGCGATTGATTTGCGACCACATGTTATGTTTTTGAGAATTACAATAGTGGTCACAAAGTAGTCGCAAATTTACGACTGATTTGCGACCACCAATTAATTGGATGGGAGTTTGTAAGGTTTTAAAAATTCAACTCCCACCAAATTAATTGGTGGTCGCAAATCAGTCACAAATTTGCGACTGATTTTCGACCACTATTGTAATTCTCGAAAACATAAAATGTGGCGACCACATTTACATATATTTAATATATTACATGTGGTCGCAAATCAGTCGCAATTGTGCGACTGATTTGCGACCACAGTTACATATATTGAATTTATTACACGTAGTCGCAAATGAGTTGCACAATTGCGACTCATTTGCGATCACGTGTATTAATTGTGATTGAAATGCTACCATATTGCCAATACAGTGGCAATGTAGTGGCAAATCAGTCACAAATAATACCCTAAACCCTAAATTTTGGTATTTTGATGAATACATATAATTATATAAGATTGATTAATTGATTATAAGTTATACAAATTTCAATTACTATGAAAACAATAACATTTACCAAATTTGCAAATAATTTACCTAAAACACTTAACAAATTTACTTAACCTCATACTTCTTATATACATTTCAAATGTTTTCTGAATATGAAATCATTACAATTAAAGTTTTCAATATATGTTATCACTTATAATAGTTAGTAGTCACATTAATTAAGAAATACAAGTTTTAAATGCAGAAAAAACTTAGGGGAAATGTGAATTTACCATATGTGGTCGCAAATCAGTCGCATATGCGACTTCTCATCAAATTTTTAGACTGTGGCGGTAAATCAGTCGCAAATTTGTGACTGATTTGCGACCACGTTTAATTTTTGTTACTGAAATGCCACCACATTGCCAATGTAGTGGTAATGTAGTGGCAAATCAATCACAAATAATACCCTAAACCCTAAATTTTGATATTTTGATGAATACATATAATTATTTAAGATTTATTAATTGATTATAAGTTATACAAATTTTAATTACAATGAAAACAATAACATTTACCAAATTTGCAAATAATTTACCTAAAACACTTAACAAATTTACTTAACCTCATACTTCTTATATACATTTCAAATGTTTTCTGAATATGAAATCATTACAATTAAAGTTTTCAATATATGTTATCACTTATAATAGTTAGTAGTCACATTAATTAAGAAATACAAGTTTTAAATGCAGAAAAAACTTAGGGGAAATGTGAATTTACCATATGTGGTCGCAAATCAGTCGCATATGCGACTTCTCATTAAATTTTTAGACTGTGGCGGTAAATCAGTCGCAAATTTGTGACTGATTTGCGACCACGTTTAATTTTTGTTACTGAAATGCCACCACATTGCCAATGTAGTGGTAATGTAGTGGCAAATCAATCACAAATAATACCCTAAACCCTAAATTTTGATATTTTGATGAATACATATAATTATTTAAGATTTATTAATTGATTATAAGTTATACAAATTTTAATTACAATGAAAACAATAACATTTACCAAATTTGCAAATAATTTACCTAAAACACTTAACAAATTTACTTAACCTTATACTTCTTATATATATTTCAAATGTTTTCTAAATATGAAATCATTACAATTAAAGTTTTCAATATATGTTATCACTTATAATGGCTAGTAGTCACATTAATTTGTAAATACAAATTTTAAATGTGGAAAATACTTAGGGAAAATGTGAATTTACCATATGTGATCGCAAATGAGTCAGAAATTTGCGACTGATTTGCGACCACACACTACAAGAAAACAGCGTATTTCCGATGGCCACATCCGTCGGAAACACGTTGGTAAAACCGATTCTCGATTACTTTCCGACGAAAATAGTCCGTCGGGACTATTTCGTCGGAAATTCGATTCCATAGGGAAGTTATCGGGAATTTCCGACGGATTAGAGATGAAGTTCGCCGTTGGAATTTCCCGACAAATTTACGATGACAACATTCCGTCGGAAATTACCGACGGATATTCGATGGTCCGCATCCATCGGTAATACCGATGAATTATGGAGGGCGTTTTCCGATGACTTTTGCTGTCGGGAATATTGTCCGATGATATTTCCCGACGGTTTATAACCATCGGGATATAGCAACACATTTCCGACGGTATTTTCCGTCGGAAATTTCCGACGACCTAAGCCGTCGGAAACACCAAATAATTGAAAAAATAAATTAATAAATTTTTTTATTTTAAAATTTAAATTATTATTTTTAAAAATAATCATACAATTAATAAAAAATAATATAATAAATATAAATATTATTAAACATTTATTTTAAATTACAAATTACAAAAGAGGAGAGAAGAAGGAGAAAAAAAGTCATCAGACAATTTATTTTTTATCATTTCTACAAAGTTTTTGAGATTATTCCTCTCTATTTTCATGGACGCCGTTTCTTCTTTTAACTGCTCATTTTCCTCGTTTCTAATTGCAGATGTTACGCCACCGGTATCTGCAACTCTACTGAGTCCTAGATGACGACTCTTTGAAAATAGTACTTCCTGTAAAAATAAAAAATATTATTAGAAAATTTAATGAAAATTATTATAATATTAATTACATATTTTAAAAAAACTTACATCAAGAACGAGATGGTTTATCTCTGAACGCGGCAATTCGGCGACCGAAGATGAAGAACTAACTTGAGATTGCTGGGTTAGAATATCACTTTTTTTCTTTTTTACTTTTTCAATGATCTCACTAACGAGACCATCTTGGATACGACCAGTCTTTTTGTTCGTGTGGACGTCCTCGAGAAGTTACAAGTGATCTGGAGGCGCTCCAATTTCTTGTGCCTAAAAATAAAAAAAATTAAATTAATAATTTTAAAACTTTTAAATATAGTTATAGAAAATTTAATTTACCATGTCGAGTTTCCTTGACGTCTCGGATCGAGAAATGTGAGAAGTTCACGACCAAGCTGCTGAACCAATTCTTCAATTGTCATTGGTGGGAAAGAATCATTTGCAGATTCTGGAACTTGAGTTGGTATAAAACTCGGAGTTGATGACTCACCATGTCTTTGGTAATCTTGATACGACCTATAATTTTTTAATGTTTATAATATTTTTATAAAAAAGTAATTTTAATAATATTTATATAAAAGTTGATTTAAAAAACCTTGAAACCTTGTCAATTAACCAGTATTCGGTTAAGAAACCAAGCAACAAGAAAATGATGTTGTGATCAATACTTGAAATCTTCATCTAATCTACTTTTTTTAATGGATAACGATGACTGAAAGTTCTTTATATATAAGTATAAGCTATGATCTTCAGGCATGTTGAAATCCGTCTTTATCGTCATCAACCTGCTTGCAGCAGATAAAGGCGATAATCCATCTCTACATCCTTTATACAAAGGTTGCTTGGATGCATCTAACATATCAAAAAATTTCTAGACTTCCAAATTAGGTTCCACTATTCTGCTAATATCTTCAATGTACGATTCTCTTTATTCACGAAATGCATCATTCACCATATGAACAATATCTCCGTTTATATCAACTTCTGATGCCGGTTCCTCTACCCTAACATTAGTATTATCTATCCTTTTTGAAGTACTACCATAATATTGCATCGTTGCATCAGTTTCTCCATGTGAATACCAAATTTTGTAACCCGGCATAAATCCATTCCTATACAAATGATTACGTACTTCTCTAACAGAGATTAATCTATGATTTCGACATTTAATACACGGACAATACATTTTACCGTATTCCGATGTCATGCTATTCTTTGATGCAAATGTCATGAACTCTTCAACACCTTGCGCAAATTCATCAGTCAATTCCCCCGTGGTTGAATCATATCGAGGTTTATCTATCCACGATCGAAAATACTCAAAAGAACCCGAAGAACACATTTTTTAAAAAAATTTGGTTCTGTTAAAATTTTGAAAGATCATAGCTTATTTATAGTGAAAATTAGATATTATCACGAATTTTAACAGATTATTAAGAATTTTTAACAGATAATTACAAATTTTAAAAAGATTATTCTTCAGAATATTCTCTATTTCCGACGGAATTCCGACGGTTACCGACCACAACCGGATATTCACGTATTTTGAATAGATTTTATCTTCATAAACCGACGGATTTCTGACGGTTTCCAACCATCGATGGACAAACACAAAATTTTAACAGTGTACGTAAATTTCCGACAGATTGCCGACGGTATCCGACAATGGTCGGATATTTCTGATGGTTTTCCGACGACATCTGCCGACGGATTCCGGACGAGCTCTAAAACACAGGATCCGTCGGGACATCATCGGAATATTACCGACGGCTTCAGATACATCGGTAACTTTCCGACGATTTCAAGAGGATATCCCGATGATTAGGCTTTCGTCGGAAATGCAACGGTTTACCATCAGTTTTTACCATCGATTTACCGCCGATCTTTCTGGCGTCGGAAATTACAGACGGATCTCCGACGGTTTTAGTTCTCTTGGCTATCCGTCGCGTATCCGTTGTAAATTCGTCGGAAAAGTGCAACGGTTTTTTTTCCATCGGAAATGCCGTCGGAAATATTAATGTTTTCTTGTAGTGACATTCTCAAAATTTGATGAGAAGTCGCAAATCAATCGCAAATTTGCGACTGATTTGCGACCACGTTTAATTTTTGTGACTAAAATGCCACCACATTGTCAATGCAGTGGAAAAGTAGTGGCAAATCAGTCACAATTACTGAAAAAAATCACATTTATATGGTTATTGGGAATACATTGAATTATATAAAAATCATATGTACAAAATACATAATAGCATAACTATATTTATTACATTTCTTCGTTCTTGTTATCATCTGAAGATGAAATATTACATTGAAATTCATCTTCTAGTTCTGCATCTCCGACATCGAAATCAATTTCTTCTGTATGGTTAACTCTATCGACCAACCGATCTACTTCTATCTCTTGAACAAGCATTACCTCTTCATCATTTTCTTGTTGTAAGAGGCCAATTTCGTCTTTGTTTTTGTATTTTCTCATAATGTTAGATCTTGGATTAACTTTCAAAACATTAAGCCATGTTTGTTTTGATGATGATTTAGTGTGCGGATAGGAAATATAACAAACTTGATCTGTTTGAGATGCTGATACATCATAAGTATTCAAATATAAATTAGTTATATATTTTTAACAAAATTAATTATATAGTAAATTATTAACGAATACGTACCGAGAATAAATGGTTCATATTTGTAGTATTTCCCCGATGATAAGACATCAACGACGCCATTTTCCGACTTCCGAGTACCTTTCGAGGGCGTAGGATCGTACCATTCACATTTAAAAAGCGTGATCTTCAAATTTAGGAGTCCAGCATACTCAAGTTGAATGATATCTGTTATCCCGTAGAAATCAGCTTCATCAGATGCATCTGAGTAATTGTCCCCCTTCACACAAATACTATAGTTACATGTCTTTCTCCTATGTCCATGTTTCTTCGTGTAGAACATATAACCTCTTGTAAAATACATCGGCCAAGTGGACGCTTTATTCATCGGACCTTGAACTAATTCTTGAGTCCATTATAGGAAAGACACGTGAATCTGTGGAAGTGCATGAATTGACCTATGATCATATATCAAAAATTAAACTTAATTTATATTTCTAAATTAATAAATAAAATATAATATACATGTCAAATAATTAATTAAACATACATAATCCCTAACCCATATGTGAAACTCTTCCTCTCTTTTCGATGAAATGTGATCTTCCGAAAGATATAGATACGTACATCGAATATGATCTTCAAACATGCTACAACAGTAAATACTAAAAATTAATATATATTTCTTAATACAATGAACTGAAATATAATAAATACAATTAGTTGTTTTCATATATCTCTCTAGTGGCCGAAAATATTCTCAATTCCGTAATACATATGCATATGCATATTTATATTCTTTTTCGAAGAGCCATATTTCTTTACATTTACCACTTGAACGACCCATGTGCGTAAATATATCTGGTACTCCAGGATCCGGATATACAGACAAGTCACCTTCATCGAATCTTGTAGACCTGTTTATATATATTATATTACTTACATTCATATATAATAAAATAATTAATTCATAAACATAACAATTAATTTAGGTTACCTGCTTTTCGTGCGTATGTGCGCAGCAAAGTAATGTTCCTAAATATCTCATCATTCACATATGATTCAACAATCGACCCTGCAGCATATCGTTTGTTCTTCGCCTTGCTTTTTAGTTTTGTAAAAAACCTTTCAAATGGATACATCCACCTATATTGCATAGGTCCACCAAGTTCAGCTTCGTATGGTAGATGTACAGGAAGATGCTCCATGACGTCGAAAAATAAAGGCGGAAAGATCTTTTTCAAATTGCACAAAATTATGACTATGTTTTCCTTCAGAATTCGGACACGGTTTTGTTGTAATGATCTGGAGCATAAATCACGGAAAAATCCTCCAATCCCTATATATATATATTAATTACCATCGACAATTAATTAGTACATGTAATTATTATTAATTTATGTATTTCCAATTAAAAATATATTTATTACTATATTTACCTGATATTGTTAGATGAACGTTCCGTGGTAAAAGTTTTGCAAATATAAAAGGGAAAAGTCTTTCAATAAAAATATGGCAGTCATGGCTTTTCATACCCGAGAACTTTAGTCCATCCATATCCGCACAATTTGCTAAATCGCCGCATAGCCGTCCGGAAATTTGACATTATTTTTATACATTCCAATAACCATTCTTTCGCTTTTTGGGTCAATCGAAATATAGGGAATGGAGCATTACCCCGACCATCCACGTGCAACTCTTTTCGAGAGCAAAACGTCGCAATATCCAACCTTGACTTCACTGTATCTTTTGATTTCTCTTTCATTTTCATAATAGTATTATTGATGTTATCGAATAAATTCTTCTCTATATGCATCACATCAAGATTATGTCGAAGGTTAAGATCCGTCCAGTACGGCAACTCCCAAAATATACTTTCTTTGTGCCAATTATGCCAGCTATCATAACCTTCTTCTTTACTTTCATGACCGTTTCCGCCGCACTCAGATGTTTTTAAAGGATTGACAGTTTTTATTCGCTCGTACAAAACTTGTTCACCTGTCAATGATTGTGGAGGACAGTCATTCAAAGCATGCTTCCCTTTTAAAAAATTTGTTTTATTTTTCCGTAACGGGTGACCATTAGGAAGAAACCTTCGATGACAATCAAACCAACACGTCTTTCTCCCATTTGGTAATTGAAATGCCTTCGTATCATCCATACAAATTGGACATGCCAGCCTTCCATGCGTTGTCCATCCTGACAACATTCCATATGCGGGAAAATCACTTATCGTCCAAAGTAACAGGCTTTTAGATTGAAATTTTGGTTCAACGATACATCATATGCATCAACTCCCGTAGACCATAATTCTTTCAACTCATCAATCAAAGGTTGGAGGAATATGTCCAGACTAGCACGCAGATGAGTTGGCCCCGAATTCAAAATAGTTAGAAACAAATACTCTTTCTTCATACACATCTCCGGTGGCAAATTATATGGAGTGATAATCACCGGCAATAATGAATGATTACGAGATATCCCAAATGGGTTGAATCCATCAGTACATAAGCCAAGATAAACGTTTCGAGATTCAGCAAAAAATCTAGGATGTAGATATTGAAAATTTGTCCACTCTGCACCATCAGATGGATGACTCATTTCTCCGTCTTCTGCTTTATTCTCTGCGTGCCACCTCATTGCCTCTATGGTTTTCTCGCTTTGATACATTCTTTTAAGTCTATCACCTATAGGTAAATACCACATACGACTGAAAGGTATTCTCGTCCTGCCCTCGCTTGGCTTATACCGGGGGAAATCGCAAAATTTGCATTTTTCCCATTTCTCATCTTCTTTCCAGAAGATCATATAATTTTGAACACACACGTCAATTGTATAAAACGGGAGGCCTAAATTTTGCATCAATTTTTCGGTTTTATAATATGAACCCGTTGCTTGATTCTCCTCGGGTAAATATTCTGTAAACAGCTCCGTCCAAGAATCCATACATTTTTCTGGTAAATTAAAATAAGACTTGATGTTCATAAACCGAGCAGCTAAAGATAACTATGAGTGCCCTTCATGACAACCATCATACAATGGATTTTTCGCAGCTTCTAACATGTTGTAAAATTTTTGTGCTTCTTCATTAGGTCGTTCTTCTTCATTATGATTATAATTTTTTTCGTTCTGATTATAGTATTGATGATCATCAGTCGTTGTCTCATGAAATGCATCCGTCACCATTTCAACATATCTATTACCGGATATACCAACTGTTTCATCACTACTATAACCACGCGTACCTCCCTGATTTCTTTGTACATCACCCCGACTAGTACTCGTCCCTAACTGAACATTCAGCTCTTCTCCATGTTTATACCAAATAAAATAATTTGGCATAAATCTTCGACTATATAGATGACTCCGTATTTTCCGTCCCAGAATAAATTTATCATTTTTGCAATTACTACAAGGACAGAAAAACTTACCTCCGCTACTTTGAGCTAAAGGTTGACTACTTGAAAAATTCATGAACTGCTTCATGCCTTGTGCAAATTCCGCCGATATATTTCTTGTTTCATTATCAATTCTTCAGTACATTCAATCTCTCGAATTGTTATAATTTCCCCACATGTTTTAAATAAATTTTTTCCTTCGATTTTACAAATGAGAGAACGGGATGGTGCATATATATACAATATTTGCCACTACTTTGCCACTACTTTGCCACTAATTTGCCACTACTTTGCGATTACAGCAATGTAGTCGCTTAAATGTCGTTATACCTAACCCGCACATGTTTTTTATGTTGGCACTTTGCCACCACTTTATGACTGTAGAGCCACTATAGAACGTAGTCGCAAATTGGTTGCATTTTTAGCGACCAATTTGTGACTACCAACTGATTTTCCATATGTAGTCGCTAATCAGTCGCTATTTTGCGACTGATTAGGGACTACCTAGGTTAGTCGCAACGCAGTCGCATTTCAGTCGCTAATTGGTTGTGTATTGCGACCAACATACGACTACACTTATTGGTCATATTTTTGCGACCAATTTGCGACTACTTCGCCGTAGGCGCAAATTAGTCGCTAAACCGTGGCAAATGTGGTCGTAAAAATTGTGACCACGTATGTAGTCGCAAATTGGCAGTTTTCTTGTAGTGCATCGGGAATGACAACTGATGGTATATCCCGATGGTTTTCATCCGTTGGGAGTGAGCCGACGACATTGCGATGAAATAAGCTTCTTGAAAAATACAATTCTGTCGGTAATTTCGGACGACAACATACATCGTAAATAACCAAACAATTGAAAATTTTTTTGAATAATTATCTTTAAAAAATATTCATTAAATATTTAAAAAAAATATATTTATTTTGAAAATAAATTTTTTAATTATTAAATTTAATTAATATTTTTTTAAATATTTAATAAAAATATTAAAACAATTAAATAAAAATAATATTTCAAATTATAAATATAATAATATTTAAATTTTAATTGTTTTAAAATCTACAAATTATATCGGAAGAGAAGAAAAAGGAAGAAAAAAATCATATGAGAATTTGGTTTTCATAAAATCTATAAAATATTTAACCTTCGTCATCTTTATCTCTATAGCCGCCATTTTTTTGTTAGTTGTGCATTCTCCTCATTTCCAGCCGCAGATGTTGTACCACCTGTATCTGCAGCTCTCCTAAGTCTTGGATGACGACCATTAGAAAATGTTATTTCCTGTAAAAACAAGAAAATATTATTAAAAAATATTATAATATTAAATATTAAAATAAATAAATAAAAATAAGAAATCAAACTTACATCAATAACCAAACGGTTAATCTTAGAACGAGGCAATTCAGTGAACGAAGATTAAGAACCAACTTGAGAATACTCAGACAAAATATCACTTCTTTTTTTTCTTTCACTTTTTCGATGATCTCACTAACGAAACTATCTTGGATGCGACTAGTCTTCTTGTTCATGTTAACTACCTCGAGAAGTTGCAAATGATCTATAGGCGCTCCAAATTCTTGTGCATAAAAGTAAATATTAAATTAATATTTAAAAAAATTTCAAATAATAATAAATAAAATTAATATAATAAGAAATTTACCAATTCATCGGCTCGTCTAAAAAAACTAGTCAATCCAACATTGTGAATGTAAATGCCTTTGCCTCCTCGGTCGCTCTTACGGTTTCTCAAATTAGTCTTTGAGATGGCTTCAATGATAGAAGATTCCCAGTAACGAATAAAGTCGTTCCAAACCGACTCATTCAACCCTCTTGGTTTGTCTTTTCACTTTTTACACTTTTGTTTCCACTCGTCTATGTGGCGGGAAAATTGTTCCACGGCCTCTTTTTGAAAAACTTTTTCTACCAATTTTGTGTTCATGTGATCACATGTAAATTTTTGCTGCGAAATTTACTTATATATTACTAAAACAATATTACTAAAAACCGATTTAAAACAATTACATATTTAAAAATAAATTAACGTACCACAAACATTCTGAACCAAATCTAACGTTTTTTGTACATAATATCTCTAAATTTTGTATATGGTTTGTTCAAAAGAGAATGAAACATCTTTAATGTAGATTTGCTTATTTCGTTGTTTGAAATACCAAACCTATGAATTTTTTCTAGAATAACGTTAAAATAATTATTTTAAATATAATTATAAAAAAATTAATTTACCATGTCGAATTTCTTTGACGCCTCAGATCGAGAAAAGTAAAAAGTTCACGACCACACTGCTAAACCAATTCTTCAATTGTCATTGGTCGAAAAGAATTAATTTCAGATTCTGAAACTTGATTGATATAAAACTCGAAGTAGACGACTCACCACGTATTTGATAATCTTGATACGATCTTAAAACCTTATGATTGTGACATTTTATTAGTGTATCTACATTTACTATTTGACATTTTCTATTCGAAACCCAATTTTAAAATATCGAAAATAATTTCTCCAAATAATAGGTTTCGAAAACTTGTTATGTGCAGACTTGGTTAGGATTTAGTGTTTTTTAAATTATTTTTTTTCACATATTTGACCTAATATTAATCTAAACCCAAATATTTAAACTATCAAATTTAATTTTGAAAAAAATATTTTAGTGGGATTTTAAAAAACTAAAAACTGATTGAGATAAGAGGAATTTTAAAAACTGTTAATAATTACATTGTGCATTTCTGTCAACATTAATTACAGTATAATTTTAACAAAAAAATTATAGTTTAATTCATATAGTTTTTTACGTATCATATATAATTATCATTTTGTCGTAATAATCCGATATCAAATTATGAGTTTTATAAAGATAAGAAAATAAAATATGTTCATGTGATCCTACAAAAACTAAATTGTGAAATCTTAAATACGTAACTTTAGTTTCTAATTTTCACCGGCATATTTTTATTTTTGGTGAAATCTTTAAACAATTTTACATTTTGATGTAAAATGACCAATAAGATTTTAAGAAAGAAAACCCTCTCTGATACAGCTTGGTTAAGCTAAGCAACGGAGATCAAAACTGATTGTTACTGTAGACAGATCGACAAGTGAGTAACCGGATAACATAAACCGATTGAAAACCAAAAACCTACAAATTAAAAAACTATAACCACTATTCAGTATTGGCCATATTTCAAAACATTCTCCACGTTAAGGGACATGGCAAACAAGAGAATATCTTAAAAGAAGTTAGATCCTTTTTTTTCAAATGAAACTAAATCTACAAAATCTGAGCTATAAAAACTGTTTTGTTTCAATGTACACTTGAAATCCAGAAATCAAAAACTGAAATCTAGATAGTGGTTTCTCTACATCAAAAACTGAAATGTAGAAATATAACCTAGCTAAATAAAAATACTAGAGAGAGAAAATTTATATTTCTCGCAACTAAATTTACAGAGAACGACGGTTTCTGGTGACGACAGCGATGAGAGGGGAAAAGGCAGAGAGGAAGAGGAAACGCGAGAGAGAAAGATTATAAATGGGGTCATAGGTTATATTTGATATTTTTGACGGTAATATCGGTTTGGAATCCCTCGACTTACAAATAAATATTTTTGCAAAATCTCGCGTTGGTAATTATGTTTTCTGCGTATAATTTAAAAGCATCGGAAATCCATCAGTAAGAACCGATGGATTTTCAACGGACTGCTGAAAAATAATGCATGTTCGCCAAATATTCTGGCCGCGTTGCAAATACTTTTTCGATGGATTTCCGACAGACGTCGTCGGAAATCCGTCGGTATTAGCAAATTGTGACACAAAAAATTAAGAATCCGATATTTTGAAAAAATTTGTGACAAGATAGGGTATAACATCAATATCCTAAGTCATCGGGAAATTGTCTGTATTAACCGACGGAATAGCGACGGATTTTTCGATTCCGTCAAAAATCCATCAGAATGGTCTGGACGCCGTCAGAAATCCGCCGAACGGACATTTAAAATTTTAGAAAATATAATTTATCTTTAAAATTAAACTATCGCAAAAAATAAAACATTATTGCTACATATTTAATCTGAAACTGATGAACATTCCGAAGTAGCTGAATTTTTGTCATCAAACTTGTCAATCTCTTCTTCTGAATCTTGAAACACGTTGTAATCTCCGTTCGTTGTGTCATCAACAACAAGGTTAAGTTCAAGAGAAGTCTTTATGGAACTTAAGTTACCAGTTGTGATTTGATGCATAAGGTCTTACTCGGTAAAACCACATATCATTCCTTTAGGATGTATTGAGGTCAATATAATCCAATGATCTTGTTTGTTCCTCACACAAAAATATCGAATAAAACAAACCTTGTCCGTTTGTGATGTAAGTATAAAAGAATCATATTTTCGATATCGATTACGAGAATAGACAAATGTAACATCAAATTCGTCTTGACGTTGACCCATGACAGTATCATATCAGTCACAGTAGAACATAATACACCTCAAATCAATCATTCCTAAATAGTGAACTTTTAATATTTTACGAAAAACACCGTTGTATACAATTTCTCCAGATTGAGATGATATACCATAATTACAAATTGTTTGTGAGTTTCTTTCACGATGACTCTTAAAAGCATATATACGAGTGCAGTACAATGGATAAGCTTTTGCAATTAAATGTATGACCACTCACCAAGTCAACTAACCATTTGGAAAACATTATTCCCATAGAATGACCTATAGTAAACTACAAAATAATTGAATGCACTCAACTATATATTTATATATATATAGGAAACTATTATTAAAAATTAAGTAATTGTGGTAATACTGACATAAAAGTGCAACCATTTTGCAAATTCGCTGCTTTTAATTTCGACCAACTCATTCTCTGTGTAATTTGAATAATGAACACGTATTTGTTCCATGTATATCCTGTTAATTATGAAAAATAATTAAAATAAATTATAATAACAATTAAAAATTTTTTTAATTGAATGTATATTATTCCAAAACGTCATCGCAATTTTTCAAAATATACATGTTCTTACTTTGATAGCCGTCGCGTATTTCCTTTTCCACTTAAACGTCCAATTTGTGCAAATACTTCTAGCACATACGCTGAATAGCTTAGTTTTTCTCCTCTATCATCATGTCGTGCATGTCGTTTATTTTTTGTTTGAACTTGCAATGGAAAATAGTAGTTGGCAAAGTTAGATGTTTTTCATTAATACTTTGTGCGACGATTGAAACTTCGACCATGATAAGATTTTTAACTTTTTTCTTTAGGTGGAACATATATCTCTCAAAATGATACATCCATCGGTATTGAACATGTACTATAAGCGCTGCTTCTCTAGTGAGGTGAATACAAAGATGTTCTATAACATCAAAAAACGATGGTGGAAATATTTTCTCCAGTTTATAAATGAAAACCAGTATTTTTTCCTCCAAATTTTGGATATCGTCTATAAAATGGAAATATGTTCTTTTACATCAATCTCGGAAAAAAACATCAATCCCCATATAAAAAATTTAATATCATATAATATATAAAATTATGATTATTTATATATAAAATAATGTAAACGTACCTACAATTACTTCGTGAACGTTTTTAGGTAGAAGATCGCTAAAAGCAAATGGAAATAGTTTTTGCATGACAACATGACAATCATTACTTTTCATCCATGAAAATTTGTCTTCAATAGTGTCGACACAATTACGAAGATTAGATACGTATCCATTTGGAAATTTGACACTATGATTGATCCAGTCAAACAACTCATCTTTTTCATGCACATCCAACAAGAATTCGAGAGAATGATTTTCCATTTGACATTACATATAGTTCTTTACGGGAATAAATATCTGGTAAATCCAATCTATGTTTCAAATTATTTTTCGTTTTTCCTTGCACATTTACAACGGTATTCATTATGTTGTCGAATAAATTCTTCTCAATGTGTATAACATCTATATTATGACGCAACAAATGGTCTTTCCAATATGGTAAATCCCAAAAAATGCTCTTCTTCTGCCAATTATGGTATTCGCCACAATTATCAACAGGATAATGTCTGTTAACTTCACATGAACCCGTTCTCTCAGCAACAAAATCTCTAAGTTAAGTCATCATATAATTCCCATCAAACATCGGAGGTTAACCATCAAATTTGTTTTTGTTCTTCCTAAAAAAAGTCATGCTCGGGCGATATGGATGATCTTGTGGTAGAAATCAATAATGACAATCGAACCAACTATTCTTTCGTCTGTGTTTCAGTTAGAATGCATCAGTATTATCTTGATAATATGAGCATGCTAATCTTCCATGCGTCGACCATCCTGATAACATACCATATACTGGAAAATCACTTATGGTCCACATAAGTACTGCTCGCATCAAAAATTTCTATTGGTTGGAAACATCGAATGTTTCGACAGCATTTTCCCACAACATTTTTAACTCATGAATTAGTGGCTACAAGAAAATATCAAGCGATCGCTTAGGATGCTCTGGACCAGGGACGAGAATTGTTAGAAACAAAAACTCTCGTTTCATGCACAACGAAGGAGGTAAATTATAAGGTGTCACGATAACTGCTCACAACGAGTATTGCCTACCATGCTTCCCAAAAGGGTTGAATCCATCTGTAGATAACCCGGGGTATACGTTCCTAGGCTCATATGCAAAATTTGGATAAACCTTTTTAAAATGTTTCCATACTTGTGCATCCGAGTGATGCAAATTTTTTCCATTTGAATTATATTCTGCATGCCATCTCATAGGCTTTGTCTTGTGTTCAGATTGATGTAACCTCTTTAACCTCTCTGTTAATGGCAAATACTACATCCATTTATGCGGAATAGGTACTCTGTCGCTTGTCTCTTGAAATCAAGGTTCGTGACAAAATCGGCACTTCATGCGGTTTTCATCATTTCTCCAATAGATCATGCAGTTATCAATACATACATCGATTATCTTATCAGCAATCTAAAATCAACTACAAGTTTTTGAACCTCGTAATATGAAGTAGGTGCAATATTATCTTCAAATAATATATCTCTAACAAAATCAGCTATCGCATTCACACAATTTTCAGTCAAGTTGAAATCTATTTTTATCGTCATCAACCTGCTTGCAGCAGATAAAGGCGATAATCCATCTCTAAATATTTTATACAAAGGCTGCTTGGATGCATCTAACATATCAAAAAAATTTTGGTCTTCCAAATTAGGTTCCTTTATTATATTCCTATCTTCAATGTACGATGCTATTTCTTCACGAAAAGCATTATTCACCATCTGAACAGTAGCTCCGTTTATATCAACTTCGGATGACAGTTCCTCTATCCTAACATTAGTACTATTAAACCTTTTTGAATTACTACCATAATATTGTATCGTTGTATTAGTTTCTCCATGTGAATACCAAATTTTATAACCCGACATAAATCCAGTCCTATACAAATGATTACGTACTTCCCTAACAGAGATTAATCTATGATTTCGACATTTAACACACGGATAATACATTTTACCGTATTCCGATGGAATGCTATTGTTTGATGCAAATGTCATGAACTCTTCAATACCTTGCACAAATTAGGTTCCTTTATTATATTCCTATCTTCAATGTACGATGTTCTTTGTTCACGAAAAGCATTATTCACCATATGAACAGTAGCTCCGTTTATATCAACTTCGGATGACAGTTCCTCTACCCTAACATTAGTAATATTGAACCTTTTTGAATTACTACCATAAAATTGTATCGTTGCATCAGTTTCTCCATGTGAATACCAAATTTTATAACCCGACATAAATCCAGTCATATACAAATGATTACGTACTTCCATAACAGAGATTAATCTATGATTTCGACATTTAATACACAGACAATACATTTTACCGTATTCCGATGGAATGCTAGTTTGATGCAAATGTCATGAACTTTTCAATACCTTGCACAAATTCATCCGAAAATTTCTCCGTTGTTGAATCAAACAGAGGTTTATCCATCCAATATCGAAAATAATCATAAAAACCTGAAAAAGACAATTGCTAAGATTTTTTGTTCTGGTGAAATTGTGAAGGATCATAGCATATTTATATTGAAAATTAGAAGATTATCACGAATTTTTATCAGATTATTACAAATTTTTAACAGATTATTATGAATTTTTATCAGATAATAACAAATTTTTAACATATTATTCTTAAGAATATTTTCATTTCCGATGGTTGCCGACCACTGTCGGATATTTCCGACGACCAACCGACGATCCTCTACGTTTACAGATCAGCCAAACTAACAATTGCCAAAAAAATAAAATTTCATCGGAAAGTCATCGAAACTACCGACGGATTTCCGACGATGTTTAGATTTATTTATGTAAAAAAAATAATTAAGTGGAATCAGCCAACCGATATATTCCCGATGGATTCCAGACATCAGGAAAAACCACAACCCGTTGGGAAGTAGTCGGTAAAAAACCGACGGTTTCGATTTCATCGGCAATTTTTGATGGTTTTAAGAGGATATCCCGATACCCACGTTGTCATCGGAAACCGGATGAATGTCCGTCAGGTTTTCTATCGATTTCTCGATAGTGGTGCAAACATCAGGATTTACCGATGGAACACCGACGATATGTTTTTGCTCGGTAAACCGTTGGAAAGCCGTCGCTTAGGCATTGAAATATTCTGATGATGTTATTTCTGTCGAAAACGCGGTCGAAAATGTTAATGTTTTTTTGTAGTGTTAGTGACCCTTCCTTATCGATAATATAGTCAATCTTTATATTTTCCTGACATAATCTTCTTGTTATCTTTATAAAATGTGATTGCAAAATATTTTTCTTCATATTGACATCTTGACTTTTCTAACAGCCCATAAGAAATCAAGTTTTTTCCAACTATGGACATATATCTTACTTGAGATAGAATCACTTGTGAGCCATCTGGATTTGTGATTATATCCTTTCCTATGAAAACATCGCTCCCTTCAAATTCTCCGAGATCAAATAATAGGTCTTGATGTGGTGTAATATGGAATGTAAACCTAGAATCTAAAACTCATTTCTTGTTAGCTCGCTCTAGGGTTGCTGTTAGGATCAGTGGTTCCTTATAAGACCACATTAGATGATTCTATTACATTATTGGACTGATCTTGATTTCTTATTTTTGGACAATCACGTTTCCAATGTCCATCTTTACCACAAATCCAATAATCTTTGGGATTTTTTAGGTTTTGAATTTGACTTGTAGTTTTTGCTTTTTGATCTATTTCTTCACTATTTGTTTTCTTGCATGTTCTGAGTTCGGCATCTTGAACTCATGAATAAACCTTCAGAATTGTTCTTGTTTCTGTTTAGTAATCCTTTTTATTTCAATTCGACTTATTTTGAATATGTTGATGTTGTGATATCTCTAACCGTTAATGAATATTTTCTACTTCCACAATTAAGAGTATCCACAAACAATTCATATTGTTTTGATAAGATGAAATTTTGACATTCAAACTCGCAAGATCCCGTATCATCTTTTACCAGAAAGATTCTATCATTCTCATTCATTAAACCCAAAAATGTACACTGGTTCTGAATTTATACATAACCAATAATAAACCAAAGAATGGGTTTATATTATACCCGTAACCAAACACTAATACAATACTAAAAGTCCCTCTCAAGATGGGGAGAAGATGTTTCGAACACCCATCTTGCCAAGGAGATGTTGTAGAGGACCTGGATGTAAAGCTTTAGTGAAAGAATCAGCTAACTGGCAATTGGTTTTGACATGAACTAACTGAAATAGGCCTTTAAGGAGCTTCTCTCGAACACTATGACAATCAACTTCTATGTGCTTTGTGCGCTCATGAAAAACTGGATTGTGAGCAATGTGGATTGCAGCAGTATTATCACAGTATAAGAGAGTAGGTTTTGATAGAGGAACCTGAAGTTCTGTCAAGAAGTTAGTAAGCCAAACCAATTCGTCAACAGCTTTGGACATGCTCCTGTACTCAGCTTCAGCGGATGATTTAGAAACAGTCTGCTGTTTCTTGGACTTCCATGAGATCAAGGATGAACCAAGAAGAATACAGAAGCCTGTAGTGGATCGTCGGGTATCAAGACATGATGCCCAGTCAGCATCAGTATACACACGTAAAAAAGGTCAGAGGTGGCAGCATAAAAAATGCCCTGTCCAACTGTCCCTTTGATGTATCGAAGGACTCTGAATAGAGCCTGTTGATGAATCGTGCGAGGAGCATCAGAGTACTGACTGAGTTTATTTACCACAAAAGTGATATCAGGTCTAGTAATATGTAGGTACATCAGCTTTCCAATGAGTTTTCGATAAGCGACAGCATCAACAAGTTCACTATCATCAGCTTTGGAAAGCTTAAGATGAGGGTCCATTGGAGTAGAAGAAGCCTTACAGCCAAGATAACCTGTTTCAGTGAGCAGATCCATAGCATATTTTCGTTGATGCAGATAAATCCCAGAGGATGATCGAGCAATCTCCAAACCAAGAAAATATCGAAGAGGTCCAATATCCAAAGCTTAAAATGAGAAGTAAGCTGAGATTTGAGTGTGGAAACCTCAGAATCATTGTTGCTGGCAATGAAAATGTCATCAACATAGACCAACACACAAAGAAATAAACCATCCCTGATCTTCAAGAAACAAGTAGAATCAGAAGCAGCCTGGGCAAAACCCAACTGAAGAAGAGTATTTGAGAACTTCATAAACCATTGGCGAGAGGCTTGCTTAAGGCCGTAAAGTGATTTATCAAGTCTGCAAACCACATTGGGAGGAAGAGAGTCCCCCTGTCTTGCAGTATACCCTGGTGGTAACTTCATAAAGATCTCCTCATCAAGATCGCCATTTAAAAAGGCATTCGAAATATCCAGCTGAGATAGAGACAGACCATAAATCGCAGAAATGGCAAGGAGTAATTTAACAGAATTGAGTTTAGCTACAGGAGAAAAAGTTTTATTGTAGTCTATGCCCTCAATCTGTGTATATCCTTTTGCCACCAAACGAGCCTTATACCGTTCAACGCTACCATCTTGATTATATTTGATCTTAAAGACCCACTTACAACCAATTGGAGTTTTATTAGGGGGTAGAGAACATAATGTCCAAGTTTTGGTGCGTTCCAAAGCTTGTATTTCAGCATCCATAGCATCACGCCAAGTATGAAGTTTCTTTGCCTCAGTATAGGTGGAAGGTTCTTTGTCTATGGAGGTGATAAAAGCTTTGTAAGAAGGAGAAAGGTTCTCTAAAGAAAAAACTTTTGACAATTGGTGAGGGGTGGATGATTTTACTGAGTAACAGTAAAAATCTTGAAGGTAAGAAGGTTGTTTTCGGGTTCTGTGTGAGGTGGGAAGTGTGGAAGCAGGACTAACAAAAATCGTAGTCTCTACTGATGGTGTAGATGATGAGACATCTACATCAGGTTGGAAAGAAGGGAAAAAATCAGATTGAGTTTGAGACAATTCTGATTTAGCAAAGGGAAAGAGCTCCTCTTGGAAGACTACTTGTCTTGATATGAAGATATTGTTGGTTTCAAGATCCAAGAGTTTATATCCCTTGTATCCATTTGGATAACCAAGGAATACACAAGAGCGAGCTCTAGGGTCAAATTTATGCCTGTTTTTGGGTGATGTCGAGGCATAACAAAGGCAACCAAAAACTCGTAGTTGTGAGTAATCTGGTGCTTTGTTGGTTAGCATCTCAAAAGGACTTTTATCCTTCAATACAGGAGCAGGAAGGCGGTTTATAAGGTAGACTACAGTTAAAATACAGTCACCCCAATAAGGAATGGGAAGCTGTGATTGAAAGAAAAGAGCCCGAGCCACATTTAAAATGTGTTGGTGCTTGCGTTCAACCACAGAGTTCTGTTGGGGAGTTTCTGGACAGGAATGAAAGGGAACAATGCCTTTGGATTGATAAAAGGTGGTAAAGTGTAATTCCGGAGCATTGTCAGATCGAACTCCCTTAACCTTCCTATCAAACTGTGTTTCTACCATCTGAATGAATGCAGGAAAGACTTCTAAGACATCAGACTTATGTTTGAGCAAGTACACCCAAGTGGCTCTAGAATAATCATCAACTATGGTAAGGAAGTATTTAAACCCGTCATGAGTAGGAACAGAAAATGGACCCCAGGTGTCAATGTGTAAGAGATCAAAAGGATTACTTGCCATATTATTTCTTGAAATGAATGGAAGATGTTTTTGTTTCGAAAGATGACATATACGGCAATGAAATTTTAAATCCTTGGAACTCTTTGGAAAAGACAGAACATTGGACATAGGTTGTAGTTTTGAGACAGAGGGATGTCCTAGTCTCTTATGCCATAGATCATGGCAGGACACACTACAAACTATGGGTTGGGAAATACCTTTATTGAAAAAAAACTCTAGATCCAGAAAGTATAGCTTTGCACTCTCTCTACCCATTCCAATCGTTAATCCCTGAGAAAGATCATGAATCAAACAAGAAGACTCATCAAATATGACTTTGCATTTTTGATCTTTGGTTAAGGAACTGACGCTAAGGAGATTAAACTTGAACTGAGGGATATATGAACTTCCTGAAGAACTAAATCACTACCCAGTTTGACAGTTCCTAACCCGACAATGCTCACAAGAATACCAGTGGGAAGGGTAACAGTGGTATTGTTGAGAGGATAAAAATCAGTGAATAGGGATTTATCATGGGTTATATGATTAGTTGCTCCTGTATCTATCACCCAAACATTGACGGCATTAATGTCATAATGCACAGAGCATATGTAAGATCCAACATTCCCAGTAAAAGAACAAAGGATAGAGGGAGAGAGTGTACCGAGAATGGGATATTGGTTTGATGAAGAAGTTTGGGAAGATACTGAGACAGAGTGAACTTCAGGCCCTGTAGTGGGACTAGGAGCTTGAAGTTTGCTGCTGAGGAATGACACAATCTGCTGAATCTGGTTAGCCGACAGATCATTTGTTAGAGTTGGAGAATCATCCACTGTTTGATCTCCTGCAGTTGTAGTTACAGTCACTGCATTACTCTTAACATTCTTGAACTTCGACTTGAAGTTTGGAGGATATCCATGCTTTTTGTAGCATCTTTCCTCAATGTGGCCCAAATTACCACAGTAATTGCAGAGAGGTATTTCTTTCTTGGGAAACTGAGAAGAAGATCCAGACTGACTTATGCCTGAACTTGTTGAACTCGGATTGAAATATGATTTATGTTGAACTTGAGAAACTTGAAAAGCAGTTGAGCTTGAAGAAGCAGTTTTAGCTGATTTTTGACTATCTTCTTGATCAAGAAGATTGTACACTTCAGATAAGGATGGTAAGTGCTTCTTCATTAAGATCCGACTGCGTATGTTCTTATAGTTATCATTTAGACCTATCAAAAAATCAATCACTCTGTTTGTCTCTCTTTCAGCTAATAATTCTTCAACTGTCCTACCAGTAGGTTGAACGTTAGCTAATTCTTCCCAGAGAGACTGAGTTTGAATGTGATATGTCGACAGATCTAAACTACCTTTTCGAAATAAATGAATTTGATGCCTAAGCTTGTAAAGCCGTGGTAGACTAGATTTGTGAAATCATGTGCGAAGATCACTCCATATTTCAGATGCATGCTTGAAATATAGAATACTGGTATAGATCTTCTTCGACACACTATTCAACAACCAAGACTTAAGCATGCTATTACATCGATTCCAGATCTTGAAATAAGGATCAAATTCATCTGGTTTCTCAATTGAACCGTCAAGAAATCCCATCTTATTTTTAGCTTCGAGACTCGTAGTCATCGCAACAATCCAAACTCCATAATTTGTTCCATCTAACAACTCAGCAACTAACACTAGCCCTGGGTGATCCGAACTATGAAGATGGTATGGAGAGTGAATGTTATCAGGAGAATCAGATACCTCGAAGTAATTGTGAGCTGATTTTGGCTTCGGCAAAATCGATCTTTGAGGATCTACTTGATTCGGTGAAACGGCAGCTTCATCAGAAGGATTATTCTTCCCGTTGCTTCGCGGTGTTGAGAACTCCGGAGGTTCCGAGGTATTCACGCGATACTTTGAATTAGTCTTACGTTTTCCCATCAAAACCGATCAAGAAACAATCGGAAAACAAATTGAAGGAGTATGATTCGATTAATCGGCACGATCAATCAAGAAGAGAAAAAATCTTTCTAAAAGAAAATCAAGAATCGCTCTTTAACGACTTTTTTGCTCTGATACCATTTTACCAGAAAGATTCTGTCATTCTCATTCATTAAACCCAAAAATGTACACTGGTTCTGAATTTATACATAACCAATAATAAACCAAAGAATGGGTTTATATTATACCCGTAACCAAACACTAATACAATACTAAAATCATCTTTATGAAAAGATACAAATTTTTTTTTATAGTTTTAGATTCATCTATTCTAAAACTATTACACATTTGATACTCATTCTCTAGTGGTTTCCACATTCTCATAACTATAAGTTGATCCATGACTTTTCTAAAAATAAATTTGCTCCTATTAGATTAGATTTTTAACTCTTTTATCCTTTACTTCTCGTGATGGATTTGCTACAAATTGAATTTCATGCCCATGTGCATCTTTAGTTGGTTGAATTTCCTGTAAAGGATCACCGAATCCTAGAACCAGAAACTTGTATTTCTATAATCCAAATTCACTTTTGTCATCAAATTTTTCTACATCAAATTTGACATTAATTGGATCTATAATCGCAAACCAATTTTTGTTTTCTGATTTTGATTTTTATATAGCGTACAAACATAATATGCTAACCTAATGTTGATAAGCATAAATCAATAAGGAGATAAGCATGAATCTTAAGCATCCTAATCTCATTTGTTTATGGGCTTGCGCAACGTCCATCTCCAGCTTCTGTTAGATTGCTCTCTCTTCATGTTGTGGTTTGGGCCATGTTTTGCCCGAGGCACGAAATGTGTTCGGTCAACTTGTTCTTACAATATTCGAATTATAATCACGAAGTATAAATGTGGCTATTTTACTAGCCACGAAATAAGAAAAGTGGCTAATTTTATAATTTTAGTAATCAATGTGTAGCGCTTACCATATAAATTTTTTAATATATTAATTGAAAAATATTTTTTTAAAATAACTTTATTATTTATAATAATGCCATGATGATATGTTATCACAATAATTATAATATATACTATTCATATTAACTTCGATAGATAATAAATATTTTTTATTAAACTGATTAAAAATAATTATTTATTTAGAAAAATAATCTTTTTTATTTTTTTAAGTTACATATGCAAAAATTATAAATAATTAATATTCAATCATAACATATTAGCATATGTTATAAATTTGATATTTTGATATTTAAGTATTTGATTTAAATACGAAAATAAGTTATTGTTTTTAATATTTTACGAATGAAATATATTTTACATATAAATCATCAAATATTTAAACAGAATAAAAACTATCATTATATTAAAAATAATAAAACAATATTTCTGATAGATATAATCGGATTTTAAATTCTAAATAATAATATTTCGTAAATAATTATAGTATATTTTATAACTAAAATTATATTATATTTATTTAGTAATTATTTTATTTCGCATCGAATATAAATCTAATTTTCTTTTATTATTGATAATTGACTTTGCTCCATGACTTATTCTAAGTCATGACTCATCCATAGGGTTGAAAAATGAAAACATATGACTTAATGAGAAATAAGTTGGAAATTGGTGAAGAATCTGAGTTTATAAGTCATGAAAGTGAAGTTGATTACAAAAAGAGCAGCGTGGGAGTGGAACAGTTTTAGATGTTGATAAAGACGTGACATAGTTGTGTCGTAATCTAATCAGAGATTCCTCATGTTTTTTTTTTCTTCTTCTATAAAGTAGCAAGAGATTAATATCTAGAAAACATAAATTGATCTTTTTTATGTTGGTCTTATTATCACCAAAATATGCCTTTTTCTACCAAAATCAAAACCAAGTTTTTTATTTATTTCATTTCCAACAGTATCGAGATTCGATAATGATGTGGCCACCTTTGAGAAACTCAGATTTTTCGGGTCAAGTGTCATCAAACCAATCAGATTAAGCCAAAAGTAAATTTCATCAACGATTTGTTTGAAACTTATGTCTATCAACAAAAATTGAACCGGATTTCTTAATTACTAAAAGCCAAAATCATAACAACATTTTTTCCCACAAAATATATTCAAACCTTTGTGAGACTCAAAATGCATTTGAATGATGGTTGATGATAATCACTTTTTCCACTACTCATAAGTATTGATTGATTGTAATGAATTTAATTAGGAAAAATACTATTTTTCCAAAAATAAAACGATTAAATCTATCAATAAAAAACAAACTAATTACTTTTGAGTAATATCATAAAATACTATATATTTTTATAATTTTTAAATTAACACATAAACTAAAATTTTAGAAATTGCATAATTTTTATGTGAAAATATTTATTTATCCTAAATTAGTTACAAATAAAATTAAAAATTATTTATGAATTCTTTTTTAATTTGTGATTTATTTTTTCTATTAGAAATATATTTTTAAATTTGTGTTATTATTAAAAAAAGAAACTAATAATAATAAATTTAAATTAAAAACTTAAAATAGTGTTGTTTTTTTCACTGGACCACAACGAACCGACCCAATAGCCCAACATTTTCATACAAAGATTTAACACTTTTGTACGAGTGAAGGTAAAGTCGAACTTCGGAATGAACGTAAAACTAGTGCAACAACTAGTCTAGTTACTATTCGTAAAAAAAAATAGTGTTGTTTTAGATGATTGACCATTAGGTTTTAAATTGAGATTTGAAATATCTAAATGGGCAAATACAGAAAGGGACATAGAAAAAACATCCTCTAATAGTCCAAAACTCCTCCACCTTCGGCATCATCCACCGTTGATTCACATATCTCTTTCTCTTCCTTGTCTCATTTACGGACAAAGGTTCAAAGAGTAGGGAACATCGCGTGAATAAACAAAATACAGAAAAGACTCCACTTGATTTATATAATAAACATCTTAATTTCAAATTTGAGCGTGCTGATAGTTTAATCAATTAAAGGTATAAAGAAAAAGCTTACTTTTTTAAATCTGTAGTAATCAGTAGATTTATACCATTCTTGTCCATCGCTTTCTGCTAAAGAAATTATTTACATCGGACGGTAACCCACCCAACCTTGTTTGAGTTAGATCATAGCCGTTGACGTGTTTGACCATAGTGCTTACAAAATGGTCAATAAACTCTTTCCTCTAAGTAGCAGCCTTGAAACTCTAAATTCATAACCTTTTCCTTTCTCTCACTCTCACTCTCTCTGAGAAATGGGTATGGATGCTTTGAGATTTCTTCATATTTTCTTCTTCTTTGAACTTATTCTCCATTGTCATTGCGGAACATCTATCTCTGGCTCTTCTGATGTAAAGCTTCTTTTGGGAAAGATCAAGTCCTCACTGCAAGGAAACAGTGAGAACTTACTGTTGTCTTCTTGGAACTCGTCTGTTCCGGTTTGTCAATGGAGAGGGGTGAAATGGGTATTTTCAGATGGGTCTCTTCTTCAATGTACCGATCTCTCTTCACCGCAATGGACGAACATTTCTCTCTTCAACGACTCGTCTCTACGCCTTCTCTCTCTCCAACTCCCTTCTGCTAATCTCACTGGCTCACTCCCTAGAGAACTTGGTGGATTTTCTATGCTTCAAAGTGTGTTCCTCAACATCAATTCCTTAAGTGGGTCAATCCCTCTTGAGCTTGGTTACACTTCTTCTCTCTCTGATCTTGATTTGAGTGCTAATGCGCTCACAGGGGTTTTACCACCATCGATTTGGAACCTCTGTGATAAGCTTGTCTCCATCAAGATGCATGGTAATTCCTTGTTTGGGCCTTTGCCTGAGCCTGCTTTACCAAATTCAACTTGCAGTAATCTTCAAGTTCTTGATTTGGGTGGTAATAAGTTCTCAGGTGAGTTCCCTGAATATATAACCAGGTTTAAAGGTCTGAAATCACTCGATCTTTCAAATAATGTCTTTGAAGGCCTTGTTCCTGAGGGTTTGGCTGTATTGCAACTAGAAAGCCTCAATCTTTCTCACAATAACTTCAGTGGGATGTTACCAAATTTTGGTGAATCGAAGTTTGGGGTCGAATCTTTTGAAGGGAATAGTCCTAGCCTTTGTGGTTTACCTTTGAAACCTTGTCTAGGCTCCTCTAGGTTGAGTCCTGGTGGTGTTGCTGGTCTGGTGATTGGTCTAATGTCTGGGGCTGTTGTTGTGGCCTCGTTGTTAATAGGGTATTTGCAGAACAAGAAAAGAAATAATAGCATAGAGAGTGAAGATGATTTGGAAGAAGGTGATGAAGAAAATGAAATTGATGGTGGTGGTGAAGGGAAGTTAGTTGTGTTTCAAGGTGGTGAGAATCTGACATTGGAAGAAGTTTTGAATGCAACGGGGCAGGTTATGGAGAAGACGAGCTATGGTACAGTCTATAAGGCTAAGCTTAGTGATGGAGGGAATATTGCATTGAGGCTATTAAGAGAAGGTACTTGCAAGGATAGAAGCTCTTGTTTGCCTGTTATAAAGCAATTGGGACGCATTCGACATGAGAATTTGGTTCCTTTGAGAGCTTTCTATCAGGGAAAGAGAGGCGAAAAGCTTCTCATCTATGACTATATTCCCAACATAAGCTTATACGATTTGTTGCACGGTATTTGCTTTTGTCATTCATCTTCTTCCCATTGATCTTTCCTGTTACAAGTCCTCATCTCGATTTTAGTATTCATGTGTTTTGTAATATGTTGTTTGGATGATGTGCAGAAAGTAAACCTGGAAAGCCAGCTCTTAATTGGGCCAGAAGACACAAGATTGCACTAGGAATAGCAAGAGGACTTTCTTATCTTCATACTGGACAAGAAGTTCCTATCATCCATGGAAATATTAGATCAAAGAATGTGCTCGTGGATGACTTTTTCTTTGCAAGGTTAACGGAGTTTGGGCTTGACAAGTTAATGGTACAGGCAGTAGCCGATGAGATCGTCTCGCAAGCAAAATCTGATGGTTACAAAGCACCTGAACTCCATAAGATGAAGAAGTGCAATCCAAGGAGTGATGTTTACGCCTTTGGGATCCTTCTCTTGGAGATACTGATGGGTAAGAAACCGGGAAAGAATGGAAGGAACAATAGTGAGTTAGTGGATCTTCCTTCTTTGGTGAAAGCTGCGGTGTTGGAGGAGACGACAATGGAGATATTCGATTTGGAGGCACTGAAAGGAATTAGGAACCCAATGGAAGAAGGCTTGGTTCATGCATTGAAACTAGCAATGGGATGTTGTGCTCCTGTTACTACAGTCAGACCCACCATGGAAGAAGTAGTGAAGCAGTTGGAGGAGAACCGGCCGAGGAATAGATCCGCATTGTACAGCCCAACAGAAACCAGGAGTGACGCCGAAACTCCATTCTGAGTTAGTTTATGACTTTATGTGATACAAGCTTTTTGTAATTCCTTACTTTAGTTGGCCATATTGATTTGTTTCACATGCAAGAGAAACCATTCTGATTTTATTTTTCTCTATATGACTATATTTGTCATAAATTATTTATTAGTTTTTCAAATGGACTATCAAATATTTTATTGAATATAATATTTATTATAGTGAAAAAATAAAAAACATTATGATTTTAAGAAATTATATAAAATCTTTGTAACAGCTTATCAAATACTTACTATATGAATAAATGGTTGAGATTATAATATATGATTACATTATTATTATTTTTTTTAAAGTAATGTGAAAATACATATTAAAATGATAAAAATCACTCAATACTTCAGTATTAAGTAGATTATGATGTAAATTCAAATACATTTTAAAGCGTTAGTAATTGATATTCCTATCACTAAAGAGAAATAAAAAGAAAATTATTTTTTTAATGTTAATACTAAAGATGTTAGTGCTGAATATTATGATTATGCAATTTTCTAAAACTGTTATACTAAAATAATATTGGAATTAACAAATTTCAATATCTATGATTTTTTTTAATGTAAATGTATAGTTTATTTAAAGTGAGTTACTAAAAACTTCTTTTGTTTACTAATGTTAATGTATGTTTTAATTGAATTTGATTTATTAAATATTTATATTTATATAAATTGTGTTTTTAATATAAAAACATTAATTGAATTATCTTACTAATTCTTGGAATTAATATTTGATAATTATTTAAAAAACAATGTAATATCAAAGAATTAAATAAATAAAAATAAAAAGATTGAGAAAAATTGTGCAGATGACATTGAAGCAAAATTTTTGTTAACTGTATTTCTAAAAATTACAGTAAACTCGAGGCCCCAAAAAAGTTAAAAGTTTTAAACCCACATCCGCGCTTTTTTGTGGGCAAATTTTTTCAACCCACATCCGATTTACGGCGGATCAAAAGGAGCGGAAACCGCGGATTATTACCCATATTGACAACCAGTGTTAACTGAAGGAGTTAAAAGCATTACGTTGATAGAAGAATATATGATATATGATACAATGATGATACACCAAAAGAGTAATAAGGAAGAAGAAGAAGAATGAACTGTACTACAATTTGGAGTCGAACAACACTGTGGCTCACAAAAGCTGGCCCAGGTTCAGGTTGACGACTCGAAACAGAGAGGAGACTAAGATGGTGAAAGAGACGGAAGAGAAAAGAAAAAACGGAGATAATGAAAATGTAAAATATGAGAACGAAGAAAACGAGTTATTTTTCTTCTTCTTTTTTCCTTTAGCTATTCAGTTATCTTTTTAGGTCTTGATTATGGGGATTATGCAATTAGCTAACACCGCATACCCATTCTGCATTTAAGAGCACCCGAACTGTAGGTAAGCATACTTACAACGGAAGATGGTTTAGCTCCCAAGCTAGAGGCTCTGGCATAGCTTACAGGAGCAGCAGCTCCAGATTTAGTGAAGTAGGCACCGTTGAGCATTAGGTCTCCTTGCGATCTCCAATTCCATTGCTTCCATTCTCCTTGCCATGAACCTACTCTCTTTGTCACCTGCCAAACCAATATAAAATTCTGATCCATATTTTTCTCAATATGCCATAATTCAAATCACATAGGTGTGTAATGTGATAAAACGTGCTAGCTTAGTTGTACTTGTGTGTTTGAAAAGATTTGAAAAATCGGAAAGTAGAATTGATCAAAAAGAGAGCTTATGGTATATAATATACCTCTTTGGCAAAAGGGTTTCCTGGGGCAAGGAACCGATTGCCTTGGCTGTTGATTGTAGGGTTAGCACTTCCACCAATTGCATACATTACCCAATGAGTGTAATCGTTGTTTACCACATGAAAATAACCATGCCTACACCTGAAGTAATAGCAAAAGAGTTAACGTTCCTAGTTTCTGTGGCAAACAATCAGTGGAAAATAGAAAACGGATGAAGAACCTGGGCATTCTTTGTATAAGCCCCTCCCCAAAATGGTTGTATGCTATGGTCACTTGCATCATTTTGTCTCTAGTGTAGGAATCACTGTGTCCCATCAACATAACCTGCATTCGTCATCAATAAAAATTCTTCTCAACTTTTGAGGTTTATCAAAGCTGATTATCTCTGTTTGTAGTGATTAGGCTAAGATCAAACCAAAAACAATATCCCCATAAACACAATCTATTTGAGAGACCTGCGCAGTTTAGTGCACTATTGGCAGCTATGTATGAAATTTGGCTCCAATCCACTTCAAAAAGGTTCGAAAAAATCACAAAAATATGATTCCACTACATATTCCGCACTTGCCCACCGTTCTTTCAATTTAGAATCAGGCAATTTGGTAATGTAAGGCAGTAAAATGAGCAAGGAGAACTAACCTCGTTGTGATGAGTGAGATAGTTATTGGAGATGGTAATGGCGGTAGATCCCATAATCGCATCAATCAAGCCATCAGCACAATTTGACAAAGAATTGTGATCAATCCAAATATGACTCGACCCGAAAATCGAGATCGCGTCACCGTCTGCCATAGTCCTCCACCCGTAATGCGACGGTGAGCTTCTCACCATGGCATTACCCGTCCGCCTACAATCATGAATATTAATCCCATGGATGATGATGTTCGTTATATACTGGATCGTGATACACGCGCCTCCTGCGATCGCAACGTTCACGCCTCTTCCGTCGATAGTCTTGAAGCTGTTCATGATTAATTCTTGCTTCAGAGTGATCACCATATCGCGTTTGAATACGATCCATAACGGACGATCTTGAATCACAGCGTGTCGAAGCGTCCCGGGACGCGGATTAACCACGTCATTATCCGATGGATCGGTGACGACGTAGTAACGACCATCACGACCTCCGATAGCATTACGACCAAAACCAATGGCGCAATTCGCAAGACGCTTTCTCCGAAGATGCCAATTCTGATCACATCGCCAACAATCGTCGATTGGATTTCCAGTGGCGCAAGAGAAAAATCCCAACTTCCTCCGCTCCGTACTGTTCCTTATGGTCCTGCACGTGAAAATCAATTAATTTAAAATTAAAAAAAATAGTTAAGTTGAAAAATATTCTTAAATTGACTAATAAAAGTTTTGATTTGTCAGATAAGCCCCCTTAGATTCAACAACATCACGTGGGAGGACCAAACAGAAACGGTTATTTAACAAAGGAGAGCCCCGTTATTATATATTATTATCAGTCAGACCCTAAAGTATTTTATTGTGAGAGAAGCCCATGGATTCAAGAAAATCACGTGGGGAGGACCAAAAGAGAAGGAGAAGGACACACCACGTGGTGTAATAATTATGACTGTGTGATAATAATATACGGAATCATATTTCTTGTGATACGGACAATACGGAAACCTTTAGATAATTTTTCTTCTGTTTGTATGATGCGTTGAGTAAATGTCGAACCTAAAAACAAATTAGGTGTATTTATATATGCACAAATATGTGTATGCATTTATTACATTTGCGTCGGTGGAAAATAGCGACGACAGAGGCGCCTTAAATGGCTATCACGGCGTGTCTGTGTCACTTATGTAGCTGTGTAAGAACCTTCTGACCCATTAAGAGGTTTTCGATACTAAACATTTTAATTTGTTAGCGGAAATTATGCGTGTAACATGTAAATTAAAATTTAAGGAATCACTATGTTTGACTATCTGAAACTTCATTAATTTTGAAAGTGAGATGGACAGAACGATGAAAAATCAATTAAAAATGTCCAAATCCATTCTAGTAATACTTTTTTGCTTATAACATAATTTAGAATTAAAAGTTTCTGTCAAACCGAGACACGACTAATTTTTAATGGAGCATCGTCTAGCCGTTGAATAGTCTATTCACAGAATTGTTTATTAAACCTAGACACCATTTGGATCGATCAAATGGATGTTTCAAGTGGAAATCAAAAATACAGTATTTTTCATTTTTGCAGAAAATATTACTTTTGAAAAAATGGTTTGGATATTAATGTTAGAATCTTACGTATCGACCATTGCAGCTACTTCTTCAGGATTTTTAACGGCGTGTTCATTCCATGCACCATTATCTAACCTGAGAGATAGCATACAAAATAACGACACCGTATTAGCATTACTGTCCGATCAAATCTGGACGGCTGAAAGTAACGAGGGAGTAAAAACTACTTACTTATCAACCGTTGATGAATTACTGGAGCTCTGAGACTTTAGCTCCTCTGTTTCCTGAGCTCTGTTACACACAAAAAATGCAGAGACAAAAGTTACGTCTTGGGTTTCACTAGAATATAATTAGTACAAAGATTCGAGAATCTCTGAGCTTACATTGTCGATGCATTTACACAGAGAAAAAACGATAAAATGATTAGAGTTCCTGAGAGAGCTAATATACTTCTACAGACCGCCATAGTTGTATATATTGAAGCTTAATTATCTCTCTCTCTCTCTCTCTGTCTCTTTCTTCTTTATGTATAATGAAGAAAAATGGAGGAGATGAGAGAGAAATAGAGAGAGATGTAACTTGGAGAAGCTGAAGAAGCCTGTTTATATATATATGCAAGCAACGAAGGTGGGAAGAAGCTGCCTAACTCCGTTAACTATTGTTCGACTCGAGTTTAAGATTTCCTATACGGTGGGGATCAGTTTCTGTAACGGCGTCTTTTAACTGTTGTTTCCGTGATATTAGGTTGAATCATTGGTTGTAGTTTTGCAAATGTGTAAAATAACAGCAAGTTTTTAAAAAAAAATAGCATTTAGTTGAAATTTATAATAATAACACAAATTTTTAAGATTAAAATACATTAAAATTATATTTTAATAGAAAAAATGAAATCCTAAATTAGAAATAATGAACTCAAATACAATATTCTAAATTTATATATAATTTATTTAAAATAAATAATTATTTTAAAATAAGTATTTGTGCTATTTGAAAATTTAATTTTATTATGCTAGATTTGGAAGAAAAATTTTAAAAAATACTATTTTAGGGTATTACTCATATCAAAACCTTATTTCGAGCTTTAAATTATTTAGCAGGTAAATAATCACATTGCAGTTTGTTCTTTCTTACCAAATTTTTAAATACTTCTCGAAATCTTAAAAACAAATCCTGTTTTTGTTAGAGCACATTTTTGTATATTACATCGTTTTGTTAATGCTGAAGACGTTTTTCATGTATTGGAAAACATTAAACCATCTAAATAAATACAAACAAAAACTTTTAAATTACTATTTTTGTTACATAATTAATAGGAAACTATGCATTAAAATATTAAATTTTTGTATTTGGATCATTTAAATACCAAACTTTTTAATGATCTATTTAAATAATAATTTATAATTGACTGCACTGATTTAGGTATACGATTAGCCAATATTAATACGAGAAATAATACTATTAATTTTGTTACTTATTTTAACCAAAACTAAAACTAGACATATCGAGATACCGCATCATTTTTAGAACTAATTTTGGTGTTAATTTGGTGTTAATATTGACTAATTGCGTACCTAAATCGGCATAATCAATTATATATCGTTATTTAAATGACCTAAAATGATCACTTTCCATATAATTAACTAATATCTCTTTGAATAATATATATGTACCACTAAAACGATTTTGAACAAGTTGGAAATACTCATATATATATCATTTGGATTTATATTCAAACTACAAAAATATCAATGGTCATTATGAAACATAACATTTTGTTTAGTAACATTATATATTCATAGTAAATCAAATTTTATATTTTTCTTAATGTTTATGGCTAAAACTAGTGGTTTAGTTTAAAACAACGTATTTGATAATAAGATGAATAGTCAAATTTTATAATTAACATTGAGATCATTAGCCCAAAGTTAATGTCAATCTACGAATTATAGTAAAAGAACAGAGAACCCTAAATTCTCCCACTCCAAGATATATAAATCTTTTAATTATTGGACTATATATCATGTATTGATCATGAATAGTCATGATAAATAAATAGTTTACATAATTATAAGTTTCATGCATGTAGCCGTTGTTTCGGGTACTACATAATGCATGGCAGCCACGACTAAATTTCATACCTTTGGATATCTATATTATACGTACGTTGAAAAGAAAATATAATATTCGTTTAGTTTAATTTAAAACGCCGACTTGAAATAAATTTAAGACTATGTAACGTTTGACAATAAGAGGACCTCGTTGTTATGGATAATATGCCATGCATAAATTAATGTATTTGCATGATTAGTTAGTACAATGTGTATATAAACCGTATATTATACATTATAAAATAACATTATATATTGATCAGAACGTAAAAGTGTAAATGTGTAATGACTCTCCAGTTTAAAATGTTACTAGATATATATCCAATACCCAACAAAAAAATATTCGTAAATTATATAATAATATTTATTGTTAAATATAAATTAAATATTTATATAGTTTTAACTTTTATTTAAAATTATTTTTAATAATAAGTTTTATATATTTAAATTAAAGAAAGAAAAATAATTGTTTTTACAAATTTAATAGTATTTTTTTTGTTATTTTTAAAATATATTATTTTTCTAACCAAATTAATAACAATGATATATATCGTAACTATTCTAGTAACTTAAATCTATTTATATATTTATTTTTGCGGTGATAACACATCAAAATGAAATTTTTGTTAATAAAACGCCAGATTAAAAAAAAATTTATTTAAATATTATTTAAATAATATATTTGAGACACGTATCCTTTATATATACATTTTTATAGTTCCTCATTTCTTGTGAAGATGAAATGATAGATACATTTGATTTATCTTGCGTTTTTTTATGTTATGATGATTAGAATATTATAGTATGAAACTATAAATACATATGCCATACGAGTTTTACCACTAGCTAAGAAGCTTTTTGGTAGCTGCAGATTAATTAGGAAAATACATCTCTTTAGTGATAAATTATATAAACGTAGTTATAATATTAATATAACATGGACATATATATGTTGTAAGAATATTATTTCGTGTCCCATGTGCATTTAGAATTAATACTTTTAAAACTTATTGATACTTATGAGTGTTTTTCTCAACGATCTTTTTTTAATCAAATTTATGTTTTGTAATGGAAAAAATGTGATTGTTACAATTAAATAAATTACATGGACATGAAACTGAAATTTCGATTTGACTGAAATCTGATCAATGTGAAGAAAAAATAGGAGAATGTTTTTTTTGATAAACTTTAACGAAAAAATAGAATACATTAGAAAAAATACACAATAATATATATGGAAATAGTGGTAAGTTTAAGGAGGGCATTACTCGAAGCACATTTGTTTAAGCATTGACTTTGGCACATAGGACAAGCCACATGGCCGGCCGGTTATTATCGTTAATCAAGACACATGAACATTACTTCAATTAAATTTATTGCCTTAGCTATATTTTTTTTTGTTAATTTTAGCTTTCTTCTTTATTTAATACTCATTCCGATTTAATAAAAGTTTTCATTTGTATTTCACAAAGATAATACAATTCTACAAATAAATCACGGCATTTCCAACTGCTAAAATTTTGAGTAATCCATTAAGAAAGCGTTTTTATGATCAAACTCTCGTTATTTCCCAATCACTTTTCGATACCAATATTTCCAAAGGTTTATGCAATTCCGACGACTTTTTGATAGAAAATATATCGATGTATTCTCGAAAAAATGATTTCTGACGATTTTTTGATAGAAAATATATCGATGTATTCTCGAAAAAATGATTTTCGATGACTTTTTGATAGAAAATATTGTTGGAACAATTTTTATGAACAAATTTGCATGTTCAATTGGGTAATATAGTCCAAATATTGATTGCAAAAATTGTTGGAATGTGAATGACAAATGGGCATTGGGCTCATTAAAAAGCCATAAATTTGTTGGCTAAAATAATGAGGAGGGACAAAAGTCCCACATTGGAAACTTGAGGAAAAATCCTCTAGTATATAAATGGGAGAGCTTATGTAGTAGCTTAAAAGAGTTGGAGAGAAAATGGACCAAGCCGCCGGGCCGGGCTCGGACTCGGGCTCGGGCTCGGGCTCAAGGCTTGGGTCTCGGGTCTTGGGTCTAGAAAAATATTATTCTAGAAACGCCTATATATATTTATATATTTATTTATAGAAACGCCTGTTAGGGTTTCTAAAAGAGAAAAAATATTTCTGATTCATAAAGGAGTCAAAATATTTTTTCGGCATTTCTCGGAATATTAAAAAAAAATTTATAAAATATTTTGTGATATCCGTAGAAATTTGAGCAAATTCTTGGAACGCTTTTTTAAGCAAATTTCCGCAGAACGCAATTTTAACGATTTTTTTTAAAAAAATTGATTATATTGCTCTCGCATTTGTTTGTTATCCATATTGATTATGTTTCTTCTATATTTGAACAGATTCATCTGAAATGGCTAACGAAACTACTTACGTGCCTGTTGATACCACATCCCGAGGTGCCAATGATGGGATTAACGCAAGTGAGGTGACGCCCCAGATTGGGAGTGGTCTACCACTTGGTTCATCCACATCTGATGTCCCGTCTGTGCCTAGCGCTATAAGTGTAGGACTTACGCCGGACAAATTCGATGGGTCCAATTTTAAGACGTGGCAGCAAAATATGCACTTCTTTCTGACCACTCTGAAATTGGAGAAGTATCTCACCGAGTTTAAGCCTGTCTTACCTCCGGGGAACACTGATCCACGAGCTCTTGCTAGTGTTAAGTCGTGGAACCATGGAGACTACTTGTGTCGAGGCTACATTCAAAGCCGCCTGGTGGACCAACTGTTCAATGTGTACAGTGAGGTCAAAACTTCCAAGGATCTCTGGAATGCCTTGGAAAAGAAATATAAGTCTTTCAACGTAGGCTCTGGGAAATATGCAGTTAAGAAATTTCTTGACTTCAAAATGGTGGACTCAAGGCCCATCATGGAGCAAGTTCATGAACTACAAATGATATCCCAAGAGTTAACCGATGAGGGAATGAAGCTGTGTGAGACATTCACTGTGAATTACTTCATTGAGAAGCTACCTCCCAGTTGGGTCGATTTCAAAAATTATCTCGACCACAAGCAAAAGGCTTTGACGTTATCAAACTTAATTTCCAGGTTGCAAATTGAGTCAACACATCGCAGATCAGATTACCATCTCGATCATAATCGAATGTAGCCGAATACGCAAGAAAGGGCAAAGGCATGGTTGTGGCAAACAACAATGGACCTAATAAACATGCGTTTAACAAGGTCGCACCTCAAGCCTCCACAAGCTTTAAGAAGCAAGGCAACCCGAAGAAATTCTCTGGGAGTTGTCATCATTGTGGTAAGAAAGGGCATAAGTCCTCGGAGTGTCGTAGTAACGCGAAGGGAAAAGCTCAAGCCAATCTGACTGAAGCTGACCTATGTGCGGTGGTCACTGAGGCAAACATGGTTGAGGAAAACCCTAGGGAGTGGTTCTATGATACTGGAGCAACCACTGACATATGCATTGATCGAGATATGTTCAGTTCTTATCAGAAGAACAAGTCCGAATAGCAGTTGATGATGGGAAACACAGCGTTTTCCAAGATTGAAGGTCACGGCAAAGTGGTGCTGAAGCTGACATCTGGACACGAAGTCACTCTCACCAATGTGAAGCACATGCCAGATATGAGGAAGAACCTGATATCTGGGACATTGATGAGCAAGCATGGATTCGCCATCAACTTTGAGTCCGACAAATTGGTTCTTAGGAAGAATGGGATGTATTTGGGAAAAGGGTATGTTAAGGGAGGACTGATCAAAATGTGTGTAATGACAGTTCTCAAAAACAATAATGTTCCTACTTTTTCCAATGTTGCAATGAATAAGAAACCAGTTGCTTATTTGGTTAAGTCTTTTAATTTATGGCATGAAAGATTAGGACATGTGAATTATAAATCGGTGCAACGATTGATTAATTTGAACCTAATTCTTAAATGCAAACTAAGTAAAGACAAGTGTGAGATATGCGTCGAAACAAAACTCACAAAAACTCCATCACCTCATGTTGAACGAACTACTGAACCTCTAACATTAATACACACTGATTTATGCGATTTGAAAAGCATACAAACTAGAGGTGGTAAAAAAAATTTTGTGACATTCATTGATGATTGTACAAAATATTGTTACGTATATTTGTTACGTAGTAAGGATGAAGTCCTACAAAAATTTAAAGAGTACAAGCTCGAAGTTGAAAATTAACTTAAGAAAACTATTAAAATAGTTAGAAGTGATAGAGGAGGCGAATATGATGGACCGTTTAATGCATTTTGTTAAGAAAATGGTATTATCCATCAAACAACAGCTCCCTACTCACCAGAATCTAACAGAATTGCGGAACGAAAAAACCGAACTCTGAAAGAAATGATGAATGCAATGTTGCAGGAATCTGGGTTACCCCAGAATCTATGGGGGGAAGCATTGCTCACCACAAATTATATCCTCAACAAAATACCACACAAAACAACCGGCAAAACACCGTATGAGTTGTGGAAAGGCATTGTACCTTCATACAAATACTTGAAAGTGTGGGGGTGCCTAGCAAAAGTAGCAGTACCTCCTCCTAAAAAGGGTCACAATTGGACCTAAAAGTGTGGATTGCATATTCATATGATACGCACACAATAGTAGTGCATATCGGTTTCTGGTGCATAAATCAGATATATCAGATATACATGTCAATACGATTATGGAATCAAAAAATGCAACATTTTTTGAAAACGTATTTCCGTATAAGGATAAACATCCAAAACGAGCACGTGAAGAGAGTGATGCAATCGCCTCCACAAATGAGGCAAGCACATCTAGTACTTCAGTAACTGAAGTAGAAAATATTGAAGATGAACCTAGACGAAGCAAAAGAGCTCGTAAGGAAAAATCTTTTGGTGATGATTTCTTGACGGTCTTTCTCTTAGAGAATGAACCGAGAACATTCACTAAAGCCGTGTCTACACTTGATGCGCCTTCTTGGAAGGAAGCTGTGAATAGTGAGATCGACTCCATTATGCAAAACAATACATGGGAGATAACCGATCTACCACAAGGCTCTAAGGAATTAGGGTGTAAATGGATTTTCAAAACAAAATTGAAAACCGATGGCTCAATAGAGAAGTACAAGGCTAGACTTGTGGTACAAGGATTCCGACAAAAAGAAGGTTTGGATTTCTTTGACACTTATTCTCCAGTAACGAGAATAACTTCAATAAAAATGCTGATAAGCATCACAACATTGAGGGACATGGAAATACATCAAATGGATGTAAAAACTGCTTTTCTAAATGGTGATTTAGAAGAAGAGATTTATATGAAACAACCTGAAGGGTTTGTCGTCACTGGTCAAGAACACAAAGTGTATAGACTTGTAAAGTCATGGTACGGACTCAAACAAGCTCCTAAACAATGACATGAAAAATTTGACAATGTAATGATGTCAAATGATTTCAGCATAAATGAATGTGATAAGTGTATCTATGTCAAAAATACACCAAATGGATATATTTTGTTATGCTTATACGTGGATGATATGCTTATCATTGGTAGCAATAAAGACATGATCAATCAAACTAAGAGTTTGCTTAGTGGAAAGTTTGACATGAAAGATATGGGATTAGCGGATGTCATTCTAGGAATCAAGATAACTAGATATTCTGAAGGAATCATCCTATCCCAAACTCATTATGCTGAGAAGATTCTTGAGCGGTTTAAGAACTACACAAATGGAAGTGCAAAAACTCCTGTCGACCCTCAACTTCACTTGACCAAAAATTCGGGTGAAACGGTGTCACAACTAGAGTATGCACGCGTGATCGGAAGCTTGATGTACTTAACAAACTGTACTAGACCCGATCTGGTGCACTCGGTAAATGTACTAAGTCGCTACACGAGTAATCCAAGACATAATCATTGGAAAGCTATAACTAGAGTATTAAACTACCTTCATTATACGAAAGATTATGAGTTGTACTACGGTAGAGAACCCAGAGTTTTGGAAGGATACAGTGATGCGAACTGGATATCCGACTCCAAAAACTCGAAATCCACGAGTGGATATATCTTTACACTTGGTGGTGTAGGAGTGTCCTGGAAATCTTCCAAACAAACTCTGTTGGCTAGATCAACCATGGAATCTGAGTTCATAGCTTTAGACAAAGCTGTAGAAGAAGCAGAATGGCTTCGTAATTTTTTGGAAGATATCCCAATGTGGGAAAAACCAGTGCCAGCAATACGTATACATTGTGATAGTCAATCGGCTATTGCTCGGGCACTGAACAATCTGTATAATGGTAAATTGCATCATATACGAAGACGAGATAAAACCATTAGGCACTTGATCTCGAGTGGTGTAATCACGGTAGATTACATTAAGTCGGCTGATAACCTAGCGGATCTGTTTACTAAAGGTTTAGCTCGAGATCAAGTCGTACAATCATCAAGAGGAATGGGTTTAAAGCCTATACTAAAGATGAAGTTTGATGGAAACCCCACCTACGTGACTAGAGATCCCACGATGTAGGTTCAAAGGGACAACTAAATCAAACAGAATCTAGAAAAAAAAACACTATGAGACTTACATCTATACCCAGTTCCTAGGATGATAAACAGTGTTGTTACCTGTATGTGTAGGATAAGCATTGCTTTTAATGATTTGAGACCATAGTTTTAACATATAAGTAAAGTATTATAGGATGCTCCTTAAAACAAAGCTAATGGCGAATCAACTTATGAGTATGAAATGGGGCCGTTTCTAAGAGAATGAAGGAATGGCTATATTCTCCAAGTTCACTCATGATTAACCAGGCAAGTCCACTGCCACAATGGACACAATAGAGAACATAGTTCTACGAGAAATGAAACTGTGTTATACCTGTTGTCTCGGTTTACATCAAAGCTCGGGTGGTTCAAAACATCATGTTCACCTCCTGGTCGAGTAAACCCGACAGATATTAACAATGAGTGGTTCAAAGCTGAAACATGCTACCAACTCAGATACAGTGAATTTTCGTTTATACTCTCGAAAGTCATTCTGTCTAGTCTATAGAATACGTCTAGATAGTAGAGTCTGTCGAGTATATCGAGTCTACATTGTAAAAAATCATTTCTATTCATGTGGGGGATTGTTGGAACAATTTTTATGAACAAATTTGTATGTTCAATTGGGTAATATAGCCCAAATATTGATTGCAAAAATTATTGGAATGTGAATGAGAAATGGGCATTGGGCTCATTAAAAAGCCATAAATTTGTTGGCTAAAATAATGAGGAGGGACGAAAATCCCATATTGGAAACTTGAGAAAAAAGCCTCTAGTATATAAATGGGAGAGCTTATGTAGTAGCTTAAAAGAGTTGGAGAGAAAAGGGACAAAGCCACGCGCACGCCGCCAGAGTCCGGCGCTGGGAATCTCGGTGCCGGGGCTGGGCTCACGGCCTCGGGTCTAGGGTCTGGGGTCTGGTGGTTCTGCGAGGTATGGGGTCTGGGGGTCTGGGGTCTGGGGGTCTTGGGTCTTGGGTCTTTGGGTCTTGGTCTTGGGTCTTGAGGTGCTTGGAAGTCTTGGGGTTCTCTTAGGGTACTTGGGGCTTGGGTTATGGGTCTTGGGTCTTGGGTCTTGGGTCTTGGGTCTTGGGTCTTGGGTCTTGGGTCTTGGCAAAGGGTCGTAGGCCCAATAAGGTTCTTTTGGGCCAAATTTTGATTACGGTTTTGGGCCAAAACCAAGTAAAAACCCTAAACCATACCCACGGTTTTTTCTTCTGACCGTCCACGATTTTTTCGTCGGTTCGGTTTCCTCCCATGTTTTAGGGTTGCGAAAACCGCTCCCTTAAGGCTATAAAAACAAGTCTTAATCCTCATTAACCTAATTCGGCCGCCTCACCTTTCACATTCTCTCCCAAATCGTTTCCAACGATCCCTCTCCTCACCATCATCCATTTTCGCACTGTAAGTCTCGAGAGTATAGCGTAGTTGTCGTTCGTAGATTCTGTAATCGAGTGTTGCGATTATAGTCTTATCGCGGTTGTATATTGGGATTCAAAATCTCATCAAACCGCTATATTGCGGGAGATTTATTGAATTAAGGAAAGAGATCATCTCGCCTCCGCGAATTCGTCTTTCTCTTAATTCGTTTTCTCAAATCGTTTTGATGTGTAAATCGTTTTTTTAATCGTGATTTTCATATCCGGTTTTTTCGCGTTCTAACAAATATATCAATGTATTCTCGAAACAATGATTACCGACAACTTTCTAATAGAAAAAAATATATCGACGTATTTTCGAGAGAATGATTTCTGATGATTTTCTAATAGAAAATATATCAACGTATTCTCGAGAGAATGATTCCCGACGACTTTATTTATATACGATCGAAAATAATAATAAAAGTTTGAAAAAGATATTTTTAAAGTTTTTGTTTTGTTTATGTTGTGAATGGAGATGTGGAGCTTTTCAGATGAATTTTAAAATTAAATCGCTTCCACAACGTCTAGTGCAACAAATATACTAAAGGATATATTCTAGTCGAGTTTAAAAATTTTAGACGGATAGACATTTTTCGAAAAATCATAGAAAATTTTTGACCATTTTTTTCAACGATCTCCACAAATTTTAGGTGGTACATAAAAATTTGTTGGAAATATCTGATGCTTTTTTTAATGACATTTTTTTCGTAGAAAATTTCTAAAGATTTTTCAATGACCTTTTATCCATCAGGATTGTATCAAAAATCTATCGTGAAACTTTGACAAATTATCTGTCATTGCTTTGTTATCGTGAGGAGTATTATGTTTATTTTTGTAGTGATATTTTATAAATTTTATTATTGTTAAATTTAAAGATTAAGAAAAATATTTGAGTTTGTTGAAGTAACATTATTTTAAAATTATAAAAAATTGTAAAAAATTGTTAATCATAAATTAAATGTATTTGTAATAAAGCTAACTATTTTTTAATATGTGCAAATTAATTAATTAAAAAGTGAGGGTATGTCATACACAATTATTTCTCTATTTTTTACGATGTCGTTTATCAAAAGTTTGAACTGTCGTTTTTAAAAAATAAGATTTGAAATATTATAGGTCTGGGTTTTCGATTTATTCGGGTTAATCGGATCAGATTTTTCGGTTTTTTGTTAATTTGGTTTTAGAAAAAGCAGACCGAAAAAAATTAAAAAATTTTGGTTCGGTTCGATTTTTTCATCGGTTTAATCAGTTCGGTTTTAAGCATATAAAAACGTTCCGAATTGAACCAAATTATAGATAGAATTTCGGTTTAATTGCTTAAAATTTTGGTTTAATCGGTTGAGTGTTTATATTTTAGTTTTTTCCGGTTATTTTCGGTTAATTTCGAATTATTTTTGTTTTATTTTTCTATTTAATTCGGTTAATACGGTTTTTTGGTCTAATTCGGACCCGTTCGGTCCAAATCAGTCCTATTCGGTCTATTCGGTCTAATTCGGTAAGCAAATTGCAAAAACAAAATTTAGTGAAATAACACTTAATTCGGAAAAAACTAGAAAAACCAAATTATAATAGAGAAAACAGACGCTAAGCAAAAGAAACTTAGTGAAACAAAATTTTATAAACATATTCCAAACAAAGACAAATTTTATAAACATGCAAGACTCATCGATACCAAAATAGCATTAAAAATATGTATACATATAACTTTTAAGGAAATGGAATGATTGAAGGAAGAAGAAGAAGCAGCAGAATAAGGAACGATGTTTTAGAAAGTTTCAGAGAAGAGGTTGCCGCAACGTTTCGGCCGATAAAGATTTATCACAACAGAAAAAAAATCAAAAGTTTTAGAAAAATTAGGGTTGCGTTAAGTTATATAGGACATCCGATTTTCGGTTTTTAGAATCCGATCGGTTTGATATTCCCGAACCGAACCGAATTATAAACCAAAAATTTTGGTTTGGTCGGTTCGGTTTAATCGGGTTATACCGAAAACCCAGCCCTAAAATATTATATAGGTTGGACTAACACCACAGTATTACTTGTTCTTTTATAATAGGAGATCTGAGATCAAAATCTATACTAAACTCTATATTAATCCCGAGACATGAAAAACGATTCTTAACATTTATTTTGTTTATAGTAGACAATTATAACTTTATTTATTTTAATTTTTCTATTTAATGAAAAAAACTTAGGTTGGAAAGAAGTCGAAGAAATTTTTTTACATAAGAAATAGTATCTAAGTTGACATAGAAGTAGCATCTAAGCTGATTAGAAATAATATTATAGTAATATTTTAAAAAGTAAATAAATTATATATTTTAAACCCAAAAAGTGACAATAATACAATTATGATTTCATGATTTTTACTATATCGAGACAAATAATCCGAACCGAATGAACCGAAACAAAAAACATCTTTCAATTGTATTCGGTTATAATTGAACGGATATTATTTTGAAAAACCATGGTTATTGGTTACTAACCAAAACTGAACCAAAAACTAAAATAATATCCAAAAAATTGATTATTTTTGGTTATTTTTGGTTATCTATAAATATTTCGGATATTTTGGTTATTTTTAGTTATTTTTAGTTATTTTTAGTTATTTTTAGTTATTTTTAGTTATTTTTCAGATATTTTTTATTATTTTTGGTTATTTTGGTTATTTTTAGTTATGTTGGTTATTTTCAGTTATCCAAATTATTGTTGGTTATTTTTGGATTTTAAATTTAATAAGTGAACCGACCGAAATTGATGTATAACCGAACCGAAATCAAACCAAAATATAGAAATAACTGAATGAATCTTTAATTTTACCAACCGAAAAAAAAAACTAAAACCAAACATAACCGAATGCAACCGAAACGAATATCCGAATATCCAAATATCCGAATGCCCATACCTAATTTTTACAATGTTCACATTGCATTTAACCATTATTTTTCTTGTATTTATAAATATTTTACATGTTGAATAGTATATGATATATTTTTATATGTGTTTGCGAATGATTTCAATTACTAATATGTTAAATAAATAGTAGGAACTTGGAGAATTTATTGGTTGGAGAGAGCAGAGAGTTGCCTTGTATACTGATATAAACATAGAATATTATATACATGTAATCTAATACTTTCTGTAATTGAGGACAAACGTAGAAACAAAAAGAAAAAAAACCACTATGGGCTGGAAAGCCTCAAACTAAAATATGGGCTAGAAATCCTCAAACTAAAATATGGGCTAGAAATCCTCAAACTAAAATATGGGCCGGATCATGTGATATCAAAAATTAATTGAAACGACGTAGTTTAATTCATCTTTGTCTTTTGTGTCTCCAAAGCTTTTTCTTTTTCCTGAAATGCGAATTTTAAATCAGCGTAAGTTCCGGTAAGGTTCGATGGCGCTTAATTCTCGGAAATGTTGATCTTTTTCAGTCTCGCAATGCAAATGTAAACACCGCTCTTCCTCCTTCTCGTCTTCCGTTTTCTTCTCTATTCATCGATTCCCTTTTTTTTTTCTTTCTCTGATTCGATTCTCCGCTTTTCTCAGTTTGAATGTTCAATGTGAAGGTAATTTTGTCTTCGCCCGATCGTCTCAAAATTCAAATTTGTTGCAAGAACGTATGTTGATCGAAATCTGTTGATCGTGTTTGATTAATTGTGTTGTCACTTATTGCCAAATTCCAAACGACTGATTTTTGCATGGTATAATTTGGTTATAGAGAATGTATATATGTTCCTTCCTCAAATTGAACATGAACTACGGAAAATTCCGATCGCTTTCGTTGATTTTTTTTCTTTACAAATCGGGTTCAACATGAGAAATCAGATTCCATCCTTTATCTAGGCGATTTCCATATTGCTATTACATGCCTCCGAGATTCTCTAAGTAGTAGATATTTTTTAGATGGTGCAACTTTATGGTAAGATTACAAATCCGATTCTTATATGAATTTCAGTTGTTGCTTTCATGATTCATTTTTCACCTTTACGTTTGGTTTAACATGACAAAAGAGTTGTGGCTAATGGGCGATTCTTGTGATACTTTATGATAATATATTTTCGTATAAAAAATTTAACGAGGCGGGATATACTAGTAAGCTTTCCAGGTCCTACACATGAAGCTTTGAGCTGGCCGTTTTAGCTTTTAGGCTGGCCATAACTGATGCATGTTTTTTAGGAACATTTCAAGTGTTTTTTTCTGGGAATGCCACTTGCAACTATGGTTTTGTATGCTGATCTTCATAGCTCACTTCTAGATGTCTAAGGACAGGGTCACGACTGATTCTGACGATTGATTCTTTCGTAAGATGTTTCAGGTGCCAAGATATCTTTAAATTGAAGATCTTGACTGTCTGGCTTACTTTCTATATATGAGTTATATAGAAAGTGAACATCCCCTTTCAAGGCTTCTTTTCGTCTGTTCTTTATTTAATGGCAGCTCAAAGATTCAACTCACCAACTCATAACCTCGTTTGAGTTACTTCAACTATGTCAGATATATGGGCTCGGCAAAACGCAGAACCAGCTGTCTTGGCTGAGAGAGGAAATGTGAATAAAAACGTTTCACTTCAGACTGGCGAAGAGTTTTCCATGGAGTTTCTGAAGGATCATACTCCTATCATTTCAGGGAATACTCATAATGATGGGCATAGATTTGGGGACCTTTACTATCATAATCGCCCACTGGGAAATGACTGTGCTGCTCGATTTCATGAACTGAGGAGGATAGAATCAGAATGTCCTTCTGATGCATATGATTTTGGACGCGACCCGAGGGCTTCTATACGGGCTGAGAATGGTAGTTATTTGCCTCAATTTACTGCAAGCCGCAATGCAGGTGGTGACAAAGAAGTTGTCACCAGGAAAGCTTTTGGTGAAATAAATTCCAACCAAGGGTGTGTGACAGGGAGGTCTGCGTCTTCTGCATATTTACCAGAGCGTGCTCAGTCCAACAACTATACTGGAGGAGGAGAGTTTGATAGATTTGGAAAAGTAAAATTTCTTTGCAGCTTTGGTGGGAAGATTATGCCAAGATCAACTGATGAAAAACTAAAATATGTAGGGGGAGAGACGCATATTGTTTCGATCCGCAAGAACCTATCATGGGAAGAACTCAAGAAGAAGACCTCAGCTATATGCCAACAATTGCATTCAGTTAAGTATCAGCTTCCTGGGGATGAGCTTGACTCTTTAATATCGGTATCTTCGGACGAGGATCTTCAGAATATGATTGAAGAATACAATGGGCTAGAAAGGCTCGAGGGTTCCCAAAAGCCACGGCTGTTCCTGATTCCTATTGGGGAGCCTGAAAACAAGGTGAATCAAAGCACTCCTGATTGCCAATATGGTGCAGCTATAAATTATAATACTGATCCTAATCCCAGAAAAATCCTTGGTGGTCCGAATTTGGGTGATGATACAAGTTATCATGTAAAGCATGTGGATCGCAGTCCAAGTTTCTGTAAACGACCACCAGGTCAGATGCTCCGACTGGACACAACTGCAATGCACCCGAATCAACTTTTCAATGGAGTTCCGTATAACATGTCTTCTTATCCATCACCTCCTATATCTCCTTCACCATTCCGGCATAAGGATTCAAACAGTGCATACTCGCAATTCCATGGCAACAACTCCAGCTCTGAGAGTAACAAATCATTCAGTCCAGCTCAACCAGATTCCTCTAGCGTTGAGATGACTGATTGCAAATATCATCACCAGCGGCAACTACCTTCAGTAAGCTGTCAATCTTACAAGCAGGAAGCAGAACAACCATACGGGATTCAATTCCAGAGTGGCTTCAACAAAAACGTTGAAACTCCTAGTATCAGTCATGTTGATACTGTTTGCTTTAACCCTGAGAGGACTGCAAATAATGGAAAAGTCTACTGCGATAAAGTGTGCATACCTGAAGAATCTAAGGTCTCCTTTTCTGGGTCTACAAATTCAAATGATTCTTACTTGGGAATCCCACACTCGTACTCAGACTCTACACTGCACATTAATGGTGGACATGGTAGTTACCTTTCACAAGAGAGACAAAGCCCATCTTCACCATTGAATTTTACAAAGGAACGACCAAACGAAAAGCCAGTTCAGGTGCATAGGAACAATGATCTAGCTGACCGTCGTACGCAAAGTAATATACTCGATTTTAAATCCACTGACGGGAGAGAGCCTTTTTTCATATTTTCCCCAAGTCCAGGAGGGCCGGGACCATCCAGTGAAAACAAGACAATGCATATAGACATTTCTTCTGCTAGCAATCATTATGATGAAATTTATCTAAATCAGGAAACCAAGAATCAAGAAGCAAACAATGACACAATTTTTCATATAGGTGGGAAAGTGCTGGGGAGAAGAGAAACCCCTATTGACATGGAATGCAGGAAGTTGCCTGCCTATGGAAACCAGACGTCAGTGTTTAGTGTTGACCCATGGAAGCAAATGAAGCAAGATAATGAGCATTTGATAGCTGGAACCTTATCCGCTAGTCTAATTTCCTTAGATGAAGGCATTGCAGCTAATGCTCCAAATGAGGAAACACCGGGGTTTCTGTACCACATGGGAAACGTAAAAAGAGTCATCCAAAAACCTTCTGATCGAATTCAGGAACTTGGAGCTGCTCCTACGCGGGCAAGGAATTTGGAAGTTTCAGGGATATCATTAAATACGAGAGGACGCTCTGATGAGGATTTTTTGTTCAACGTCTCCTCAGAATCAGCAAACAAAAAACTTGTTTCTGAGACACAAAAGAACGTGAGTATTGACAAAATCCAGTTTCTAATTTATATTCGTCCCAATTCATGAAATCCTCTTATGAGATACCAACAATAATGACTGACCAGCAGAGAACACAAAGGGAAGGTGGTTTAGGGCACGTGAGAATCCCAAGCATGGATTTGAATCAGCCAGCGCCAGCCACAGTCAATGAAACGTACAATCTGAAGATTCCATCTATCGAAAGGCAAGACTCACCACAAACCAGTCCACACACGAAGATGAACAGCAGTGATAGTGTGTTCCTGTCTGAGGTACTTATTTGCTTGTTTGTAAACTTATAATCTAAGCTAAGGAACGGTCTTGTCCTCATTAACGTCATCTGTTGACAGGAAGCTGAAGCCAATTCTGGTGAGAAAGAGAATAGCATAAAAGACACACTCATTGCTGAAATGGAGGCCAGTGTTTATGGTTTGCAGGTACTCCGGCTTGTTACTTAAGAAATTGAGTAATCCTTAATCACATGACTGGAAAATTGGAAATGCTAATCTGAGGCATTCTGCCTCTTTCAGCTTGTATTTGACCAAGCTCACTGTTGCTTCTTTTATAGACAATACTCTTATTTGACATGCTTAGAAATTGAATTTTTATGCATTCTAAACCTTCAGATGATAAAGAACGCTGATCTTGAAGACCTAACTGAATTGGGATCTGGGACATACGGAACGGTTTACCATGGCAAATGGCGGGGAACAGATGTCGCAATAAAGAGAATACGGAAAAGCTGCTTTGCAGGGAGATCATCTGAACAAGAACGCTTGGTTAGTTCTCAATCTTTTGCTTCTCTCCTACTGCTGAAGTCCTAATATGGACACATAGAACTATGCTTGTCCAGTAGAACTCATTTTAAGAGCTGAGAAAACTAATAGAGCACAAACTGACAAGGTTCTCATTCAAATCCATATGCCATGCATTCTAGCTCTAGCTTTATGCTGTACTGTTGTGGATAAAAAAATTAAGACAAAAGAAACTGAAACACAAATGAGGGTTAAGAACTTAACATCACTGATGTATTGGTATTAAGTACACAAGATGTGTCATCTCCTCTGGATCACTTCTCCCATATGAAATTAACTAATTTTGATTCATCAGACCAAAGATTTCTGGAGGGAAGCACAGATACTTTCAAATCTTCATCACCCAAATGTTGTTGCATTCTATGGTATAGTCCCTGATGGAACTGGGGGAACATTGGCAACTGTTACGGAATTCATGGTGAATGGGTCACTCAGGCATGCTCTTCTTAAGAAAGACAGGTAACTTAATTTGTCTCTGCATTTCCTTTAGCATTGTGAATCTGATAAGACGCTTAATAAGCCAGACTGCCAACGCAGACTTGATTCTCGAAAAAAGATAATAATTGCAATGGATGCTGCTTTCGGCATGGAGTATTTGCACTCGAAAAACATTGTCCACTTTGATATCAAATGCGAGAACTTACTTGTCAATCTAAGGGATCCACAACGGCCTATATGCAAGGTAACATATAGATGAAAATCTCATTCCCATATCCACTATTAACCATGAAATCCTGTTTTCTGCAGGTGGGAGATCTTGGCTTATCTAGAATCAAACGTAACACTTTGATATCCGGGGGAGTGAGAGGAACACTTCCATGGATGGCCCCAGAACTCTTAAATGGGAGTAGCACCCGGGTTTCTGAGAAAGTAAACAAAAGCTACTCTAGCCAATATCTATTTAGTTTTATGACCTTGATTTTTGTCTTCCATCAGAATTCACAAATCACAACTTATATTCTTTCGGCCTAAACAGGTTGATGTTTTTTCTTATGGGATATCGCTATGGGAGATTCTAACCGGAGAAGAACCCTATGCAGATATGCATTGTGGAGCAATCATTGGTAAGTAAAAAAAATATCACTCAGTTTCACTTACCTCAAAATAGCATCCATTCGTTGCTAATCTATTTCCACTTTTAAACACTAAGGTGGGATTGTGAAGAACACACTTCGGCCTCCCATACCAAAAAACTGTTCTCCGGATTGGAAAAAGCTGATGGAAGAATGCTGGTCTATAGACCCGGATTCCCGTCCTCCATTCACCGAGATAACAAGCCGGCTTCGATCCATGTCGATGGAACTCGTCACTAAAACCAAGAAAAGAGAAAACAAGCCCTGACTTACAACATCAGTGTAAGGAGACAGGTTAGTTCATCAATATTACCACATCCGGTTTCCATTCTTCAACTAATCCAAAATCCACATTATTTATCTCATTCTTCCACTGTGTACAAAAACTTATATGTAAATCTCAAAATGTTATGTAAATATAACGGATGAGAAACATATTTTGCATTTTAAGAAGTCCAATTTCTTAGTTTCTACACATCCTTGTACAAGAGCTGGTACTTTGGTATCCTCTCCGGCGGAATTGGGCAATTAACAATCATCTTCCCTTTCATCGCTCCTCGGAATATTACCTATACGAAAGAAAACAGAGATTTGAATTCTTGACTTCGTTATTGAAAAGAAAAAAATTGAATGTCTCTGCAAATATATTACGGATTGATGAAATTGGGTTTTGTTTACCTCAACAACATCAACAAAGTCTTGTTTTTCGTGGAATTTACCAACCCATTTCGTATGATCCGGAGTTCTGTAAGGTTAACAAACCTAAGCTTACAATGTAATCTGTAAGTCTATGCCAAACTAAAAAAACTTCTGAAAAGAAAAAAGGATCATTTACCCAGAATCCAGTTTCATGTGATGCGCATTGAAGAAGAAGATCGTTGAAGGGATTAAGGTAATGTCGAAGTACTTCACATAAACTTGAACTTCCTCCGAATCAATGTCCACCAAAGCTACCGTAGCGAATTTCGATATATCTCTCGCTGATTTCTCAAGCTGAAAATCGCAAATTAGTGAAGAGGGAAGAAAAACCAAAACAATTTGTTCAGAGAAATTGAAAGCAAACTCATTACGATCTCATCAAGCTGACGACAATCGTCGTCGGAGCTATTTCCGAATCGCAGCACAAGCACTTTATCGATTGTGTCTCTGATGATCCGATCAATCTCTTCCTTCTTCGTTAGCGTCTTAAGCAAATAATTCATCGCTCTCCTCGCCTCTATCTCTCTTATTCTCCTCCGTCTCTAGCGAAGCGATGATGAAAAATGGGCTTAACAGAAGCACTTTTATACGTCGTCGTTTGGTAATGAAACAGTGTGCAAACTTTTATTTATTTGTTTTGAGAATTTAAATTAGATTTATATTACCGAGAAAAAATATTTATAAATTATATAATATTTTTTTATTATTAAATATAAATTAAATATTTTATAATTTTAATTTATTTTAAATTATTTTAATATTAATTTTATATATTTAAATTAAAAAATAAAAATAATGATTTTTTATAAATTTAATAATATTATTTTGATTAATTTAATAAAATATATTGATTTTTTAAATAAATTAATAATAATGATATATATTATAATTATTTTATTAATTTAAATTTATTTTAATATTTTTTTAAAATTGATTAACATAAAAAAATTTTTAAATAATATATCGAAATAGTCGGGAAAAAAATATATCGGAATAGTGTGAAATAATAAATAAATAAAAATAAATGTAAATGCAAGTGCGATTGTTTCTGATATAATAATAAGTGAAATCATCGATTGTCCTTTGTTTCGCTTAATCCCAAATTCCTAAATCTCAGCATCTTCATCACCCAAATAGAGAGAGAGGGAGAGAGAATCGAGATTAACATCTTCGAAATCGTATCCTTGGAGATGAAAAACTCCTGAATTTCCAATTTGTAATAACTCATCTTTTACTTTTTGTATGATTTATTGCACGTCCTCTTTTGTTCTGTTTGATCGGAGATGGATCGATGGATTATTTTGTTTGTGTTAACCCTTTTTCAAATTTTATAGATATGTTATTGCTTATTTGGTATATTTGCCGCCGATTTTCGTTGAAAATTTGTGAATTTGACGAGGAGATTTGGAAGTTGTGATTTGGGTTTAGGGTAATTTATCTCTGGACAGGATTAAAGAATTTGAATTCTGATTAGATTCCAAATTGGTACTTATGATTTAACTTTGGATTTGGGTGCTTTCTTTTTTTCCAGGGTTGTTGTTTGGACTTGGGGAATTAAAGTTGAAAGTTTCTAATTTAAGCAAAAATCTCAAATGGTTTTGAATTAAACTGTTGACATAATTTTTTCCAATTCTCTGCTTTGGTATTGTAGGGGAGGATTGTTTTTTTTTATTCTGGTTTTTTACGAACTCAATGTCTCAAGGTGAAAAACTTGTCATGGCTTTTGGATTCAAGTTTTCTTTGCCCCTGTGTCTATCTTCCACGATGATGCTACTAGTTGCTTGATTACTAACTTGACAGTCGTTTGGATGAATATATATATATATATATATATATATATATTGTGTTTATGGATAATGGGTTTTGATTCTTTAAATTTGATTGCGGCTTCTGTTTGTGGGATGTCACTGCAGGTTTCAGGACACTTTGGTTGCCCTGTGGTTAAGGCTTATCGACTAGCCTTTTAGTTATTTATGCCAAATTTGGTGTCCTTAAGGTGCCACAAGGATTTCTATTAGATACTGTTTACTTCATTGGTGGTTGCATTTGGTCAGCAATTTAACAACTGATCTGAAAGTAAAGTTCAGCGCTCAAATAGTAAGAAAGTAGATTTTCAACAGGCTGCTAATAAGGTTGTTCGCTTCCGGTAAGTTTATTTCAGAGAAGTATCTCTCTTAGTGAAGTTAACTTGCTTCTTTTGATGTATAAAGATTCTTCTGGTATTCTAAACCATAATTCAGCATAGATATCTATCTATTCTGTTTTTGGTGATGTGATAATTTATAATTATATTTGGTGTCTATGTCCGTGTTATTTTCATCTGTTCTTGAGTGGTTTTTGCTGTTACATGATTGATTGAAATAAGGAAATGACTTCTTTTCTTGCAGTTCTTTGCTACATAGTAGTTTTAAGCTCGTTTAATATTTCTAACTTTATGCGTGAGTAGCTTACACAGTGTTTTTACAAGATGGCTGGTGTAAAGCGAAAATTAAGTACAGAGTCAGATGTTCATGCTCTTCACAAAGAACTGGATGAGGTTTCATGTCCTGTTTGCATGGATCACCCACATAATGCTGTTCTACTGCTGTGCAGTTCTCATGACAAAGGTTGCAGGTCTTACATCTGTGATACCAGTTACCGACACTCCAATTGCCTCGATAGGTTTAAGAAATTGCACTCCGATTCCCCAAATGACCCTACTCCCGAGACGAATGTAGCCTTAAGATCAAATAATGAATCCCAAAGCAGTTTACACCGTGTGTCTGGAAACCGAGTCTCTGTTGGGGATTCTGCATCACTAAGTAGGAGGAGAGTAGAAGAACAGTCAGAGGAAAACACAAAATTGAAATGTCCTCTATGTCGAGGTACTGTTTTAGGATGGAAGGTCGTAGAAGAAGTTAGAACTTATCTTGATATGAAGAACCGAAGTTGCTCTCGAGAATCATGCTCATTTGCTGGTAACTACCAGGATCTGCGCCGCCATGCTAGAAGGATACACCCAACAACTCGTCCTTCAGACACTGATCCAACAAGAGAGAGAGCTTGGAGACGCCTTGAGAACCAGAGGGAATATGGAGATATAGTAAGTGCAATACGTTCTGCCATGCCGGGTGCTCTTGTAGTAGGAGACTATGTAATAGAAAACGGAGATAGATTCTCAGGTGAGAGGGAAACCAGAAATGGAAGCAGCGACCTTTGGACCACTTTAGTATTGTTTCAGATGATTGGGTCTCTTGACGATAATGGAGGTTCTAGTGGGAGTGGCAGTGGTGGTGGGTCAAGATCTCACAGGTCAAGGGCATGGAGGAATCATCGGCGTTCTTCTTCAGATAGGCGATATCTTTGGGGAGAGAATCTATTGGGTCTACAAGATGAACATAATAGCAATGACAATGAAGAGTTGCGTTTACAAAACGAAACAGGTGATGATTCGAATCCAATTCCAAGAAGAAGAAGGAGGTTTGGGCGTCCTAGATCAAGCGGAAATAATCCGCGGTAAGTTGTCTGGTAAAAATTCAATATGAAAGAATGATTAGGTGTGTTTGCTTGTAAGAAACCTTTTGTGATTACTGAGAAACTAGTTTTCTGTCTAGGTGAAATCGATCTCTCTCTGGTCAGAACCATACCGATGCAAAGGGAAAGGTTTTGCTAAGAGCCGTAGGATTTGTTGCTGTCATGTAAATGTCATTTTATAAGCTTCGTTAAGTCGCTCATTCTATGCAATGTCTTTTATTAATTGTTACACATGGAAAAATCTTTTTTTTTTTGGTTTGGTTTTATTTATATGAAGTTTCTTATATAAAATTAGGTGTTTTCCTTCAAATAAAATGTCGAAATTATTGCATATTATTTTGCAATAGATAATATAACTTTTTTAGTTGGGTAGATTTTATAAACTATCTCAAGAAGTTTTAACACATTACTGCCTTCTTTTTACATTAAAAACATAATATTTTCAGATTTTATTTAAAAAACTCGAAACTGAAATGTAGATTGCCTGTTTCAAAAAAGTAGAGTATTTTTTAAAATAGATTATTTTAAAACTTTTGTTTTAAATATAATATTTAAAATTAAAATTTTAAAAATAACACAAATAATTATGTAAAAATAGTTATTTATTCTAAATAAATTTGGATATTTGTAAGTACGATCAAAACTTTATTCTATTTTAAATAAAATTAAAATACTATATTTAGGTTTATTTTTATAATTTAGGATTTAATTTTTTATTAAAATTATTTTTGTAATATATTTGAATTTTAGATTAATGTTATTAAAAATTTTAAATTACTGATAGTAATTTTAAAAAAATTTAAAATATATTATTTTAAAGAATTGTTTTAAAAAAATATTTTGTAAAAACAAGAACCAAAACCTCACACAGTTTTCACAAAATTTGAAAGAGAAATACCCTATATTAGCACTAAATTATGTTTTAATGACAAATATAGCACTCAATATAAAAATTCATTAATATAGCATTTTGACCAATCAAAAAAAACTTTACTATCCTCCAATTAAAACAAAGAGCTGAAAACCTAATTTAGTTAAAATAAAATGTTAATATGTCAATTAGCTACCACAGCATATTGGTAACACACTATTTGTTTCACTCATATGTCCAAGGTTCGATTCCGCTGAACTGATTTAATTTTTTTATATTTTAATTGAACAGAAGCATATATATTAAACAAGATAATTTATGTTGATTGAGTACTATAGCGTATTGGTTATACATCTTCTTGTTAGAATTCATGGTAAATAGTTCGATCTCCCATATTACATTTTTTAATTTTTTTTCTTTAATTTAATTATTTTATTTAGATAAGATTTCCTTAAAATTAAGAACTCTTTACTAAATTTAGGTTAGTAGTCACATTTTATCCATAATTTAGGAATACTTTATGCAAATTTAGGAATAATATCTTATGTTTTAGGAATTTCTTCCTAAAACGTGAAATTGCATATGATTAATTAACAGCAGCAAGAAATGTTTATCTAAAAAACATGAGCAAGAGTGTTTATCAACCTTCAACAATCATAAATACAAGTTATAAACGAAAACATAAAAATATCCAGCACAATTAGATATCAGATTTATTATGAAACTTGAATTCAACACAATTAGATGTAATATTGAGTTTTGAGGCTTTTTATGCAATAGCGTTCAGTTCCTAAATTTTGCTATTTAAACTAAACACAGATATATATATTAAACAAAATAGTTACAGTAGTGTATTGGTTACACATTCCATCTTTTTAAAAGTGGTCCAAGGTTCGATCCCCCCCCCCTCCTCGAGCTCATATTAAGATTTTGTTATTTAAACTAAAGACAGATATATATAATACACAAAATGGTTATATGTTGATTAGTTACAGTAGTGTAGTGGTTACAGACTCTTTCTCTTTCAAAGGAACTAGGGTCCGATCCCCCCCCTCCAGCTCGTATTAAGATTTTGCTATTTAAATTAAAAACAGATATATACTACACAAAATGATAATATGTCAATTAGTTACAGTAGTATAGTGGTTACATACTCCTTCTTTTATTAAAGGGACCAAGGTTCGACCCTCCCCCAGTTCAGTTTATAATTTTGCAGAATATTAGGTTAAAGTTTATTTTAGTCTTTTTCACTTAAAAAAAATGCTATTTGTGGAAATTTAGGTTTGGGATGCTAATTTAGTCACTAAAACATTATTTAGTGCTAAATTAGTCAATTGCCCAATTTGAAACCTCTAAACCACAAAAAGCTAATCAATTTCACTGAAGATATTTAAGTATTAGCTACGGTTAGATTTACTCTAATAATTTGACACTGAGAGACAGACACAGAACTTTATGTTTTAGCAGAAAGAAAGTCTTTGAATGACACATAAGTTGTGTTTCTTTTGAGTAAAGCTTGTGTTCTGTCTCTAGCAACTGAACTTTAAAAAGCTATACATGATTGGTATGTACTAATTATCCTTATCCAACTCTTAATTCCTCAACTCTAAACTTGTAATCATTTCATTGCATTTTCAGGTGCCACGTTACTTTCGTCGCATTCCTTTCAATTATCTTGTCAGATACTTTCAACTTTTAGTATGTCAATGTATTCCATCATTCCAATACTACTAAATCTACACGGCAAGGAAAAAAAATATTTACAATTTATATAATATTATTTATTATTAAATATAAATTAAATATTTATATAATTTTTATTTTTATTTAAAATAAATTTTAATATTATTTTATATATATAAATTAAAAAAAAATTTTTTTTTTTTTACGAAATTAATAGTATTTTTTATTGATTTAATAAAATATAGTAATTTTATAACCAAATTATTAACAATAACATATGATAATTATTATAGTAATTTAAACATATTTATATATTTATTTGAAAATTACCGTAGTGATATCATATCATCATGATATTTCTGTTAATAATACGTTATAATAAAATTATTTTTTAAAAATATTTCTCGAATAATATATTATGGATAAATTATAAAAATATTAGATTATTATTAAAAGTCTATAGTTTTTTTTATAAAAATAATGTTTTTTAAAAATATAAAAATTAGACCGCAAATTATGTTTGTTCTGTTTGGACCAACGTTGACATTACTTCTATATATGTTTGACCCAGCAGCCGGAACATGGAAGTTAGTCAGTCACATGTGTTCTATATCATTTACATATGTCCATAACAGTAACACAATTCACCATATATTTGTAATAAAGACTCTTATCTTATGGGTTTTGACCAGATCCTTCAATGGCTATTCAAGTTAGGAAAGGCTCCAAGGAGATCACACTCATGTTCAATCTATTATACTGTTCATGAACCCACCACCATTATAACAAGTAAGTATCCAAACATTCATCGGTCTTCTTTAGGGGTAAAGAATTTGGCTGCTGCAGCCCATCTAATAAGCTCCTTCGTCCTCAAGATTGATTAGTAACCATTGGTTTTGATGAAAACATAATATTGCAGATAATAGAGTTGAGAAACCGAAGAAAGTTGAGAATGAAGAGAGAGGTTAATAAAGAATAAAAAAGAATGAGTAGTGAATATACAAAGATAAGTTTGAGATGGGAGAGTAGTGAGAGTTGCACAACACTCTCTTCTTCCTCTAATCACATCTCTATAGTTTCTTCACCAGCAATCTTAGTTTCCTTGGATCCTACGCCATCCAGGAAAGGCAACGTGACATCACCACCATTATTGAACAATTCAAAAAACTCATTTTTGCAGTTAGAGTTATGAAGAGAAGATAGATGTGGATGACGACAATGACATGCACAATCAGTTTTGTGGTGTTCACAGTTTATATTAAATCGACCGACCACCATTACAAAATTCCAAGATTTCAAAACCAATTCAACTTTTTTTTTAAAAAACATGTTTTTATTTTTTATTATATTAACATGAAGTTATGATTATATGTTGTTCAACAGGTTTTTACTCTACAAAAATGGTGGATCGATAATCTCTACTATATTAACCGAGAAACATTTTAACAAATTTTTTTTACTTTTATGTGTGATTTATAAATATGTCACGTTGATATGTCACACCATCAGAATATTTTAAAGCGAATATTACATAAAATATAATTTACTACAATATTTACGAAAATGATATTATATAAATATTTAACAATATACTATAGGTAAATTTCTAATATTTCGATATAAAAAGCATTTTAACATAAAAGGCAAACAAGTATTAAAACATATTAGGAACTTAAAAAAATTAGTCAAATAAAAATATAAAACAAAAGTTTGGATTAATTAAATATTTATCATATTTACAATTATTTAACTATTTAATAATATTATATGTACAAAATAGAAACTATTTAAATTTATTTTTACAATCGATTTTATTATCTATTTTATCATCTATTTTATTTGTATGATCAATATTAAAAAATTTTAAAAGTTATTTTAAAAAATAAATTATAGACGTATCTAATATATATTTGCTGAATAAATAATTAATTATAATGTATGAAATTTTTTTTTCTCGGATGTGGATGTAAATCTAGTTAGTTGATAAGAATTAATTTCTTTATTTATCAACTAACTTGCTCTTCTTTCTAATTTCAAAACAATGTCATCTTAATCTTGTACTTATTTCTTGTTACTTAATATTTTAGTATGATTTTAATGCTCCTCTGTTTTAAAATGCCCAGTTGATTTACGGTTATGTTTAATTACTTTATGAATCTCGTGGCTATTATTTTAGATCTATAAGAGTTTATTACTACAATTTATTAGAAATATTTAACAATAAAACATTCTACTGAATTTATTGAAATATTATTTGGCTATGTGTTGCTAATAGCGATGTTCTTGGTGGCAAAAGCTGATATAATGATCTTTCTTTGGATTTAATGTTTATGCCACAATGTTTTTTAATTATTCAAATATAAATCTTCATTATATAAATATGAAATTTAGGAGTTTCTGCCTTTGCAAGACTTGATGAGTTTGGTCATTGCTGCTCAAGACTCAAGACTATTAAAGATGAATCATTTAAATATTATATTTATACAAAATTTACACATTTAAACCTTTTTTACGTTGTATTGGATAAAAATATAATATTAATTTAATTTCTTTTGATCATATTTATCCAACGGTGAAACACAAAAGAATTACAACATTCATTTTTCAGTTTGTTGTGTTACAATTTCGAAAAAAAAATATTTTACACACGGTATATACAATATTAATTTAATTTTTAATATTTTTATATTATTTAAAGGTAAAATGTTTATTAAAATATTGAATTTTTGTGTTTGGTATATTTAAATAACAAACTTTTTAATGAGCCATTTAAATAATTATCTATAGTTAAATATGTCGATTTAAGTATACAATTAATCAACATTAATACTAGAAGTAACACTGTCGTTACTTATTTTTTATTTATTGGTTTCTAGATTTACTTGGTTAAAAAAAATAATATAATTAACGATATTACTTTTAGTATTAATGTTGACTAATCGCATGTATAAATCGATACAATTAACTAAAGATCATTATTTAAATAGATTATTAAAAAAATTGATATTTAAATAGTATAAAACAAAAGTTTAGTATTTTAATGACTATTTTCCTATTATTTAAACTATATGGAATTCTTAAGTTTTTAAATATACATTGTTCGTGCAATTTCTTAAATCAATTTTTGTTGTTGTTTAAGTTTATCTTTTGTAAAATGAAACAACGTTACCAACTTAATGTCGACTAATGTATTCAATTATCTATGAAAGAACTTTGTTTTGTTATTGGAAGAATATTTGATTTAAGTACTTTCCTGTTTGCTTTACTCGGCTTTGACCAGTTTTTTATGTTTCTTAATTTTGAATGTGTTTTTGGATATTAATCAAGTGCTTGTCTCCTCCTACATGTGACTATTATATGTGTTTTAATTATTACTTTAAATATTATTAATTTTTACTGTTCTTGATTCATATTAATAGTAAATGTAATAGCTAAATTAGTAAAAAATTTGTATCTCGGTACCAAATCACAAACTACAAAAAAACCAAACTATCACATTATACAAAATATCTAAAATCCGTATGTCCAATAGACAAAATATCAATGATATCAATTTGTTTATGCTATTCACCTTAAACATCTCTAAACAATCAAGAATTATATACACAGATAGATTAAAATCTAGCCATATTTAAATACGCGTTACTTGTTAATCAAACAATTGAGATGGGTCTAGCATCTAACAAAAGAATAAAAGATTATTTGGTGAATACGCGGAATTTAGTTTTCGACCTATTTATTGTTTTATATAATTTTACGTTTAAGATTACATAAAATATATTAAACTAATTTTCCATATAATATATTATAATTTTTATTTATATTATCAATATAAGTTAAATTAATTTTTGATCAGTTTTTTTAATATAAAAAAAGTTAGGTGGTCGCCTAGGCGGTTAAGCGTCCGTATAAATGGGTTATGCGGATAAAAATTAGACAATCGATTTTTTGGCTGATTAGAATAAAATTACCACGGTTAGATAGTGTTTAGCGTCTAAGTAAATGCCTAAACAGTTTTTTTGTCAGTAGATCACAATGGGCTGATCCAGTAACCCAACATTTTTGTACGGAAATTTAACACCCGTATACGAGAGAAGATAGAGTCGAACTCCATAACTTTAGGATAGACGTAAAGATAGTGTAACCATTAACCTATTTACTACTCCCCAGACGTCTAAATCACTACAAGAAAATTGTCAAAATGACACTGCATTTTGCGACCATATACGTAGTCGCAAAATTTGCGACCATATTTACCACGATTTTGCGATCAATTTGTGACTACGGAGATGTAGTAGCAAAGTGGTCGCAAAAGTGTGACTAAAACCTGTAGTCGTATATTGGTCGTAATACACAACCATTAAAAGACTAAATTGCGACTGTTTTGCGACTGGTGTTTGCAGTCGCAAATCAGTGGCAAATTTGCCAGTGATTTGTGACCACACTCGGGGTTTCGGCCAATTCATACACAAACTTTCCTCTGTGGTTACGATTCAATTATAAACTTTGTACCTGTGTTATTTCATTCACAAACTTATTGGTCTGCGCCATAACATACGTTGACTTGACGGTGTTAGTGAAACCGTTAAGTGCTGCTTAGTCAAATAATAGGAAATTAATTAACTTAAAATATTAACCATATAATTAGTTAAACGACATCGTTTTATTCGTTATATACAATTGTCGAAACGACGTCGTTTGTGTGTTACTCGTAAATTAGGTTTAATTTCCCCAAATTAGAACGACAAAGGTGGGGATTTTTCCCATAGGAACAACCGAAATCGAGTGTCACAAAATCGACTGATTGGAAGCTTTTGAAGGTCTGTGGAGCTGCTAATCGAAGAAATGAGGTAAGGGTTTGTGTTAATCGAAGAAAATCGATTCGGTTTAGGGTTTGTGTAAACCCGGATGTGAATCGAAGAAAATCGATTTGTTTAGGGTTTGTGTGTTTCGATTTAGTTAGGAGTTTTGTGCGATTTTTTTTATCTGTTCTTTCTTGTCCTCTTCTTTCTGCGATTTGTTTCTGACCATGAGGAACGTCATGTGTTTTTCTTTTTCGAATTCTAATGGTTAAACAAGGAGCGATGCGCCATGTTCAATTGCTTCTGATTTATTTGTTTCTTTGTGTAAAGGTTTATCGTGGAAGTTGTGTATGCATATTCAGGTTTTGTATTTCTCATAGCCAGCCCAACTTAAAAAGTGCATATTTTTATCTTTCCGAGAAATGGGTTTCGAGAATGACTTTCGAATTTCTAGATTTTTTTAATATGGAATTCCGATGGGATTTTACAGTTGATGACTTTTTGGAACCAACAACTTTTTTTTGTTTCGTTTTTGAAGGACTTACGAATTTCTGTTGATCTTCCCGCTTAGGTTTTATTGGATTCGTGTACATTGATTGAGTAATGTGTGAAGATGATCCTTCCTCTGTTAGTAGTCTTGTTTGCTTCTCGATATATCAAGATTTGATGATATGAGGTTTATTTTTTTCTCTGCTGCTTGATCCATGTCCCTTGAGTTCGGTAAATATTTTGTGAAATCTAATGCTATGTTGTTTTATAATTTGTGTAAATAAGTTCATTTCTGGTCGTGGTGACTCTAAAAGGTGTATTTTGATTAAGGATCTTTGACTCTAAAGGTGTATTTTGAACGGACATATTCTTTGATTTTGTTCCCTTTTTTATGTCAAGTTTATATATACTCTAAAAGCTTGAAGGAGTTCTCCTTTTTCTCTCTTATCGCTTACCTTTACTTTACCTTGAAGGTGACTGTTGCTTTTTACCATTTGCGCGTGTTTGTTTTGATGGATCTGATGGATAGTTATGATTTTGATAGTTGACTTTTGATCCATACCTCATGCTCAAATCTCAGAAATACTCCATTTGACTTTTGATAGTTATGAATTAAATTTCAGGCACAGATAAAAAAAATAATGCATAGTATTTATGCGATTTAGAAACTGATTTTGTGCAATTTTGTACCATAGTATTTGTGGGATTTAGAGATTGATTTAGTTTGTTTTAGAGGGTGATTTCGAGACTGACTTAGAGACAGATTTAGTTTGATTTTATAATATTATATTGTACGTGTATTGTCTTCTCAGTTAGTTTGATGTTTCAAGAATCGATTGTTTCTTTGATTTTGCAGTGTGGATAATGATCCAAACGATCGAGACGATCCAAATGATGCTATATTCAGTTGTTATTATAATGGAAAATTTGAGACAGTTAATGGCATTCTGAATTATGTTGGAGGAGAGATTTTGATTGTTGAGACACAACCTGAGAACATGTTTACAAGCTTACAAGCAGATTTAAGAGTATCTTTGTATGGACAGCGACTATGGTATAAGCTTCCTTTCGAGGCATTAACAGATTTGAAATACATGGTGGCTGGTGATGGAATGTTTCAAAAGATGTGTGAAGCAGCTCATTATACGCATGAAATAGATGTCTATATGGAGGCAGATGATGCTGAAGAATTGGCTGTTGAAAATGAGGAGCAAAATGTGGATGAAATGGATAGTCATAATGACAACGAAAATGAAGAAACGTATGATGAAGAAGATCGGGTTGAATCACACGTTGCTGATTTTGTGGATGATGAAGAACATGTAAATTACCATGACACTCCAGATAACTCAGAAGACGACGAACCACAAAGTAGACGATATGAAACATGGAGAAGAGGAAGTGGTGAGATTAAACTTGGTCAAGTATTTGCTAGTATAAAAGAGTTCAAAGAGGCTGTCGTGGAGTATGTTCTAAAAGAAGGATGCAATGTCAAATATACGAGATGGGGACATGTTATATGCGAGGTGAAATGCGCCCAGAAAAGTGACTGCCCTTGGAGGCTTTATTGCTCATTCGAAGAACCGGTCGGAAAGTTCATGGTGAAGACTTTTGAAAGAACACATAGTTGTATCCCCAACGGAACTTGTAGGATCGTTACTCAAACGGTGATTGTGAAGCTCTTTATAAATGAGATTAGAAAGGATCCAGATTTCAGACCTAAGTTTATACAAGAGCAAATGGAAGAACGCTACAAAATCGTGGTCACGAGCATGATGAGCAATTCTCGCGGTTGAAAAATTACAAATTAGAGATTGAAGAGTAAGTGATTTTGATTATAATAATTACAAGTTAGAGATTGTAGTTAAATATTATTGTTCTTACCCAGGTTCAACTGTTGAGCTTGGGACAATCCCTGGAGAAAATGGAGTGGAAATGTTTGATCGATTCTATGTGTGTTTTCAAGCACTTCGAAACACATGGATTACAACTTGTCGGCATATCATAGGCATCGATGGATGTTTTTTGAAATCAACTATCAAAGGACAATTGTTGGCAACCACGGGAAGAGATGCGAATAATCAAATATATCCAGTTGCTTGGGCGGTTGTAAATATCGAAAACTCGGATACATGGCTGTGGTTTCTACGGAAGCTTAAATGTGATTTCGGCCTTGGAGATGGAGAAGGCTATACAATTATATCGGACAAACAAAAAGAAAGTGTATTTTTGTTGTGTTTTGATTCTTATTTATATTTTACTTATGATTTATACTTCATTTAAGGGCTTGGTACTCGCGGTTGAGCAAGAGCTACCTAAGATAGAACATCGAATGTGCGCATGTCACATTTATGGAAACTTGAAGTCTAAATTCCCTAATAAGCCGCTCATGAAGCCATTATTCTGGGCCGTTGCAGAGAGCTACAATACAACCGATTATACAAAAGCCATTGAAGCAGTTAGGGCGTATGACTCCGAAGTTTATGACTTGATGATGTTGAAAAATCCGAGGAATTGTAGCCGAGCTTTCTTCTCAAGCATAGCTTGTTGTGAAGACGTTCACAACAACTTCTCCGAATCATATAACAGTGCCATTGAGAACGCTAGGGAATTGCCACTTGTAGAGATGTTGGAAACAATAAGGAGACAAGCAATGGTTCGGATTGGACTACGAAAGAAAAAGTCTATGGAGCATGAAGGTACATTCACACCTAAAGTCGTGACAGTTGTTGAAATGGAAACTAAGTACCGGAAATATTGCAAGACATTTGCTGGACCAAATGGGTGGTTTGAAGTTACAGAGAATGGGTCACCTTTTAAGGTGCATATGCGAAGAAGGACGTGTAGCTGTCGGATGTGGGATGTTTCAAGGATTTCTTGTCGCCATGCCTTACGGGTAATCCTAGACAAGAAGCTTGAGCTTGATGATTATGTGTCAAACTGGTATTTGGCTTCTACTTGGCGGCAACAGTATAGCGACTCAATTCTCCCATTAAATGGTACAAAATTTTGGAAGAATTATGGTGAAACAATTCAAGCGCCTCCTCGTGATCAATAAAAGGGCCGAAAGAAAAAACATAAGAGGATGAAAAGCAGGCATGAATCTCCTACCAGAAAGGTCACCTTGAGCAAAAAGGGAGGACAATGCACAGTGAAAATTGTGGTTTGGCAGGACATAACTCAAGGAGATGTATAAATGTTGGAGTCAAGATCACCAGGCCATCCAAAAATGCTTCTCAAATTGCCGCATAATCTATACATGAAGACTACGGAGACGGACCAAGCCAGCCAACGCAAAATTCTGTGAATGTTTAGGTTGTTTTTCGGGTTAATATGTAGACAAATCAAACTGTTTTTTTGTAGATTGACATGCCTATTTTCGTGGTGTAGTCTATTTTGGTGTAATCTCTTTGTGTAATCTCTTTGTGTAATCTCTGTGTAATCTCTTTGTGTAATCTCTTTGTGTAATCTCTTTGTGTAATCTCTGTTTGTGGAATATTTTGTTTATGTAATCTCTTTAATCGAAGCCACTGTTTAATCGATGCATGTTTTACTGTTTGTGGAATGTTTTTACAGGCTGTTTATGGAATGCTTTTTACAGGTTGTTTGTGGAATATTTTTACAGGCTATTTTTACAAAAAAAACAACAGTTTATTTGAACAGAACAAGCATATTACTTCATATGAATATGAACAAAAGCATAACACATAGTTCGATTATTTCATGAACAAAAGCAAAACACAAACAAAAAACAGAGATAACTTCCAGCTTCAATTATTTGAACAAAATCAGATTATAGTAACACACACATTTCATCATTCATGATAAAATAACCAAGTAGAACACAAATATGACAACACTAACTACAATTATCTTACGTAATTTTCGAATTTCACCATTATATTCTTCAATCTTTGTCTCCCAACCATGCATAACTGCTTTCATCTTGTCAATATCGTTTTTAAACCGATGAATAACAACTTCACAAGTTCGTGTCTCACACTCGAGATTCTCGTTTTCATTTTGACAATTTCGTAAACCATCCACAAGGTTTCCCATATCTCCTTTAACATCATCTACAATGATTTCAAGCTGCTCAATTTATTCAACCAACGATTCATCTGCCCATTTAAACAAATGAAATTTTTGATTTTCGGATCTATTAGGACAACAATAGAAAATTCTCCCTGGATTTTGCTCAGTTCTTGAAGTTCGAATTATAGAAGATTCTCCACGTCGACAAACTCTTGGAATGCCTTTTCCGCGAATAGCCCGATCGTTTTCCTTGTTTACACTCATTTCTTCACGAATTTTTGCCACTGTAAAGCACAAATCTCTGAAAAATTATAGACCCTAATTTGACACCACACAAAACGAGAACACAAAAAACCCAATTCGAAATACATACCAGAGTCTTTTCCATCCTTATTTTGCGTCAAATTGATATTCCAAAATCTGAAAATTTACAAAACCCTAATTTTTATTTTGCCATTGTCGTTGACCATGGGGAAGAGAAGATATTGAGGAGAAGAGAAGAAGAAGTTGGACGACATCATTTTTCTACTTTCCTTAACTCATTTAATAAAATTATGTCATCGCTGACCTGTCATTCCAGTCAGCTTCGATTAACGGTGGATTAAACGTCGTTTACCCCTAATGTATGATTAATACGAATTAATCAAGTCAATATATGTTATGGCGCTGACCAAAAAGTGCGTGAATGAAATAGCACAGGTACAAAGTTCGTAATCGAATCGTAACCGCGGAGAAAAGTTTGTGTATGAATTGACCGCAATCCCGACCACATGATCAAAATTTGAACTGTAGTCACAAATCAGTCGTAAAATAGCGACTGATTTGCGACCACATAGGATAAATTCACATTTTTCCTAAGTATTTTTCACATTTACAACTTCTATTTGCATTTTTATGTAAGTAATAACCATTATAAGTGACCACATATATACAAAATCATATTTGTATTCATTTAAATTTTAGAGAACATTTGAAATGTATATAAGAGAGATAAGGTTAAGAAAATTTGTTAAATATTTTAGGAAAATGATTTGTAAATTTGGTAAATATTGTTGTTTTCTTATTAATTGAAGTTTGTACAACTTATAATCAAGTTATCAATCTTATATAATTCAATTTATTTACCAAAATCAAAAAATTTAGAGTTTAAAATATTATTTGTGACTCATTTGCCACCACTTTGTCACTGTATTGAGAATGTGATGACAAATCAGTTATAATTATTAGTTGTGGTCGCAAATCACTGACAAATTTGTCACTAATTTGCGACCACAATGTTTTTTTGAATAAATTAACCGTGGTCGCAAATCAGTGGCAAATTTGTCACTACTTTGCGACCACATGTTTTTTTTCTCGAATAAATTAAACGTGGTCGCAAATTAGTGGCAAATTTACCAATGATTTGCGACCATATGTTTTTTTCGAATAAATTAACCGTGGTCGCAAATCAATGGCAAATTTGCCACTGATTTGCGACGACAAGTTTTTTCGAATAAATTAACCCTAGTCGCAAATTTGCCACTGATTTGCACGTTGAAAATTCATCCTAGAGTCGCTCCGCCAACTGGAACACTTAGAGGATTTCCCATATCAACCACGTCCATTCCTCTCTTTAAACCCTCTGTCGCACTCATAGCTACAACTCTAACTCGATTATTTCTTAATAATTGTTGTACTTCACAAGTCACATTAATTTCTTGACCAAGAGTATCTCGACCCTTAACCACCAGAGCATTATAAATATTAGGCATCTTGCCCGGGGGAAAGGCTACATCCACTACCGGACCAATGATTTGGGCAATACGTCCCAGGTTTTTTTCCACGTATCGAAACCTCTGGATCCGAAGTAGTAGGATTTATTCTCATAATAAAAAATATGTTAAATTTTGTTGCAAAATTTTTCGAATACAGAAAAAATCTTCGATAGCAAATTGATCGGTTAATTCAATAATACAATAATAAATGGGAGTAAACACTCAATTTCGTTGGTACCACCCAAGCGAATGTGCAATTCAATTTTTTACTTATTCAATTTCAATGAAGGAATAGTCATTTTCAAGCTCAACTAACCGAAACCAAGTTTTAAAATAAAAAATATATGAATAAAATTTTTTTTGCGGAAAGTCTTTGATTTATTTATCATAATAGGCAAGACTTTATCTAGCGAATTCGAAACGGAACTCTATTTATGATTCATTATTTCGATCTCATCAGCCCTTTTTCGTATTTTCATTTTAGCATATCCGGTTATGCGTCCCATCTATTCATCCCTTTATCAACCAGAGTCTTCTCCATCCTAATTTTGCGTCAAATTGATTTTCCAAAATCTGAAAATTTACAAAACCCTAATTTTTATTTTGCCATTGTCGTTGCACCATGGGAAAGAGAAGAAGAAGTTGGACGACGACGTTTTTCTACTTTCCTTAACTTATTTAATAAAATTATGTCGTCGCTGACCCTTCATCCTAGTCAGCTTCGATTAACCGTGGGTTAAACATCGTTTATCCCTAATGTATGATTAATACGAATTAATCAAGTCAATGTATGTTATGGCGCTGACCAAAAAGTGTGTGAATGAAATAGCACGGGTACAAAGTTCGTAATCGAATCGTAACCGCGGAGAAAAGTTTGTGTATGAATTGGCCGCAATCCCGACCACATGATCAAAATTTGAACTATAGTCACAAATCAGTCGTAAAATAGCGACTGATTTGCGACCACATAGGATAAATTCACATTTTTCCTAAGTATTTTTCACATTTACAACTTCTATTTGCATTTTTATGTAAGTAATAACCATTATAAGTGACCACATATATACAAAATCATATTTGTATTCATTTAAATTTTGGAGAACATTTGAAATGTATATAAGAGAGATAAAGTTAAGAAAATTTGCTAAATGTTTTAGGTAAATGATTTGTAAATTTGGTAAATATTATTGTTTTCTTATTAATTGAAGTTTGTATAACTTATAATCAAGTTATCAATCTTATATAATTCAATTTATTTACCAAAATCAAAAAATTTAGGGTTTAAAATATTATTTGTGACTGATTTGCCACCACTTTGTCACTGTATTGAGAATGTGATGACAAATCAGTTATAATTATTAGTTGTGGTCGCAAATCAGTGACAAATTTGTCACTAATTTACGACCACAATGTTTTTTTGAATAAATTAACCGTGGTCGCAAATGAGTGGCAAATCTACCACTACTTTGCGATCACATGTTTTTTTTCTCGAATAAATTAAACGTGGTCGCAAACCAGTGGCAAATTTACCAATAATTTGCGACCACATGTTTTTTTCGAATAAATTAACCGTGGTCGCAAATCATTGGCAAATTTGCCACTGATTTGCGACAACAAGTTCTTTTTTCGAATAAATTAACCCTAGTCGCAAATTTGCCACTGATTTGCACGTTGAAAATTCATCCTAGAGTCGCTCCGCCAACTGGAACACTTAGAGGATTTCCCATATCAACCACGTCCATTCCTCTCTTTAACCCCTCTGTCGCACTCATAGCTACAACTCTAACTCGATTATTTCCTAATAATTGTTGTACTTCACAAGTCACATTAATTTCTTGACCAAGAGTATCTCGACCCTTAACCACCAGAGCATTGTAAATATTAGGCATCTTGCCCGAGGGAAAGGCTACATCCACTACCGGACCAATGATTTGGGCAATACGTCCCAGGTTTTTTTTTCACGTATCGAAACCTCTGGATCCGAAGTAGTAGGATTTATTCTCATAATAAAAAAATATGTTAAATTTTGTTGTGAAATTTTTCGAATACAGAAAAAATCTTCGATAGCAAATTGATCGGTTAATTCAATAATACAATAATAAATGGGAGTAAACACTCAATTTCGTTGGTACCACCCAAGCGAATGTGCAATTCAATTTTTTACTTATTCAATTTCAATGAAGGAATAGTCATTTTCAAGCTCAACTAACCGAAACCTAGTTTTAAAATAAAAAATATATGAATAAAAAAATTTTTGCAGAAAGTCTTTGATTTATTTATCATAATAGGCAAGACTTTATCTAGCGAATTCGAAACGGAACTCTATTTATGATTCATTATTTCGATCTCATCAGCCCTTTTTTTTTTTCGTATTTTCATTTTTGCATATCCGGTTATGCGTCCCATCTATTCATCCCTTTATCAACCCCCCCTTGTTTTTCATTTTCGTGGATGAATTCCGCATATTGTCATATCTAGGATTTATGTATACAACATATATTACTGTCAAGAGTGATTTTATTATTATTTTAATATTAACCACAAGTTTTTTTTTGAATAAATTAACCGTTGTCACAAATCAGTGGCAAATTTGCTAGAGATCACAATGTTTTTTTCGAATAAATTAACCATGATCACAAATCAGTGGCAAATTTGCCACTGATTTGCAACCACATGTTTTTTCGAATAAATTACCCATGGTCGCAAATTAGTGCGACCATAATATTTTTTTTCGAATAAATTAACCGTGGTCGCAAATCAGTGGCAAATTTGCCACTGATTTACAACCACGAATTAATTTGTTGAGAGTTTGAAAGTTTTCGATTCCCACCAAATTATTTGGTGGTCACAAATCAGTAATTTGCGACTGATTTGTGAACATGTCATTAATTTCGAAGCTTTGATCGGAATAAACGTCGCAGACTTCTCTGAGAAGTCTGCTTTGATAGGAATAAAATGTTTTTCTCGCCAAAACAGACTTCTCGTAGTCTGCGACGTTTATTCCTATCAAAACATACTTCTCAAAGAAGTGTGCTTTGATAGAAATAAATATTTCACGATTTCGCGAAGTGTGGTTCAGGCAGAATAAACTGTTTTTCTCATCAAAATAGAGTTCTACGAGAAGTCCGCGAGAAATATTTATTATATTGTTATTATTTTAGTTTTTACATTAAAATTATATTAAAATTAATTTATACTGTATATTGACTATTTGTCATCCAATGAATATTTATTATTGGTTAACTCTCTATCATATTAGCTTGACAATATTAATGTTAATGGCTCTATAAAAAATTATATTTTGAAATGAAATACTCTTCAGGGATACATAAAACAAAAGTGTTTCAAAAGTTCCAAGGTGGGCAAAAAACATGCTTAATAGTTCGACTCTCGTATCCACCACATAAGCATGAAAGCGAAGTCCTTAAAATCGAGAGTGACGGGGAACCTCTTGTAAGTCATTCATGATTCTTGGAAAGAAGGAGATTTAGTTGATTGGCTGAAAGATTGTTGTTGTTGGTCCGGAAATGTTTGTGTAGTTTCAATGACAAATAAATGGTTCGCTTAATTTTTAAATTTTATATTCATTTGATTTTAGACTAATTAAATTTGGAAAAATTATTAATAAATTTAAATGTAATTACTCAGATTTTTATATGTTTATTTGATATTAAAACTAATTAGATTGTAAAATATTATTTATTAACAATCTTGTACTAATTAAAAATTGGGTTTACTTTGGTTAACTACACGAATTTATTTGAATAAAATTATTTTCACCTTTACTTTTTAATTTTTCTTTAAGCTACATAAACTATTTTTTCCTTCCGTAAAATACATAAACTTCATAAATTATTGTAATTACACAAATTTTATCAATATTTACATGCTAAATCGCTATTAAACTTAGTTTTAATTCAAAAATATGATTTTAACTTGCGTTTATTTCGAAGTTAACACTATATTTATAAATTAAAATAAAGTTTAATAGCGATTTAACGTGTAAAAATTATCAAAATTTGTGTAATATCAATAATTTATGAATTTTATTTAGTGTACGAAAGAAAAATATAGTTTATGTTAGTAAAAGAAAATCTAAAGAATACATGTGCAACTAGGATTATTCTCATTAATTCGTGTATTATATGTAAGTAAACCCTTAAAAATTATATATTTTTGAAAATATATTTTTTCCATATAAGGTGTTATTATTTATTTATTTATTTTATATAAATATTTGATATATCAGTTATATTTCATTATATTTATTATTTAATTTAAAATATTTATATATGTTAATGATATTATGTATAACATTTGTTATATTTGTATTATTTTCTGTGTTTATATATTAAATTAACTTGAACTTAATTTATTATTATTTTGCTTAAAACTTATTATTTATTTATTAAAAACGAGAATTTTTAAATTATTTCTAAAATTTTTTGAAATTTTTTAAAAAGATTGTTCTATATTAATAAAGGATTAGGATAATACATGTATTATGTACATAAACATTGAATTTTTTAAATATATACAACATCAAAATAGTGATCTAATTTCTATTTATAATAGGCGATATTAAAAATAATAAATATGGGATATAATTTATATTTTTACAATTTAAATTTTGAAATATTAAATAAGTTAAACAGTTTCTAAATTTTTGGATAGTAATTTAATGTGAAAATATTGAATTTTTTGAATTTATACAAATATTTAATATATTGATACAATTTCTATATTTTAATCGGCCATAATTATACGAAGCAAATAATAAATAAGAGTTTCAAATTTAAAAATTTTAGATTCATAATATATTTTTACTATTTATAAACTAATGTGCTATTAAACTAAATAATTAGGTTAACTAATTAGAATACTTATCTAATATAATAATTAATTTATATTTTTTATTTAAATTAAATAGTAAAATATGGGGATGAGATATGGGCGAATTTTACTTTTAATGTTTCTGATTTAATATATTTAAGATAAGAAGTTATGAAATATAAATGTGTTTGCCAAAAATAGTAATTATAGATTATTGAATACATGATTAGTAAGAACTATATTAGAGAACTTTATACCATTAATAAATTATTAAATTTTAATAATTCCAATTATCTATCCCTAATATATTATTTGGGAAACTTTTTAACAAAGTAACTGCTGACGTATTAATAACAAAAATACCATGCTGATGTGTCAACACCACAGCGAGTTTCAATTTAAATATATAAAAAGGTTTAACTTACTAGAATAATTACATTACATACCATTGATATTAATTTGGTTAGAGAATAAATATAATTTATTCAACTAACCAAAAAATATTATTATATTTGCAAAAACAATAATTTTTATTTCTTTAAATTTTTTATACGTTAATTTATAAATAATTTTAAATAAATAGAAATAGATTTAAGTTACTACCATAATCTCTAATACATTATTTGAGAAATATTTTAATAAAATAATTTTACTCTGACGTGTTATTAACAGAAATATCATGATGACGTGTCATCACTAAAATAAATTTCAAATAAATATATAAATGAGTTTAACTTAATAGAATAATTACAAGTATATCATTGTTATTAATTTGGTTATATAATTAATATATTTTATTGAATTAACAAAAAATACTATTAAATTCATAAAAAAAAATATTTTTCTTTTCTTAATTTGTATATACAAAAATTAATGTTAAAAGTGATTTTAAATAAAAGTTAAAATTATATAAATATTTAATTTATATTTACTAATAAAATATAATTTACGAATATTTTTTCCCACGCATGGCGTGGATATGAATCTAGTTTAGTAATATAACACATAAGTTAATTATTTTAGTATGCTGTTTTAATTACATCTATTTTTTATAAAAATAAAATTTCAATAGGTAATTGCAAAACACATGTTTGAAACTACAAGAATATTAAAAAGATACACATTTTACAATTCGCCACAATCTCTTTTAATACAAATTCAAAATATATATTCAGTTAGATGAAGAAAACTATTAAATTTTACAACAATTGTAAAATTCATTTTGTGTTACTATTTATCAAATAATTCAAATTAAAAAGATGTTTTTAATTAAAATGGTTTTTGTTTGGAAAAAGAAAGAAAATCAATCATATAATAATATTATTAAAAAATCAGTAATCTAATCTCCAAAAAGAAAAACTTGCGAATTTCCCGTCACACGTTCTCCATCGTTGCACTTTTCACTCAGAGCTAAAGTCTCTCTCTGTCTTCTTCTCCTCGTCTTCCAAAAATCAACAAAAAATAGAGAACGCATCAATGCACAAAAATGTCAGATACGAATCCTCAATCTTCAACCTTCAATGCTTTAAACATTGATGTTACTGAATCAATTCTCTCTCTCCTCCCAATCCCTTCCCTCGTCCGCTTCTCTTCCGTCTCCAAGTTATGGCGCTCCATCATCATCTCTCTTCCTCCTTCTCCTTCTTCTTCCTCTTCCCCTTGGCTATTCCTCTTCGGTATCCACAACACCTCCTCCTTCCACAACCAATCCTTCGCCTTCGATCCTCTCTCTGACGCTTGGCTTCGTCTTCCCGCCGCCTCTTTCCCTTCCTTTCACCTCGTCGGATCCGATAGATTCCTCTTCACCACCGCTCCTAGATTCTCCTTCTCACCGATCCTCAAACCTCGTTGGCGATTCACTTCCCCTGTTCGTTTTCCCCGGATTAGTCCTCTTTTGAGCGTTTTCTCGACTCGCTCTGGCTCTTTCAGGCTCATCCTCGTTGGTGGAGATGAATTCATCGGCGGATTAGTCGATATCGAGGATCGTCTAGCTGTTCAGGTCTACGATCCGAATCTCGATTCCTGGGAGCTTTGTCCACCACTCCCTGCCGCTTTTCGATCGGACGCTCATCAAACCCTAACTTCTGCTTTGTTTAAACGGAAATTCTATGTTTTCGGTATCAATTCATACTTTATATCTTCTTTTTGTTTGGATACGTATACATGGAGCGATGTTCAAACGCTTCGACCACCTGGACTATCGTTTGCTTTCCTCAATTCATGTGCTGATATGCTTGTTCTTGGTGGAATGTGTAATTCGACTCGTGGGTTCTCGTTTAATCTCTGGAGAATCGAAGAAGGGTCAATGGAATTCAGCGAAATTGCTATAATGCCTGAAGCTTTGTTGTCTGGATTAGTTGATAATGAGGATGAGGAAGATAGAGACAAATTTAGGACTTTGAAATGTGTTGGCTCAGGGAATCTTATCTATGTTTTTAATGAAGATTGTCATAAGAAATATCCAGCTTGTATCTGTGAGATTGGTGGTGAGAAAGCGAAGTGCAGATGGAGAAGAGTGCCTAAGTTGCCTTATCCTGTCAATAAGTTTCATAAACTTGTTAGTTTCTGTTCAACTGTATCGGTTAGCGACATTTTCCACTCCGAGGAGACTCAGATTGGTTCCACCCACACTTGAGTTTGCTTACTTATTTCCACTGGTATGATCATTCACACCTTATCTCTCACAACTTTATTTAATCGAATTGTTGTAATGTTGCTTGTTAGGAGAGTTTTCACTTGTATTTAGATGAAAACGTCATTGGCATTGTGTCTCGTTCAGGCTTTGTTGATTTGGGGATTGTAAAACTCTGAAACACAGTTGTTTTTCACTTCTACTAGGGCTCAGAAACTAGTTTCATAAACCGATTACATTCGTGCTAACTAACTCAGGGTTCTTGTTGCTTCGTCCATTTATGTATTTGTGTGGCTTCTCTGACTACTAATCACTAATAGGCTTTCGCTTCTTGTGACTTGGCAGTGATAATGTAAAGTGGAGATGAAGGGAGAAGAGAAATAATGGAAATTGTATAATCATGGTAATCAATTTATATGTCATGGTAATCAATTTATATGCCATGGTAATCAATTTAATATGTCATGGTAATCAATTTTATATGTCATGGTGATATTGTTGAAAATTGATTTGTAATTCTTCGTTTATATGTTATGTTAATTGTTTCTACTTTATTTTGTTTTATAAATAAGATAAAGTAATTGGACAAATATAGTATGATATATTAACGTACAAAAGAACTAAAAGTAGAAATTATTATCTAAATCGCTACTCCTCAAATCACATTTATTTGATAGAAAAATTATTTCTGAAAATAAATGTTCTAGGTGTGAGGATTTCATAGAAAAATTATTTCTGAAAATAAATGTTCGAGATGTGAGGATGGGAAAATGAGATACACAATTTTTTCTTTTGTCCTTATGATCAAATGGTTTTGAAAAAATAGATATTTCTACTAGGTATATTTATGATCCAAATACAAATATCCAAGATAATATCAGATATTTAATCGCAAGGTACAATCAATTTGATGAAGAGTCAATCCAAAAATATCTGCCATTATATATTTTATGGATGAAATACAAGAAATGAACTTATTTTAATAACAAAGATACACTAGTAGATACTCTATTTGAAAGGGTTGGAGGATGTACAAGAATGGATTGCTAGTCGGAGAACAACAAGTTTATATCATAATTATCCAACCTTACAACTTTCTCAATAGACAGTTTCTTCTCAATCATGGGTTAAATATAATTATGATGTTGCACATAATGAAGGTTCTCATACCTCTGGATTAGGATGGATTATTCGTAATAATTATGAATCTTTTGTTTTCGCTTGAAGAGGTAAATTTTAAGGTAGGCATACAATTATTGAATCTAAAAATTTTCAGCATTACCTGAGCTTTACAAGCTACATGGTCCTTGGAATTCCGGTCAATCATTTTTGAGGGAAATAAACTCTGTTTGAATAATATCATTAATCATCAGCATATCAATTTACAAGTGTATCAATATTTGCGAACATTTCAACAATGGATTTCTCAATTCGATGCGATTATCTTACAACATTGGTTCAACACTATGTAATCAAAGTAGCGGATATTTCGGCTTCATCTTCTACATTATCACAAGTAGATTGTACTACTTTTAATGTTTATCTTTTTTTTATTCGTCATCTTGTAAATTCAGATATTTCATCTTAATAGAATTTTTTGGTAAAAAAAAAACTAAAAGTAGAAGTTCATATGTTTATGTATAAGTTAAAGTAGAGATTTATTTTTTACATATTAATTTATTTGTTATGTAATTTGATGAACTGGTCTTCTATATATTAAGAACAAACATTGCATATCAAAATCAAATTTTTTAGTTTTTTTTAATTTCTAATTTAATTAATACTATTTTATTGCAAAACACACATTCTAAGTATTTCATTAATTTATTTCTTAATTAGTCAACATATTTCATATACGCATTTTTGATTAATTAGAAATCTTTGACAAAACACAACTACACAAATTTCTTATTAATTAGAAGTTTGAAACATCTCAGGAATATCTATATAAGTAAAAAAATTATTCTACTAGGATAATATGTGGTATTGTTAAAATAAAAGTAGAATTTTTTTTTTGAAACCTCTCATAATATCCATATAATAAAAAAATTGTTATACTATGATAACACGTGACATTATAAAATAAAGTAAAAAAATATGTTTAATATTTAGTAGAAAAGTAGAAAATATGCATTTAATAGAAAAATTAAAAAAACATAAATTCTTGTCTCAGGTAAAAGCATCCTAAAAAATCAATTGACGTGTGTTTGCACCAATTGATTTATTTTTTGTGTGATGTGCATTAGGTCTGTCATTGTGATTCATAACCCGCGGGTCCCGCCCCGTTTGACCCGCTGTGGGGCAGGTGCGGGTCGAGGAAAAGGAAAAAAATATATGCGGAACGGGTGCGGATCGAACCTTTAATTTAGCGGGGCGGGTTTGGTTTTTTTTTTTTTGCGGGTTAGAGGGTACCCGCAATTTTTAGGTCAAATTAATTAACCAAAAATTTAAACCAATTAAATCATAAACCAATATCAATTTAATACTAAACCAATTTAATACCAAACCAAATTTAACCAAACCAACAGTATAAAAGTAAAATAACCTAATTTCTAATCCTTCACTCTTCACTCTTCAAAGTTCAGCCGCACGACATTTTTTTTCAGAAAATCTCCACCTTCCGGCGATCTCCAGTTAGATCCGGCGATCTCCAACCATTTCCGGCGACCTCCGACCTAAGGTGAGCGTCTCTCTCTCACTCTCTGTCTCTTGAAATATGAGAGGAATCACCTGAAAATCAACTCAGAAACCCTTGATCTTAATCTTTTAGAGCTATATAATAAAATCAATCTACAAAACCAAAAATTTCAACACTAGTAAAAATGATGAAGTTGTGCTGACAAGCTTGGTTTCTCACATCTCTGGGTCGATAATGGATGATCTGGAGGTGGGATAGAAAGTTGATTGTTATTGGTGGAAGTACTCTAATATCGATGGATATGATTAGAGGAAATTTGGGATCAGATTGTACCCTCACAAAAATGAAGGAGAAAAAGTCTAATTTTGTTTTGCTTGAAAAGCAGCTAAAGTTTTTGAGTTTTGTTTTCTTCTACTTACTACTTCCCTTAATTACTACTAATTAGTAATTACTATAGAAATTTATCTTAGAGCATTCTCTTTACTCAATAATTTAAAAAAAAAATTAAATAATTTTTACGACAGCTAAGATAAATTTGTTAGGGCCATAGTTTTTAATTAATTATCATAATTAATTATTTTAACTTTTTTGTATAATTTATAGTTTCATTTATGATTGTATAATTAAATTACTAATTTTAATGTTTTATTGAACAGATTTAGAGATTGGTGAATCATATGGTGAAAATGACAACTTGCCTTCATTGGGATCTTTTGCCTCAACTTGGTAAGTTCTAAATACTACATTTTTGATATTTTTAAAATAATTTTATTTAGTTCATGATTTTGATATGCAATGGAGAATTAACTTGTTTATTGATAGGTGAATCAAATGCGAAATGAGAGATTTTGCAAATGGAGTAAAAGAGTTCAAAATTTATATAAGTTGATGTTTCAAAAATTGAATTTCGATATATTTGATGTATTAATGTTAGATTTATTATTATTTGGATTTATTATTATTTGGATTTATTTTAATTAAATATTATTAAAAAAATTTGAAAACGAAGTGGGTCGCGGGTCACCCGCAAACCCGTTTGATTAATGCGAGGCGGGTGCGAATTAAAAAAAAATGATTCGCGGATTTTGCGGGTAAAAAAAAATTATAAAAAAAAATCATCAACCCGCCGCGGGACGGGTCATGCAGGGCGGGTCCGACCCGCTTGAGAGGTCTAATGTGCATCAAGATTTTAACGGACTCCTACATAGCATACAAACTAAACTGGTGAGAGATTCCACAAAAAGGATGCTATTTCCTACTCACCACATGAACCAATGGAAGAAAGAGTAAAGAAAAATCAAAGACAAACCAAAAAAACGTGAACTCAACCGCCTAAGAAGGGTGGCGTATTGGGAGTTACCAACCACTAAACGAACCTCTAAATATTACTATTTTATCTACTAAATAAATACTTTTACAAGCGATCTAATTCCATCTTGTACGTTTGAATTTTGTAACAATAATATTAAAGAATATATAAAAAAATCCAAGATTCCGTTGCGGGATAACTCGTAACCTTCAAGAAAATAAATTTGGATTGCTTTTTTTTTTTAACTTTCTAACATTTAAAATAGTCTTTCCACTATTAACTAGATTTATACATACACCCTGAATAGAAAACGTATATATATATCTTATCTCTTATTTAAAATAGTTTTTAAAATTTTTTAATATTAATTATACAAATAAAATATTCAATAAAATCAGATAAAAAATAATTTAAATTATATATATATATATATATCTTGTATAGACAATATTATTAAATATGTAATAAACTGTAGATATGATAAATCTTCAATTTAGACAAAATTTTGTTTTATATTTTGTTTGACTATTTTTAAAATTTTTTTAATATTTTATTTTATATTATGTTTGCCTTTTATATCGAAATATTATAAATTTACATATAGTATAATATTAAATATTTATCTAATACAATTTTCGTAAATAATATAATAAATTATATTTTATATAATATTTATCTTAAAATATTCTCATAGTATAATACGTCAGTATGACATTATAAATCACATATAAAAATAAAGTTTATTTGCTAACCTAGTTCTTAATAAATATATTAAAAATGCTTTGACTAGGGAAAAGATCAATCAATTGGTCCGTGAAGTAAATCTTTTATACTTATTTAATTTCCATAGTAATATTACATGAATAAGATATTTATAATTGTTTTTAAGAAGCACATTCCGACTATAGTAATGGGCATCACTTCGGTTTAGAAAGTCTTGCAACTCAAAACGATGCTATTTCCTGGTTCATTTTTTATCTCTTATAAATGCGACTCACAACTCGTTAAAGAGATTGAGAAATAGAGTGAGGAGTTGGGAGAATGACATCTAATTTCAAGAGTTGACACAATGCAATAAAGAAATAGAGAAATAAAATAATGAATATCCACTAAGAGCTAGCTTCAATGCAAGACTTCTTGATGAAAACAGTTTCAAGACCAATTTTCCCTTCGGTAATACTTTTAATATCTTTTACATATTTATGTCATTTACTTTTTACACAATCTCTTTTTATTTAAAAAAATTATTTTTAATATTATAATTTTAATTCAAAATTATAAATTATATGTTTTATAAATTATAATTTATATATTTAAAAAAAATTCAGCCATTAGAAAATTGACCGAAATTATAAAAAGAAATTCGTTGGAATTCTGTTGAAAATATCTCTTAAGAAAACATTCAAAAACATATGTCGGAAACCATCGGATTATTTCGACGGTTCATACCTTCAGAATACTGTCGAAATATTGTTTGAAAATTTTATTTTCGGTTAATAGTATCGTCAGGACGTCAACAAACTTTTTTAATAAATATTTTTGATAAGTTGCTTTTATTTATCGATAATAAAATTGGTTATCCGTCAAAAATTTATCTATATTTTATTTTTCATAAATCAACTAAAAATATTCGAAAAATTTCTGACAAATATATAAATATATATATATATATATATATATATTTTTGTAGATTAAAATTTTATGAATAATCTTTGTTGGAAAAGATTTGCAATAGATTTCTGACGATTTTTACTATAAAATGATCCTTTTTATAGTGTCTAACATATATTTAAGCTCGTTAAACTATTCGTCGCTACAATTTAAAAATCATCTATGTGTATAATTGTGTTTTTGCATTTTTGTCCAAATTTTTGCTTGAAAAACTTCCTATAAGATTAACCAATCATGTAAAACTTTACAGAAAGATAAAGCAATAAATAAAGAGAAAAAGAAAGAAAAAAAAGAAAAGAAAAAGCTGTCCATCTTTTTCAATTACTCATTCTCCCTCTTCTGAAAAGAAAAAAATGGTTTATAATTCCCAAACCTGTCCCAAATATATGTAATCGTGAATTTTTTAATTTATTTCTTGCAGTTGTCCTATATCAATGTTTCAATATTCAAATGACTTCATAGAAAAAAATGGGAATACAATTTTCATGTTACTTCAAAGTTCAAACCCACCATTATTATCTATCTAACTTCAAATTAAAATCCAACGAAAATAATTTGGTGAAGCATCATTGTCAAGCATAAAGCCAAGACTATATAATCTATAAAAAATTAACGTTGAAAAATGGTATGATATTATTTAATTTTCCATGAAGAAATTACATTGTGTTTCACGTCACATGCCATCATTGTAAAATAATTGTCATGAAATCGTTTTGGTTTGTATTGGTTGGAGTGTAGTGGAGGCCAAATGGTCCCTCATAATTTCCTTAACGTTTTTTCTTTCTTTCAATTTGACTGATGAAAGCTACACTACAAAGCTTTTTAAATGTCCTTTTATTTACGACAAAAAAGTTCTTTAGTGGAGAGAAATATATATGTATATATATCGCTGTAAATTTAATTCATATTTTCATCATTAATATATATTTCATTTAGTTACAAAAAATCTCTTTACACTTATCTCTTTATATATATATAGTCGAAGCTTTTTTGTTCGGAGCCATTTGATGATCCTGAAGATTTTCTAATATCTAGTAGTCATTTTTGTTTGTCAGCCGTAATTTTTTGCGATTGCGGTTGTGACAACTTGTTGGTTATTTATCTGTTATATTACTTGCGGCCAATCGCAACGGTTAGATGTTGTATATGTATCGCAATTTTTTTTATCGCTGATTAAAACAGTAAAATGATTAAAAATATGTGATTAACCGTAATCGTAACCGTAACCGTTGATGTTAAAAAAATGTTTAATATATACCACAATTGCAACTGGCGACAACGGACAAATGAACAAAACTGTAGATAATTTTTGCAAGGAGCCAAACCTTAATGATGTTAAAGTGATTTGATTATATCGAAATATAATCTTTAAAATAATATTTTTAAATTTTTTTTGTTATAATATAATCATATTAATTTAATTTTTTAATAAAAACATAAATTTATTTAAAAATTTCGTTATAATAGACAAAATCTAATCTTTAAATTAAAAATAAAATAAAATATAATGTTTTAATTGGTAATTAAATATTTTCGTATAATAATTTGTGTTATTTTAAAATTTTAATGTTAATGTATTAGATTTGAAACAAATTTTAAAAATGATATTTTTGAAGGTATATGAAAATGGGTGGAGAAAGAAAAGAAAAGAGAAAACTTTAAACATAAAATGGAAGATGCATTACAAATTGTGAAAAATAAAAAGTTAAGTCTAAAAATGGGAGATTGCGACGGGACCAATCTTTCAGCTCTCAATGCTTTTAGCTAAATGTTGAACCAACTTATGACTTATCGATATCACCAATTTGGTGCCGTCCATACAAACAACCTTTACATTTATACATATAGATCTCTCTCTATATATACATATCTTCAACTTGATAACTAACGTATAGGTTACTAATTCTGTTTAATCCTTTACTATTAGTGAATGATAAATCTTAATTAGTTTATATACTTTTATAGAATATTAAAACCCATGAGAGGGAGATGATCAAAACAAGACATTCTATTGTGTTACAACCGAAATAATATTTTTTAAAAGATTGTGCATGCAACTTTTATTGAAATGGAAGAGATATTCTTGTAAATATGATTTTCGTGAGGAAATCCAAAAAGATGATATGACTGAGTATCCAGAAGTCCAAAAATTTCAGAGATGTTCGAATGGTTGAAGGTGTAGCTTTTGTTTACCAATTTGTTAACATCAAATTCTGATTTGTTGCATTTTTTTTTGTTAACTAGAAGAGATTTGTTAACTAGAAGAAATTGAGGACAAGACCCTTAGCCTCTCTTCATAATAATCTCGGCCATGTTTTTGTTATTCGTTTGTCACGTGTAGCTTCTTGCAGCTGCGGTTGCGGCAACGGCATATTATTGTTCGTTTAGTTGCCGCATCTATTTTCGATCAATCGCAGTAGTCATATGCTCCGTCTTGAATCGTAATTTTTTGACCACTGATTAAAACAACGGTACGACTAAAAATATATGATCAACCGTAACCACCGACGATATACAAACGAATAACATATACCGCATCAGTAATCGTAATGTTGATTGAAGCTGCAACCGTAGTTACCAACGGTAAGCAAACGAAAAAGATTAATATCTTATAACATGACATCAACCATATATCATCAGTAATTGAATTAGAAGTACAATATTCAATGAATTTTTAAAATAATATATTAAAATAGTATATTTAAATTTTTTTCAATTCTAATACATAATAACTAAAATTCAAAATAACACAAATTATTATGTAAAAATATTTATTTATTATAAATAAATTATAAATAAAATTAAAACATTAATTTTGAACAGAAATTTAAATGAGTGATGATATATTTTGAAAAAATGGTATCTTGAATCATTGGTCCATTTTAATATCCTATATTATTTCTAAACTTAAATATTTTGTAAATATGGTGTTTTAGACTTGCATCACTACACCATCTGAAATTAGGAAATTCTCTTGTCACTCATCAAAAGAATCTTCTCTTTCTCCAGTTCTTTGCTTAAGCCCTGCAAATTAAAGAAAATCCTAACTCACCATTTGGTTATCCAATTTCCTATACACAATTAAGAAATAAATCATTTAAACTTTTTTTTTCATAGTTCTGCTATTTGAAAGAGTATCGATAGCAAAGATCGCTACATAATATGGATTCATTTGAGAAATGGTAATCAGAATTCATGATATTTTTTGCATACGCATAAATACAGTCACCTAAAAAACTTCATCGACTATTCAGAATTACTCTGATCTAGAAAAGTCGAGGCATTCATTCTGAAAACTTTACATTTGCTGATTTCTTAAATAAGTATTACTTTAATTTCTATTTCTACAAATATTTTTGTGTGTTTTACAATATAATCAACATACGGTGTATATTGGTATCTTGTCAGTTGTCAATGTGAATGGCATAAAAATTCACAATTGAGGAAGAAGAAAAGATAAAAAGTATATATATGAAAAAATAAAAATAAAAAAGCAAAAAGAAGCGTAAATGACGACGACGTAAAATCGTTCTCGTTAGCATAATTCCCAGAAAGAGAGGGACCCATGCAATCCACGTAACGGAGACATGCACACTCTCTCCTTATTCGAATACTATTCTTTACTCTCTCTTTTTTTTCATCTATGAAATTTCATTCAAATATTAAGATTTGGGTTACACAAATCAGGCAATGATCGAAATCCTTTTATAGACATATCGAAACCCCTCCAAGACAAAGCAGACCAGTTCATAAAACTCCGGCAGACAGCCCCAACCCGAAAAAACATGATGAAACAATAAAAACAATCTTTAAAACTAAATACTCGAACAATAGATAATCATACTAATATAATCTACTCGACAGAAGATAAATAGGAAATATTACTTCATATCGGCAGTTGGAAAGGACCTTATATAATGTTCATGTTCGTTTTTCAGTTGCAAGAATCTGTGGTTACGGCTACGATAGATTGTTATTCGTTTACCTGTCACAAGTATCCATGGCAAAAGCAACAGTTAGACGTTGCGTATTGCGTCACAATTTTTTTGATCGCTGATTAAAATATCGGTGCGACTAAAAATCTGTGATCGACCGCAATCATAACCGTCAGCGACATACAAACAAACAATATATATCATAGTTGTAATCGAAATATTGATGGTAGCTGCAATTGTATACTAAACAAACAAAACTAAAATATGATATCATATTCCAATTCACGTTGCTCAACCAGATCTGTGCTAACATACCGAAATTAATTAACAAAAATAATCATAATATCGAGAGATGTATTAAAGAATATTATCCCACATCTAAAAGTTGAAAAAAATTTAAGTAATATAAAATATGGACTATTTTATCACGTTAAATACATATACGTTTAGCCATTCATAAAATTAAACAGCAAAAAAAAAAAACTCTTATAAACTTCAAAATATATTTAAGGTTTTGACTTAAAAATAACTTGTGTTATAAAAAATAATAGAACAAAAAGATATCAGCGGATGGCTTTTTCCATGCACTAAAGTCACCCACCGTCGTAATTTGCGCATACACATATTCTTCCCGTGTAACATACGTATTTAAATATTTATATATGTAATGTATAATAACACACTTTTACCAATTAAGAAAATGTACGAGAATATACATCTATGATATAATATATGCTTTCCTAATTTTTAAATAGCGTACATGTAATATGTTATGTACTGTTTAACACCATGCATAAAGCCGTTGGACCAATTAGGGATTTGTTTTCTTTTATATTTATCGTTGCTTTAATAAATATTTCAATCATGTGGTACCAAATAATAATTTTGGGGATTGTTTCCTATTACAATTTTCCATTAAAATTTGAAAGTTAAGTTTAGTTTTTTCTCCTACATTACTCCTCGTTTTTTCCTAATTCTGTCAATTCATTATAGATCCTACATATCTATCTACAATTCAATCATGTCTTCTTTATCTGTCTATCTTCAATCAGAAAAATCTTGATGTTGAACCAATTGATATCTAGGATTATAATTTTTCATTTAAAAAAAAATTAGGCCAAAGTTCAATTTCTTCTCCTATATTACTTTGAAAAATTGTCTAAAATAATAAGTTTTTATTCCAAAATAACATCATTAGTTTAAATTTTTAATAATAACATAAATTTAAAATTAAAATATATTTAAAATTTAAATTTAATAAAAAAAATAATTAAACTTTAAACTGGAAAAAGAAACCTAAATTTATTTATAATTTATTTAGAGTAAACAAAATATTTTCATATAATTATTTTTACTATTTTGAAATTTAAATTTTAGAACGGTAGATTTCAAACAAAAACTTTTAAAAATATTATTTTAATATATTACTATATTACTTTTCTCATTTTATTTTCCTTTTTAGATTATATTTCGATGGTTTGTTTTCAATGACGTGATGGAATTGTAGAGAGGATATATTCGGAGTTTGTAAATAAATATCATATATATATATGGTATAATTTGACTTTCATACATAATGAGAAATTAAATAATGCATATCTAAGCATAATTACTATTAATTTTCTTCTCTTTGACTAGTATTGATACACGTTGGTATACAATTGGTGGTTGGTCAAGTTAGTCAAATAATTATTTTTCTTATGAAAAGAGAATATAAAAAGAAAAACAGAAAATGAAAAAAGAAACAAAAGCAAGAACCCTGCTTTCTTCCACCTCCCCTCCTTTCATTTCTCTTATCACCTTTTCCTTTTGCTTAACCTTTTATAAGATTCGTTGATATTAATTAAAAAAAACCATAATAATAATAATAATCGTTAAATGACCCAATTACCATTACAAGCTTCGTTCTCTTCCTTTAGATTGTTCCTACTAGTACCCGAGTCGAGTCTGTAACCAATCGGAACAAACTCGTGTTTGCAGCGTTTTATATTTTTGTAAAATAATCGGTATTTATTTTAAACATATTATGATAAAATAATGTAAAACAGTATTTTTTTTACTTGCGGCCTAGTTAAACTCAGGGTCGGTCCTGCCTACTACAGCGGCATGTCTACCGACAATTCTAAGTCTTTTTAGGGGCAAATTCGTAATCTTAGCAGAAGTAAATTTGGAACAAGTCTTGTCTGGATTTATACAAACCCTAAGTATGAATTCACCATATATGTCCATAAAGGGTGCTTTGGTAATTTTACTTATTCAAGAGTGTGAAAATTTGAAAATCTCTCTCTCTATCTATTCCTTTTTCTTCTCTTTATCTCAAGCTTATTCTTTTCTTCTTCTTCTTCTTAGTCACTAGATATCTCTTTCTTTTGGTTCATCTTCTTCTCTTCTTTGCTTTCTTTTTATCTCTCGGCTCTGACCAACTCTCGAGTTGTTCGTTTCTGGTTAATGGATATTGAACCCTCTTGGGATCTTGGGGGGGTTTTTATTTCTTTTGCTAAATTGCATGGCAACATCAAATGACCTAATCAACACCAAACCATCATCACATTCTCATACTCTTCTTCGTCTCTTTATCTTCTTATCTTCCCTTCTCTTCATTAGCCTTATAATCCCCATGGCTCATCATCAATCTTCATCCACTGTTGCTCCCTTCAAGAGGGTTCTTCTCGAATCATCGACTCCAGCTTCATCCACAATGGATCTGCGACCAAAGGCTCGAACACGACGACACAGCCAAACTTCTAGGAGGAGAGAGTTTGGTAATGATGCTCATGAGGTTCCTAGTGGACCAAACCCTATTTCCAACTAGATACTGGTGAGTTTGAGATGATATATAATATATGTATAATGGGAGAAGCTTCTGATCGAATGAAGATTAGAGGAGAACAAAACTATTATGGATTTAGTATATATATTATCTTTGGATCTACCGATTTGGTACCCTTTTTGCTTATTAATCTTTTGTTCGTTTTTAATATTGCTTCCTTTAAGTTTTGAAGTTAAAGTTGTAAAGAAGAGATACTATTATTTGTTCACATGTGTATGTTTCCAGCCATCTCTATACTTCATTCACAAAATATTTGAATCATATATATATATCACTAGATTGATCTAATGATATGTTTTAATTATTGTAAAACTTCAATCATGAACAGAAAATATCATATTTGTAAAGGATAGTGAAGATCTCGAGGCATTTCACAAAATAATTGTTAGATCTCTTTTATCCAGACAAAACTGTTTCCTTTCTGAATATAATCTTGAAAAGATAATGCAAAACAGCTATATATATATCTGATATCAAATATCTAAGCAAATTGTCTTCTCTATCGAAAAAAAAATAGTAATAAATATTTCTATGAATTGGTTTTCACTATCCGTAAAATAAATTATATATAAAAGAAAATGTGGACCAGCTTTTTCTTTTGTAAGGTTGGGTTGAACGACAAGAGAGGCAAAATTATTAGTGAAGAATCCATCCTACTACATTAATTAGCTTTTTGTCTTCTCAAAGCACAGTGTTCTCTAGAAAAACAAAAATACTGAATAAGAAAAAAAGTAATGATTTGATAATTATAATCGTATCATTTCATTGTTGTTGAATTTTATGCCATCAATCATTTACTTTATGATGTGTTCATGTTTTCTTCTCTTTCTTTCTTTATTTCTTGTATATTGTAATTTTCTTACACCTATTACAAGCCTACAACTTTAAAGAACAGAGTAGACAGTACATACTATTTCATATTTTGAAATTTAGAACTAAAAACATTTCTACATATATATTAGGATTCACTATCTATTTCTATTTCAAAACTATCGTATAATATCAAATACTCATACAACTAATGTTATGGTTTATATATCTATACTGGAGAAGTTGAAAACATATTTCTCGTTCAGTTAAAAGTTGAAAATATATTTTTTCCTCTATTTAAATTTCGAAATCTAATTACACATAAACGTGATTTGTGTCATAAACCAAATAACTCAACTAATCGGAGGAAATTAGTTTTGAATTTTCAATTGAAAGAGAAATATGTTTTCTATTTTTCCAATATAAATATACAAACCATGACATTAGTTTTACAAGTATTTAGTACAGTTCTGAAGGAAAAGTATATCGTCAACCCTATATATTACGATTGGAATGTACAACAATGTCAAAAGGAGAAGAAATCATTTTAACATTGTTACTACTTTATTTGCATAAATTATTTATCACTAATTTACAATCTCTGAGCATATATGCATCATCTGGAGAGATGTGTCACTTTTCTTCCTCTACGATGATTATTTTGCGGTTAAATTAAGAAAAAAGTCGACATTGTGGATCATACTCAATCAGGTTGATCAATGGTGTTGTGAAGTCAAAGTGAAATTCCAGGCAGATATTTTCCTAAGAACAAGAGTCCTGTGTAGTTGGAAGGCTTGGAGCTATACTAACCCAAATCATTTGAATACTGAGGAGTTTTCCTTATTCATTTAGATTGGATGATTGTGATTTTTGAGCAATATGTGGTTTAGTTTTATTTGAATTTTTTTAGTATATATACATTATAATTTTATTTAAATACTTTGATTTTCCATAAACAAAAAATATAGTTATAATGACAATGTTTTACATATTATAAAATTATTAGTTAAATTAAAAATAAATAAATCGCAAGGAGACAACAAAGACTCGGATGCTTAAGTTCGATAAAAGTCACGGATAAACTATTAGCCTTGGAGACGTTATGTGGGCTCAAACATATGACCTTGTTGTCTTTTTCCCCTAAACCCTGGGGATATAATTTTAGGCATATGCTTTGGTGATAACCGAACAAAATCCAACTGACCCAACTGGTATATATATTTAGTTTCAAATCGGTTTTAGACCTACATTAATTGGCTGCACGCAATTGGTTTTCGATTCGCTTTGGTTTGTAAATTATATATTGATTGGTTTCAGAAAACAAAAATTATAGTCTAAACTTCATTTTTACAGCTGAAAAATAAAAATATTTGAATGGATCAAAATTTACCAAATGAAACATAGTTTTTAAATTAAGATATATTTTTTTGATTCGTTTTAACTCAAAAAAATTTTAACTTGTAAAAACAAAACCGAAAGAGCCGAGTTTTGAACTGGTCCAAATTGTTTTCAGTTTGATTCAGAATTTTTTTTAAAATCGAAAACTCAAAACCCGGATAAAATGATTTAAAGAAACCAAAAAATTGAATTACTATACCTACATAGTTTAATCCAAATCGATGGTATTAATCTCTTCCCAAAAAAGCATCTGAATATTTATAACAAAAAAAGTAATAGTTGCTAATTGCCAAATATATATACTTTATATGTTTCATAAAAAATCTATTTTACCTTTTTATTAATAAAATAAAAAAGCTTTTTTCTTACAAAAAATATCAAATAATAAAAATAAAACTAGATTTTTTCAAAAAAATTTACAACGATATTGTAGTTTATTTGCTACTACCTTATAACTAGATTTAGACAATTGCAAAATCGTTGTAAATTAGTGACCAAAAGAGTAGTTGCTATATATATTGTTGTATTTATCTAAAACACCTGTGACAATGCTATAAATTCTCTTACTTTTGTCGTAAAACTATAATCGAAATATTCTTAAAATAAAAATCATCGCAAATTAATAGTATAAATTTACAATTGTTTTTCCAAATGATATTTAATGGCTAATTTATTGGTATAAACCATATTGTCCACGGAACCGTAGTTCTTCTAACAAATTGAAGCTACTCATAAATGGAGTCTCAAAAGAGTTATGCAAAACAGCAACAAATTTTCACTATATATACAATCCATCCCTTTCTTATTTTTTTTGTGAAAATACAAAGTACTATAGTATAAACAACTAAGAAGGGTTCTATGAGATAAAGGATAGGTTTAAGGAAGAGATTGTACATAAGAATCGATGAATAGACAAGGAATAATTTAAGGTATTTGTCAAGAAAATCATGTAAATTATTCATAATACGTGACAAAAATTAATGCGAAATTGGCCTTATTAATAATTATACGATATTTTTGAAAGAATATGAAAAATGGAATAAGTGTGAATTATTTGAATCACCAATGTATAACAGTAGCGAAGGAGAAGCAAAAATACTATTATGTCATATTTGGAATGTACCTTTGTCGACAAATTGAAGAAACAATATCTCAAAGAAAAACGGGAACCAGAGTGAGATGGCAATGAGCACGAATCAAAGAAGGAAAAGATGGGTACATTCTCGGTTTTCCGATTAACTTCGAAATGTTTATCTTAAATATGTATATGAAAATTAATTTGTGATAAATTTTTATTACACTATTAAATAGTAGTTAATTAAATTTAAATATTTATTGAGTTATTCTCATTATCACTTTTAACATTGATTCATTTGTTCCGAACAAGCTTATACATGGGATCCTTTGCTTATTTCTATTGTTTGGGAGAATTTGATGATGTTGGTCTTTGGAGAATGAAAGGAATTGTTAGCGTTATCAATGCAAAAGGCAAACGATCTAAATGGATTAGAGAGACAATATGGAAGATAATGTCTCATTATTAGCTGCTATAAGATTGAACCTAATCCTAAATGATATGATTGTGACTCGCAATGGATCGAAAATATCTCTTAACTTAGATAGGCAAGAGCAATGATAAGACGGAATTTTTTCAAATCTCAAGATCAAAGAACTAACTAAACCGTATGAATCTCTCAAACTAACTAGTTTGTGGCTTCACAAAAGTTTGATTATCTCTCACACTAAACTCTCTATGGAAAGATTTTATGAATAAATTCAAAAGTTTCTAGTTAACTTTTTATATATTTAATGGTTGTTTTTTCACAAGGGTCGCATGAATTTTATATAGAGCTCTTACAAAAAGTTTGAGAAGCTATAAAAAAGGGTCGCGTTTGCATTTAAACAGTATGACCGTTGCAGTTTTAAATGTTCGACCAAATATGGAAAGTAATAAGGTACTGTATCTTGACAACTTGAGTAGGAAGTGGCGCCTCATCGAGAGGTGTAGGGTCATTGCACAAGTGTCCAAAATGTAGCAATATTACGGAGAGGCAGTTGGAACTTTAGTGATCTCAAACTCAACTATAGAAAATTTTGGAGAAATATTATCCGTTTGATCCTATGGTTTTTGATGCATAAGAAATTAATTGTGGACTTTTTTATAAGTCTAAGATTTTCTCATGGATGTCATGTCTAATTTTTCAAGTGATTAAACCGGCAAGCGCCATAAATGGTTCCAATCATATCAATTGAATGCACAAATGGATCCTCCTAGTCCAAGATGTGTTTTTCTTCCTATGATTTTTGTGCGGAGCTCATAGAAGTAGCACTCTTTTGGTCAACAAAAAAATGTTTGGAAACTTTCATATAGGAAAAGTTTTAAATATGGTAAATTTCGACAATACCAAATTGATGAATGGTGCATGACTTCATCCGCTCTGATTTGGAGTGAGGCCTATATCGCCATGTATCCTTTGTGAGTCAAGAACATAGGTGATGTTAGGATTTGGTTGCCCTCTTTTGGTTGGACTGAAATTCATGAGAATATGCCGATATGTCTTCTTGGTCGGTGAGGGGTTGTGTGCGTGGTCGACCTTTTTGTTTAATATGTTCCAAGGGCAAGGTATCTTGACATTATGCTCATGGTGTGATGTTGGTCAGTAAACCTCTAATCCATGGTTATGATTTAGGTTAAGTAGCTCTTTTGGCTCGTGTTTCGCCGCTTTTGCGCTCCTCGGATCGATTGGACTTGTCCTTCGGCCAAAGTTTGAACAAATGACCTCATTAGACTAATAAAAAGGTTCAAAATCGGATAAGTATTGTAACGTACTTTCAAATTCATTGTGTAATGGATTTGCTCCGCATAAAGTTTGAGTTATCTTATAATACTTTTTAGCATTACCCACTTACCCATATCAATTGAATGAGTCTTTCACTTAATTATATATTCAGTTTATAATTGTTTTTTTATATATTTATTAATAATTATTTATTTTTATTTTAATATTCCAAATGAATGTATGAATGTGGACAATATTATGGTTTTGGTAGCTTTAATTGGATTCATGAAAAAAGAAAAAAATAACATTACGAAGGTTTAGCTTTTTGATATATCATAGTTTTTATCGGTTTTTAACTATGGTGTATATATATCGTTTATCGAATCTAGTTTTTTAGTCTTTTAGAGTTTTTGCATGTTTTTGTATGAGTTTCGCTAATTTGGATAATTTGAGTTGTGTTTTGGAATAAAAATGAATGAAGAGGAAATAAAGAACATATTAAGCAGAATTTTACACATGATTTTTCACTAGTGTTGATCGACACTACGTTTGGGTGTTGGTCGACATCTCTTGCGAATCTGCTCTTCAAGTTTTCAGATATTGCATTTTTGGCTCATATTTATCGAGAATTGTAAATTGCTCCAATATGTGTTTTAGACTATATTTAGGTTTCTTTTAGCTGTTGGGAGTAGTTACGTTTTTTTGCATTGTATACTGAGAGAGAGATTGATTCTAGGGCTTTTGGAAAAATAATTATGAGACTATGTTAGTTTGAGAGAGAAGAATTCAAATCTTTTTATATTTTTTATTGATTTCTTTTATACATTCGTTTTCATTCATTCATGATATTTTTTTTAATCACCATGTATGTAGTTTATCTGTTACATTCACATATTTCAAAGGTTGAAAATGAATTGCTAGATTGGATGTATTGGTAGGATAATCACATAATTCTTTATCTATATCGTTCTAAATATTAATGTTAGTGTGATCACTTAGAATTCAAAACTTTAGAATTTCAAAATTCAGAACTTTAAAATTTCAAAATTTAGACAAAGGATCTAGAAAACTTATTGGTTCTGGTTCCAATGACTAGATATGGGAATATCCATGGATCCCAGATTTATATCCAAGACCTCTGAGAGGGTTAAACCAAGGTCGACCTCCTGATCTCAGGATATGTGAACTCATTCATCTGGATCATGGTGGCTGGAATGTCCCAGAATTGACAAGATGGTTCACAATGAAAGATATAAGTCTGATCACCTCTCTAAAACCAAACCCGAGGAGTGTCGAAAGCAAATATTATTGGCACTTCTCAAAGGCGGAAGTCTACATGATAAAATCTGGATATGAGACCCTTTAGAGTCTTGAGGACCCAAATACCGATCTCCAGCGCCAATGACCATCGCTTAACCCGCTTATATAGGTTGTGTGGAAGGTCAAAATACCAAAAAAAATCCAACAATTCTTCTCGCAATCCTTGACAGAGCGCTAATTACCAATGGAAGGCTTTGCCACCGCCACATTAGGGAAGAGGCATCATGTGAGATTTGTGGCGGTGATATGGAAATCATAAACCATATGCTTTTATAGTGCCCTCCTACTCACCAAACCTGGGCACTATCAAACATTCTCTTTGCACCTACAATCTTCCCTTTAGATAGTCTCTATGGAAACTTTGATTATTTATTTAAGCGTATCCCAGAAGATCTCCAATCCGAGATAGGTATTCACAGCTTCCCATGAATTCTATAGTTCATTTGAAAAGTTTGAAATGAAAAAATTTATAATTTGGTAGATCGCCCTTCTCCAGACATATTGGATAAAGCACAAAGTGAAAGCGTATTTTTGGTTTTCATCCAACATCCCAAGAGGAATGGAGCAGGAAGCAAACCAAGTTACAGAATCCATTAAAAATCTTTCTCTGGAGCAGACTCTCTTAATTTGTTTGCTTTATACATGGCTCGTGGAAACTGGAAGAACGTACTGCGGGGATGGGATGGATCCTCAAATTACAGGATAAAACAAACGATCTTATGGGTATGCGAGACACTTTTAGAGGTCTTTCTCCATTGAATATGGAGTTCTTGAGTCTCAATTGGGCTATGTCAAGCCTAAACGACATGCGTCGCTATAGCACACGGTTCATCACCGACTCGATTGATTTCATTGAACTGATCAACGAACAAAAAAGCTGGCCAGCTTTTAACGCGGAGATGGAAGAATTTCAGGCTCTTCGTCATCTTCTAGAACTTTGTCCTTGCCTTTCAACCAAGGAAGAGGAACTCACACGCTGACACTCTCGCCAAACATGCTCGTTGGAGGAATTCAAAATTTACCTATGTTAGCACTTCAATCTCAATTTAGTTCGATGATACGCTCGGTATCTTCTGACCCTTGTAATTGAGTGTGTTTCCAATGACAAAAAAGAACTGGTATTTATAAAAACTACACCATTTTATTATCTATGGTATGTTATGAAACTAACATGATTAAATGTTTTTCTTTTGATAAATATGTGTAGTAAAAATGTTAAGCACATGCATACCTTAAAAATGTGTAGGGAAAATTATGTAGCTCAAAAACATAATAAATTCAACCTAATCTTATGCCACCAGAACGTTTGCACCAGTTCCGTTCTCATACTCTCGATTGTACAGTGGTATTCGGTTATACTATTTTATTTAGTATATAAGGTTTTCATTGAAAATGATAAACAAAATATGTTGAGTGCAGATAGTAGTGGTAATATGAAAATGTGAAATAAGATCTTCTAGTTTTTAGGAAATCACTAAATGACATGGTTAGAGAGGTGGAAACGATTTTGTAGCAGTGTACAAAACTTTTTCAAAAATAACTTGTATTAAAGACATTGCCACTATTTATATGGAAAAAAGCTACTTTTAAGACTTTTTTGAGTGTTAATAGACAAAGAGTGTCTCTCACTACTGATATTTGGGTATCTCCCACAATCTTTTACATTTATATGGCGGTGACTGTTCATTGGATTGATGAAAACTGATATTTACAAAAAAAGATCGGTAGCTTTAAGATTATGACTGATCATAAAGATGATGCCATTGTAGAACATTTACTTAAATGTTTAGAAGAATGAAGAATTGAGAAAGTTTTCACTATTACGGTTGATAATGCAAAGGAAAATGATAGGGATATAAAGTTGTTCAGAGACGCTATGAAAATGAAGGGAATAGATGCTTTAGTTCTAGAAGGGGTTTTCGTACATATGCGTTGTTGTGCGCACATTATGAACAAATAATAATCAATATTTTAGTAGACTTAATCAACATTTTTAGTAGGGGAGCAGTAAATGGTCTAGTGGTTAAACCATCTCTACATCCATTCCAAATGTGTAGAGTTCGACTCCATCTTTGCTAGTATGAAAATGTTAAATATTCGTACGAAAATATTATATTATTGGATCGTTGCGTTGTGGCCCAGATGACAACAAAATTTAACATTTTTAGTACACATAATCAAATTTTAAATCATAAATAATAATATTTCATGAATTATTATAATAGATTTTATAACTAAAATATATTATATTTATTTAATAAATATTTTATTTCGTGCATGGCGCTAATATAAACCTAGTTTCGTTATTACATCTAGGGTTGGGTATTCGGTGAAAACCAAAAAACCCGAACCGACCGAACTAAAAATTTTTGGTTTCGGTTTTTATTTAATTTTAACCGCTAAATCGATCGGCTAAATAATTAATTTTATTCAATTTAAATTTTGGTTCGGTTTGGGAACACCAAACCGATTGGTTTTCTTAAACCGAATATCGGCTGACCTATATAAATCGTAACTCTAAATGTTTTAGACTTTTCTCCATTTGCATCTGATTTGAAAATTTTTCAGATCTGAAAAATCTCTTCTTCTTCTTCTTACGGCCGATCTGAAAGATTTTCTACCTTTTTCTTCTTCCTCCTCCTCTTATTCTTCTTCTTAGTCTTCTTCTTTTTCGTCTTCTTCTTCTTCTTTTTCTTCTTCTTCTTTTTCTTCTTCTTCTTTTTCTTCTTCTTCTTCTCCTCCTCATCCTCTTTATCGACTGCGATTATAGTTTTGATTGTGGTAAGTGGTTTTAGCAATTTTTGGAATCTTTTGTAGTGCTGGGAAGTTTTTATGTTACTTCGTTATTTTCTAGAGCTGAAACTATAATGATGTTTCAGTATCTGTAATGTCTGTGTTGTTATTGCTTCGTATATTTTGGGTTCGTGAGATTTGTACATGTCTTCCTCAATTCATCGTTAATTTGGAACATGTGTATTTGATCCATTTCTTGTCACACTGGATCACAAGTTTATCTTTTTGATTTTTCACTCTCGTTTTTTCATTGATTTAAGGATTTGACTTTTTTTCTTGTGTTTTTATCATTGCAAAGCAATGTTTTATTGCGAAATTCCATAATTAAGTTTTGGTTGTTAATATTAAATTTTAAAATGATTCAGTTTTGTTTGACCATTTTTTATTTGCTAGTTATGTGTGTATGATTTAAGAGGGAACTTTGGTACTTAAACCTATAAATTAAATCGAAATTAACCAAAATTAGAATAAACTTATAAATTAAATCAAAATTAATTGAAAAATCCAAAAACCCCGAATTAAATCGAAGTAAACCTAATTAAACCTATAAATTAAACCGAAATTAACTGAAAAACCAAAAAACCCAAAAAACCGAATAGAAAACCGATTAAACCTAAATTTAAAATTATTGAACCGAAAATTAAATTATATTTCGGTTTAATTTGGAACGGTTTTATTTACTAAAAATCGAACCGATTAAACCGATAAAAAATCGAACCGAACTGATTCTTTATAAAAAAATTTTCGGACAACTTTTTCACAAATCAAAAAACCCGAAAACCAGATAAACCGACCCGAATAAACCGAAAACCCATGCCTAATGAGGAATATGAGAAAAAAAACTATTAGCTGAGACCAATTTGTTAGATGAGCAATATTCAAATATTCTTAAAAACTTTTTTTAAAAAAAAATTATTTTTAAATTTTCAAACATATCATTACAATTTTGTTCATACCATAACTAAAATTAGTCTTTAAACCTTAAATAACCCTTAAATGAGTTTTACTATTTATAATATTTTTGAAAAATCATCATTTAATGATATTTTTAGAAAAATAAAATTATTGATGATATTTTAAAGGAGAAAATGGTCATTAAAATACCAAACTTTTGTGTTTGAGCTATTTAAATAATGAACTTTTTAATGAGCCATTTAAATAACGATCTATAGTTAAATGCGCTGATTTAGATATACAATTAGTCAACATTAATACCAAAGATAAAATCTTTAACTCTATTACTTATTTTAACCGACTAAAAGTAGATATCCATAAATAAAAAATAAATAACAAAGTTAATAATGTTATTTTTGGTATTAATGTTGACTAATTGTATACTTAAATCGGCGTATTTAACTATAGATCGTTATTTAAATGGTTCATTAAAAAAATTGGTATTTAAATGGTCAACACACAAAAAATTAGTATTTTAATGACCATTTTCCTTATTTTAAAAAGATTTTTTTGATATTTTAAATTATTTCTGTTGTTATATTTATTCTCATTTTCATTACTTCTATACCAAATCACGTAATGCATTATATAAAAAGGGTAAGAATTCGTCTTTCTCTTAATCTTTAACAAAAAAATTGTCTGATCTGTTTTATAACACAACGTCAATCCAACACTAAAGGTGCTCGGATTAAGAGAAAGACGTGGGGATTCAACATTCTACAGGTGGGGTTGTGGGGGATGGCAATTCGCATGCTGTACTACTAATGTTTCGATGTACTCTTTGCCAATGAGTCCAAAAAAAAAGTGCTCGGATCGCTGGAAGAAAAATGAACCAAAATGCCTTTAGGAAGGTTATTAAAAAACTCTCTGGTGATTGTTTCGACTTTTTAAATTCTATCGATTTGAAATCTCATTAGGCAAAACATGGAACCAATAAGTTTGTCACCGTCAAATAAAAATCGATAACTTTTGTAAACAAATAAAAATCGATAACTTTTGTAAACAAATAAAAATCGATAACTTTTGTAAACAAATAAAAATCGATAACTTTTGTAAACAAATAAAAATCGATAACTTTTGTAAACAAATAAAAATCGATAACTTTTGTAAGCAAATAAAAATCGATAACTTTTGTAAACAAATAAAAATCGATAACTTTTGTAAACAAATAAAAATCGATCACTTTTGTAAACAAATAAAAATCGATCACTTTTGTAAACAAATAAAAATCGATCACTTTTGTAAACAAATAAAAATCGATAACTTTTGTAAACAAATAAAAATCGATAACTTTTGTAAACAAATAAAAATCGATAACTTTTGTAAACAAATAAAAATCGATAACTTTTGTAAACAAATAAAAATCGATTCTCTTTCCTCTCTTTGGTTAGCTATGATCTGAACTCAGGTGGAAGAAGCATAACGTCAATCCAAACAAGAGAAAAAGCTAACTTTTCCACATTTAATATATTTTTTTGTGTGTGTATATTATCTGCAATAGTGGAAGTCAAACAGAAAACTTTTGTTCAGAGTCACTAAAGACTAGGCTTGAATGCGTCCCCACCTGTTCTGGTTTGTCCAATTTTCCATCGGAAGTAATTTCTGAGCCTGATTTTGTATCTGATGTATTAGTAACATCACTAGCAGAAGTTTTTCTCTGCAGTAAACAAGCAAGGCATAATATATGGAGGGCGCCTGAACTCGGTAACTATGTAACACATGAATTCAACTTTGGGCCTAATGTTTGCACATAACAGAAGAAACAAAAGCTCGTAATTGAAAAGATGTAAAATTAAGTAATGTGTTACATGCTTGCTTTTTGAATTCAAGTAAAACTCGTCTACTGCAGATGGAAAATATTTACATAGACGTGCAGGTTCTTACCATACGGAGAGATCCATCCACAGAGCCGCTCACGACTTTCTCTGATGAATTTACAACTGCATCGGAATACAATTGTTGGTCCATATTGTTATGATTGACTTCATCCTTCAGTTTCTTAGTACCTGCATGGTGGTGGTGGCCCCACGTATTGGATCCAGACAACTTTGCCTCGGCATATCCAATCAAGTTCTCCAAAAGAAGGAAGACCACAACTCCAGCTGGATAATCAAGAATGATGTTTGAGTTTAAGTGTAAGACCTGACAAACTTTTCTTTTCAATGTACACAAGAGCAAGTGTTCTGATACTTGCCGAAAGCAGACAACCCAACAGATAGATTTTGTAAAGAATATGAGTATGAAGGCGAATCCAAATGAGAATGATCATAATGGCCATGGATCTCATGGTGATAAATCGAGTGAGAGTGACCACCACCTGCTACACCAACAAGGAAAAAAAAAGAGAAACAGGAAACGAGAAGTGCTTAAAAGCCAATTCATGGCACGATGCAAATACTAGAAAGAGATCAGACAGAAGTGTCCATTACAGTACCAAAAGCATGGGGCAGTTGGTGAAGAAAAGCATCCCCCAACAAAGGTCCTGCCTGGTCACCAAATAAACAGAATTAACCTATTCTAATCGATAAAATTGTTATTAAACACTATGCATAGACATTGTAAATCACATTATTAGGAATTTAGAACCGTGATCGGCAAATAAAAGCTACAACAGCAGAAAACCAAAATGACTTACCCCAAAAAGAGCCAAGGCATCAACAAACCATTTTGATGGCTTTACTTGAGCTGCAATTGAAACGTAACTGGTAAAAGAAGGAAAGACCTTTCCCAGCAAAGAATTTTTAAGTAGGAATTGGTATCAGAACAGCTATTTTTATGAACACATAATAGCACATGACTAATCGACAGAGATAATTTTCTCCAGGACAATAAACACCAAGGTTTTATAGTTCATAGAGATACAAACGTTACATGTATCCGCAGAGATTTCTTACCAAACACAATGGGCAGCAAAATCAGGCAGATGAGTGAGGCCAATCTAACCAAAAGTGAGCATCCCAAGGAATTGAGCCACAGACCTGCAAAAAAAAAAAAAGAAGGAAGATAATTCTAATCATAACCAAAGATTTTTCAGTGCACTTAAAAAAGGAGACAAATCATCTTCTACGGAATCCTGTAAAAATGTTCTAAAATTATAATTCCTCCACGAATTTGTAAAGTCGAATGTAGCTATAGATTAACCAAATTACCAGATCCGGAAAGACTAGAATTGGATTCGTGATGGTGATCATGATGAAGACAGGGCCCAAACCCACACAACCTCATATCCTTTGCCTCGGCCAGCGCCTCTGACAACTTCACCTTTACCGCCTCCGTCTTCACATGCGAATGACTACATCCACCTCCGTGATGATGCGCGTAGTCCTCACGCGCCGGCGTAAAGTGAGCAAATCCGGTTTCTACGCAGAGATCCAGACCCAGCTCCAAATCCAGAAATGGAACCACGAAGATTCTCAGAGAGAAAGACAACTTCTGATCTATGAAGAGTTTCCGTCAAATAGTGATGAAGAAGGGAGAGATATAGAGAGAGGGCGTTAGCTAAGAACTAAGAAGAGCGGCGGTTTGTGCAGGTGCCTTCAATGGTGATGAAGCAGACGATGCAGAAAAAGAGAATGATAATTCCAACTATGACTCCGAAAGTGATCACATCCATTTGTAATTTGTTTCAAAATCAAAGAGAAACTTATTTGCTGGGTTTCAGACTTTCTCAGTGAAAGACTCGGCTTTCTATAAAACCTTGTCGATCACAAAGACTAAACCGACGGTTTCCAAAAACGAAAACACAGTCTTTATAAATTACAATTTTAAATACAAAACATTAAACCGATTAACCCTAAAATTTTAAACAACTAAATTAAATATCTATTTATAATTCAATTTAATTTGAATCAATTTTATATATGAAAACACTAAAATATAAAAAATACCAAAAACTTGGTATAACACACAAATTCTATTAGAAATCACTTAAACACAATTATATAATAGTGTTTAATCAGATTTACGCACTACTAACACTTAGCATGCCACTAACCAATTTCTAATCTACCCAAAATTCACCCACAATAACAGTTGTGTACACTCTTTGTTCATTCACTAGAGAACGTGTGCAACAGCTTACACACACAACCTCACTTTCTTTTCAAGAGCGATAACCCTAGCTGCAAGTCGACACCTTCTTTTTATATGTCACTTACACTAGGGTTTCCCCTTTCCTAAATAAATATTAAGCAATATTCATCATCATGAATTTGCCTTCTTTGAATATCGTTTCTTCCTTACACAGTTTAATACCTCATTCCCAATGAGATCGCACCACGTTAGCACTTTCAAACTTCCCGCGTCCAGACTTACGTGTTGTACACCGCTCCATCTGTTTAGCCACAATCCTTGTGCTAACAATCTCCCCCTTTTTGTTTAAATGTGAGATCTCCAAAAACCTGCATCATCATTAACATCTTCCACACACACAAGGCATATAACACACAAGAAGGCTCAAACCTATCAGAATGACATCAAGGTTAGTCCTACACAAAGTTCAAAGCTCTTACACAACATCACACATGTTCTAGAGGTTCCAAAAGAAACAGAGCATAAAAAAAACCAAGGTTAGTCCCACACAAAGTTCAAAGCTCTTACACAACATCACACATGTACCAGAGGTTCCAAAAGAACCAGAGCATAAAAAAACAGAGCCAAACTCAAAAGAGGTCGCATTATAACAAAAACAGTGGCTCCCCCTATCTACTGGATCCTATATAGGATCACGTTAGCCACTCTCCTCTCCGGACTCATGTCCTCCTTCCGACGTATCTTTACCATCTTGGCGCTTACCTCTAGCCATGTATTCTCCTCCTTCTTGAGATCACAATTAGACAAAAATATTAGGACATAAGAGGCACGTGTAACAAGAAAAAGAGAGAAAGGATGTACTACCAATAACCCGCATCTGCATAGCTTTAACCAGCCGAGCTAGCTCTTTCAAGTCATCCAAGATGCACGGTGTAGATGGCGTCGCATCCTCCTTCTTCACACTTCTCCCCTGTTTAGGGTCAAGAACCATCACCAAGGGAGCCCGAGAGGTGGAGTCACCACGATGTCCAGGTACGTGACGTTGATACATAAGCAGGTTATGAATCAAGTTGGGAAAAATGAGCCACGTGGTTTTATCCGGAGATCGTCCAATCTTCAGTATCTGGTTGTAGACAACTTTCCCGAAGTCAAAAGGCTTCCCTTGAAGCAGCATAAACAGGAACTGCACTCGACCTTTAATCATCGACGTTTTGTTGGATGTAGGCAACCAATTTCGACAACAAAATTTATACAATAACTGCATCGAGGGCGTCATGTGCTTGGAACAAAATCCTTTCCAACGGGTCCATTTTCCACCTGTGAGGGCATGCACCGCTGCATCTAGGTTCTCAGACAGCCACCCATTAGGCATCGCTGGTTCTTCCGAGTTTGGAAGCGAGTACATCTCGTTGATGATGCCCGGTGTGAAATCGTACATCAAACCTCGAACATAAGTCATGTTTGTGCCTAGACGATACTCGAGATTTCCAAGGTTCGCATAAAATTCTCTCACAATTTCAGGGACATAAGGACTTACATCAAGCATGGTGTAGATGAGGCCAGTTTTCTCAATGATCTCCTTCACCTCCTTGAGGTTGGTGTCCTCTAGCCGAAGATACTCCATATCCAAGAATTCCCGAGAGTTAAATTGCTTCATGCGAGTAGCGGCATTGGCGAAGGCGAACCATTGGTTAAAGGCCCGTGACATCGGTTTTGACATTTCCGGGTTGAATCGAAAAGCCGCGGCAACCTTGGTTCATTTTTCTTCAAAGCGAACTTCGAGCACCATGTAGGGGTAGTGTCCTCCAGTTCTGGGATCGTCGGCATCCTCCATCTCTGCATCCGAGGTGGAAGACGAGGGAGGGTCTGCTACAGTGGCCTTCTCGGATCGGTGAGCAGGACGCGACGAAGACGACGGTGCGGGAAGAGCGAGGAGCACGGGAGTGTCATCAATGGCGAGAGCAGCAGCGAGTTCTCGCTCTCGATTCACGGCACGCCGAGTAAAGGGACGCCGAGGAGTTGCCATGGAAAATTCAGAAGCCAAATCGACATGATTCTAGGGTTTCGAGGGTAGGAACGGCGCTTTGGAGAGAGGGGATGCAAATGGTGGTGAAGGTTTTCCCCCTTTATAAGTCTATGCTAAATACGACGAGTGAATGCCTCAGTGTACGACGATGCACATAAAGCAGAGAAAACAAATTATTAGTATTACGGAACATAGGACAAATTAACGGTTGCACAGACAGAAATGTCCCAGTGATAAAGAAAATCACACACACCAGATAAGCACTCAATTCACAGGCAATTTAACTCAATGAACCGATGAAAGGATGTAGGCTGTCACAAACTGCATATCACATTACAAAAAAAAATTAAAGAAAACAAAAATGCCTCGACCAAACCCACAGAAATGTATGAATTCAAACTGCACTATACACGAATGGGAATTATAGTCACATAGATGATGCAGTCACGTTGAACAGGTCAATCCAAATAGTATACCAAAATAGTGTACCAACTAATTATCTCATTACTTTGAATACTTCTTCTCTATTTTTATTATTATTTCCTTCCTTTTTGTTTTTTTTTTTGTTTTTTTTTGTTTCCTCAGAAGGAACTTAACCTCGAATTAGATCTATTTCAGTCTAGATTATGGTAGCAACCTGACCCGAAAATACCTTTTCTCGATTAAGTACTACCTTATGCCCAATCCAGACAGTGATCAAGCCTAGAGTAAAATGTGGTAGCATCTTACGCCAAGTTGAGTATCCTATCATCTCAGGTCTTTGTATGTTCCATCACCTCTCCTTTTTTTTATCAACTTTTCATCTTTATATTTTTGTTTGACGAGTATGCATGGCACATTACTATCTACTCCCTTCCCCGAGTGTTCATTTGTATCTAGAGATTCATAATTGTCACAATCTACCTGTCACACAACTGAAAATACTCTCTCTCATTATTGTAACATACATACACACGTTTGCAACTTCCTTCCCCACTATTGCACAGACAGTCATAGTTCACACATTCCGAGTGCTTTTCGTAGTGAGATAAAAGTATTTGCATCCAGGGCCTTAGTAAAAATGTCAGCAAGTTGTTTTTTAGAAGTAACATGCACAATCTCAACAGCCTTATCCTCCACCAGTTCCCTAACAAAATGATGCATATCTATATGCTTAGTTCTAGAGTGCTGCACTGGGTTCTTAGATATATTTATTGCACTCATGTTATCACAGTGTATAAGTAAGGGTGCAGAAGTATACCGTAATCACCGAGCATATGTTTCATCCATAACAATTGAGCGCAACAGCTACCCAATGCAATATACTGTGCTTCCGCAGTAGACAAGGTCACACGGTTCTGCTTCTTACTATGCCAAGAAATCATGTTGTTTCCAAGAAAGAAGCATCCACCTGAAGTACATTTTCGATCATCCATGCTACCTGCCCAATCTGCATCACAGAAACCAGCCAAGTTAGTATTCGTCTCTTTTGTGTAACATATACCGAGGTTTGTTGTCCCTTTCACATATTTCATTATACGCTTGACAGCTAACATATGTGATGCGTGTGGATTGGCTTGGTATCTTGCACACACTCCCACACTGTAGCATAGATCCGACCTGCTCACTGTCAAGTAGAGTAAACTCCCTATCATTGCTCGATATAGTTTTTCGTCAACCGGTGGTCCTTCTTCATCCCTGGACATCTTACTGGTAGTGCTCATAGGTGTTATACCAGCTTTACTTGTCTGCATATCAAATCGAGACACAAGATTTCGCGCATAAATGCTTTGTGACACAAAAATCTCTTCTGACGTTTGTTTTACTTGTAGTCCAAGAAAGTAGTTAAGCTCTCCCACCATACTCATCTCAAATTCCTGCGTCATATTCATCACAAAACGGTCTACAAGTGCTTTGCTTGTTCCTCCAAATATGATATCATCAACATAGATTTGTACTATCAACATATGTCCCTTTTCTTCTTGAATGAACAAAGTTTTATCTACGTTGCCCTTTCTGAAGTTAGACCTTAACAAGAATTGAGTTAGGTGCTCATACCATGCATATGGTGCTTTATTAAGTCCATATAGAGCTCGCTTGAGTTTGTAGACATGTGAGGGAAACTTAGGATCTTCAAACCCTTTAGGTTGTGTCACATACACTTTCTCCTGCAGTAATCCATTCAGAAACGCACTTTTTACATCCATCTGGAATAACTTGATGTCCATCTTGCATGCTATGCCAAACAATAGTCGTATCGATTCCATACGTGCCACTGGTGCGAAAGTCTCGTCAAAATCCACTAATTCTATCTGGCTGTAGCCTTGAACAACTAATCGTGCCTTGTTTCTAACAATGTTCCCATCTTCATCAATCTTATTTTTAAAGACCCACTTTGTTCCCACAACATTGACATTGTTTAGTCTAGGTACCAAATCTCATACGTTGTGTCTGGTAAACTGCTCCAGTTCCTCATGCATTGCTGTCACCCATGATTCATCCTTCAATGTTGCACTCACATCCTTCGGTTCTATAAGTGACACAAACGAAGCCAGTTTAACCATATTCTTGAAGTCAATCTGAACTTTCCTCGTTCGTCTAGCACCATGGATATTTCCAATTACATCATCTACTGAGTGGTTACAATGCACCTGAAACTGACTATCTGCCCGTGTTCTTTCTTTTCTGCCCTCATCTTTAACTTTCTCCTCCTTCGGTAGTGTTACATCTGCTCTATTCTGGTCTGCTTGAACATCTTCTTGTTGTGTAACCCGCTCAACTGCTGCTATACTTCGATCATCAAACACTATATTTACTGACTCAACAATCATCCTGAGATTTTTGTTATAAACTCGATAGGCCATACTGTGATTCGAGTACCCCATGAACAACCCCTCTTCACTTCTAGAGTCAAATTTTCCAAGATGATTCCTCTCATCAAGTATGTAACACACACCCAAAAACATGGAAGTAACTTAAATTTGGCGTCTTCCCTTTCCAAATCTCATATGGCGTAGTCTTAGTGCATGGCTTAACATAGACCCTATTGATGATATAGCACGTCGTGCTTATTGCCTCAGCCCAGAACCATGTTGCCACATTATTTGCATGCATCATCGCTCTTGCCATCTCTTATAGGGTTCTGTTCTTTCTCTCCACTATTCTGTTTTGTTGTGGAGTCCTCGATGCTGAGAATTGATGCTTAATTCCATACTTGTGATAGAAACTCTGAAACATCTCGTTCTGAAATCTCCACCATGATCGCTTCTAATCTGAGCAATGTTCCTTTCATCATTGAGCATTTGTAGCGTGAAGATCTTAAACTTCTCAAATGCTTCAGATTTCTCTCTCAAGAAATTCATCCAAATGAATCGTGAGAAATCATCTACCATGACAAGAATATATCTCTTCCCAGCTATGCTCTCTGTGTATATTGGTCCCATTAAGTCCATGTGCAGCAATTCCAGAATCCGTTTATAACTAATTTCAGACACTTTTTTATGTTGTACTTTTATTTGTTTCCCTTTGCAGCACCCTTTCCATGTGTTCCCGATTTCATTTCCAAGCTTGGGGACCCCACGAACCACTTCTGCTTGGATAATTTGTTGAAGTCCATGTATGTTCATGTGTTCGAGTCGCCTATGCCAAAGTTCCAACTGAGATTCAACCACTGAAAGACACTTATCAGTCGCATTCCACATGTAGCAATGATTACTCGATCTAGACCCATGTAGTACCAAATTCCCTTGAGTATCCATCGCTTGACATTCATCCTTAGTGAAGAATACTTTTAGCCCTTCGTCACACATTTGGCTCACACTGATCAGATTCGTCTTTAGTCCTTCTACATAATAGACATTCATCAGTGAAGGTTGCAAGTCATTGCCAATCATTCTAACTCATAATATTTTTCCCTTTGCACCATCTCCGAAAGTTACTTTCCCAGCCTTGACTTCTATGTATGATTTCAGAATTTCCTGATTAGCAGTCATATGCCGTGAGCAATCGCTATCGAAATACCATGGTGTCGCCTCTTTGTCAGTTCTTGAGATGTATGCCACCTTACCACACATTCTTTCCTCTTATGTTCTAATTGGTAACCTCAAATTTCCCTCCTGATGTTTATTGATGTCCATTGCTACGTCCCTCCGTCCGTCCTCTCCATTATTTGGGCAGGGAATCTTCTCCAGCACACTACACTGATTTTCCGTGTTCAACTCATACAGGTTAGAAGAGTAGAAGTAATTCTTGTCAATACACACTTTCTTAAATTGATTAGGTTCACGAAAATATCTTCCTGATTTCCAAGCCTGCCTTATGCGATTAATCATTCTGTAGCAATTGCGTCTGATATGCCCATTCCTCCCACAGAAGTAGCATCCTTTGACTCTCGGATCCCTAGTCTTTTGAATTTCATCCCTGCCATTAACTGCTGATCCCTTGTGCTCAGAGTTTCCATTTTGATCTTCTGTGACTTTAGCCTTTTCACTCTGAACGAAGTTCTTGAGGTTTGTATAGTCAAGACTCTCTGTGACACAGGTGCTCTTTGTGTATCCTCTATAACAAAGACCCCATGTTCGCCCAGTGGGTGTTCCATTTCCAGAAGTCTATCCAGATCTTTTGACCCCTGATTTAGCATCCTAATCTTTTTGTAGTTTTCTGGCAGATCATGTTCCAACGTTTGATCACATTCCTTTGTTTGAGTCAAGAGATCTTTTAGTTTGATCATCTCTGCTTCTAGCGTTTGAATCCTCTTGACATTAGGTAATTGTCCCCTCGAGCCAACTGTTTTCTCCTTTTCATCAGATGTATATTCAGGTGCAAAACTCTGTTTATTATTGGATTCCATCTCCATTATAGTGACCTTGGATTCCAGCATGGCCTTGTCCTTGAGAAGTTGCAAGTTAGCATTGCTCAACGCCACCCAATTATCATAGAGACGTCGATATTCAGCCTTTGCATCAACTTCACCATCATTATCTGAATCCGTCTCTTAATCGGACTCCTTGGTTGCTTCACTCGTGAATGCCATAAAGTTTAACATCTCATCATCTTCTTCACTATCGTCTGACTCCGTCTCACTAAAACTTAGTAGTGACTTATCACTCCGCTTCTGAAAATTTGGGCACTCTGATTTAATGTGACCAACTCCTTTACATTCATAGCACTTCAGCTCCTTGCGTTTGGTGAAAGGGCACTCAGCTTTGAAATGCCCATATCCTTCACACTCATGACATTGCATATCTTGTCGTCTGTTTGACCTTCCAGCTTCCATCCTCTATGGTTTATTGCTGAAGCGATTTTGAGATGTTCCCTGTTCGTGACTATGAGACTTTGTTTGTCCCTTCTCAATGCGCTTAAGTGCCTTCTTAAAGCTTCTTGCCATCAAGCCCATACTTTCCTCTAACTTCTGATTCATGTTATCTTCAAGTTTTCTCATCTTATATGTGTCTTGTTCAACACTGAATGCTATTCCTTTTCCCAGCTTAGACGGCTCTGTAACACTCTCCATCTCTTCAGCCTTCAGCATCCCTATCAATTGCAAGAATTTCATGTCATCTGTGTTCATGGCAATCTTCAATACTGCCTTATGCGGTCCAAATTTTGCTGGAAGACATCTCAACAGTTTCTTGACAAGCTTTTTGTCCTTATATACCTTCCCTAACACAGCTGCTTCATTTGCAATTGAGCGTAGCTTTCATCCAAAACTCACTATAGATTCATCACTTCCCATCCGTAAGTTTTCAAACTGTGAAGCTAGATGGTCAAGTCGCGTCCTCTTGACACATGATGTACCCTCATATGAGTTCACAAGGATGTTCCACGCATCTTTTGCAGCCGCACATCCCTGAACAAGCTTGAATTGATCAAGGTCGATTGCACAGAATATTTCTGTGAGGGTCTTTGAGTTGAACTTAGACGCACTTTTATCAGCATCTGTCCACCTCTCTTTGGGTTTTGAAATTTTCTCACCTTCCTGGTTCAGTATCCATGGTTCTTCCGAGCCGTCCTCCACTGTTGTCCATGCATCTTCATCTATTCCCCGAATTCTCTGTCGCATACGCACCTTCCAATGCCCAAAGTTGTTTTCATCCAGAATTAGTGGTTTTTGCACAACAATGAGTTCTTTGGGTGTCTCCATACTCTGTCTCAGGACCTCAACCTATTGATAAATCTTAGATTTATACTAGGTGACCCGCTCTGATACCAATTGAAAACACTAGAATATAGAGAATACCAAGAACTTTGTATAACACACACAAATTCTATTAGAAATCACTTAAACACAATTCTACAATAGTGTTTAATCAGATTTACGCACTACTAACACTTAGCATGTCACTGACCAATTCCTAATCTACCCAAAACTCACCCACAACAATAGTTTTGTACACTCTTTGTTCACTCACCAGAGAACGTGTGCAACAACTTACACACAGAGCCTCACTTTCTTCTCAAGAGCGACAACCCTAGCTGCAAGTCGGCACCTTCTTTTTATATGTCACTTACACTAGGGTTTCCCCTTTCCTAAATGAATATTCAGCAATATTCATCACCACGAACTTGCCTTCTTTAAATATCCTTTCTTCCTTACACAATTTGATATCTCAGTCCCAATGAGATCGCGCCATGTCACCACTTTCAAACTTCCCGCGTCCAGACTTACGTGTTGCACACCGCTCCATCTGTTTAGCCACAATCCTTGTGCTAACAATATACTAAAAATGGAATTGATTTAACCGATGTAAAATTTGAACCGAATCAATTCTTTTTTCAGTCGACTGTTCCTAAAATCGAATTAAGTGAAACTCAAAAAATTAAATCCGATTGACCTGAAGAAATTGAAAAGACAGATCTATCTTAGAAAATCTCTACTTCTAAAAAAGCCCTTCCGGCAAAAAGAAAAAAAAATCAGAATCCGGGAAGAACGTGATTGAGGTAATTACTCATTTCCAAATAGTTTTTTTATCGTCGGATCATTTTTAACATATCCACATAGGTTTTGAAAATCTTTAGAAAAATTGGGAAACTACAAAATTGTTTTGATCTACTGTCTCATATCCAACCTATTTCCTAGAGCTGGGTTTTCGGTAAAAACCAAAAACACCAAACCGATCGAATCGAAATTTTTGGTTTTTAGTTTTAATTTAAATATAATCATTAAACCAATCAGCTAAATAATTAATTTTATTTAGTTTCTATTTTGGTTTGGTTCGGGAATACCAAAACGATCGATTTTATTTAACCAAAAATATAGCCCTTTATAAGTTAAAAATCAAAAATAAAACCCTAATTTTTCTGAAAAAGTTCGGCTGCGGCAGCTGGAATACATTTATTGATTTAGGTTAGCTTCACTTTGTTAACTGAAGAAATTTTTATGGGATGTGTGTTTTTTATGTTTTGTGGTTTTTGATCTTTTGCGGTTTTTAGTTTTTGATTCAACAATTTTGATTTCTTATATATTGCTATAAAGATGTTAAAAGACTGTATTTTGATTTTAAGAATGTAACTCATTTGGGGTTGTCTATGTTGATGTCTTCTTCGAATCAGAACCAAAAACAGAAAATATGTTGCTTTGTTTTTTCAATTTCCATAGTCTTCTCACTAACCAAACTGGATTTTGAAAGAGTGGGTAATTGTGTCTCTAATCAGCTAATTTTGTTTTGTGACTATGCAGTTACAGATTTATTGATAAAATGGTCAGTGCAGAATTGCCAGATCCGGTTTTCGGGATAAAGATACCCTATTCGAAATGGATTTAGTAAAAGTATGAATATTGTGAAAATTTGTGATTTGCGTAGTGTGAGATGAGATCTACTAGAAGAAGAGTTTTAGTTATCTGGTTTTTGATATGGACCGATTTGAACCGAATTAGACCGATTAAACCGAAATTGACCGAACTCTTCCGAATTAGTTCGAAAAACCGAATGAACCGAATTTAACCAAAAAATTGAACTAAATTAACCGAAAAAACTGAAGTACAAACCATTAAACCGATTAAATTTAGATTTTAAAAAATTAAACTGAAAATTTAGTTATAGTTCGGTTTAATTCGGAATGGTTTTATATGCTCAATACCGAACTGATTAAACCGACAAAAAACCCAAACCGAACTGAATTTGTTTTTGTTTTATTTCGGTCGATTTTTTTCAAAACCGAATTAATCCAAAACCAAAAACCCGAACCAATTGACCCGAAAAAACCAAAAATCCAACCCTAATTACACCATTTAAAGATAATATACGAAAGATATAAATTCCACATAAATTTCTTCTTTCTTCTTTGGAAAATTATAGAAAAAAATATTACTTATCATATTTTGAGAGATACAAGAAGGAAGAGATAAAAAAAAACAAAGATATGGTTTTGATAATAATATGCATAAAAATTAAATAAAGTATATTATTGATTAGTATTAGTGGGTCTCTCTGTTAATTTATTTTCAATGATTTCGATTATAAACTCTTAATCGTAAAAATATCTAGATTTGAATTAATTCAACCTAATATTTTTCTTAAAGAAGAAGAAACTATTAACCTTGATGCATGAAGAATTCGAAAATTTGATTTTCTACTCTTTTGAACCTTTCTTTTTAATGATCTCTTTGATAGATAAGAAATCAATATTTTTAACCCTTTATTTTGTTTACTCTTAATGGCGATTGTTTTATTATGTATGTGTTTTTGTTTTTCTTACTCTTAAGGTATTAAAATGAGAAGTTATGATTAAAAGAAGAAGTTACTAAAAATGCAAAGAAAAAAACTGTCACACCTTTATTAACCACCACATATATCTTTTCATCCATTAATTAATTGGTTATTAATTAACCATCTTATATATAATGAATACATATATATACTAACAAATAAAAAGGTGTTTATACAATTTAATTAGGTAAAAGAGCAGGGTTATCAATACATCCAAATTCTAATGTCGTTATCCGAAATCGATCTATCACGGTGTCGTCTTTTATATTAGAATTATAAACATTAATACGAACTTGATCCGTATAATTAAACCGAAAGACACATAGGTCACATATAAGAATATAAATATTCTCCCACTTGACCTTGTGTCGACTTGATGATTCAACAACCTTAATGTTTACTTTACATCAATTTCATTTCAATTTAAACTATCATAATAAAATTAGAATCTATCGGATTATGGCGGTCACACATCATTAGACGATATGATCCCTTCCATGTATCAAAAAACAATCTCAACTTCATATATAGTTTATTTATATTGAGAATAACCTTAATTCTCAATCTAATCATATGATATCATAGAACCATAAGTGGTACTAGCGGTGGGTTTTCGGCAATAACCGATTAAACCGAACCGGCCGAACCGAAATTTTCGGTTTTCGGTTTTAGATTAATTATAATCATTAAACCGATCGGATAAATAATTAATTTTATTTGGTTTACAGTTCGGTTCGGTTCGGGAAAACAAAACCGATCGGTTTCTAAAAACCGAAAAATCCAGTCCTTTATAAGTCAGCAACCCTAATTTTTTCCTGAAAAATCACAACCCTTCTCTGTTGTGGCATATCGGCAACCCTTAAGCCAGCCCGAGTTCCTCTCCTTTTCTTCATCTTATTCATCATCTTGTTCATCATCTTGTTCATCATCTTCTACTTCTTATCTTCTTCTTCTTCTTCATCTTCTTTTTCATTTTCTTCTTCATCTTCTTCTTCATCTTCTTCTTCTTCTTCTTCATCTTATTTTTCTTCATCTTATTTTTCTTCATCTTTTTCTTCTTCATCTTTTTCATTTTCCTGTCCTTATTGGCTGCGATTTCTTCTCAGTTACAATCTGGTGAGAAAAATCTTACTCTTGCAATGGTTATTTTGCATTGTTACCATAGAAAGGAATCTTACTCTTAAAATGGTTCTGTATAAGTGTTTGTCTCTGGTGTATTTATGCTCCTCGATCGAATTTCTCCTCATATGGCCTGTTTATGTTGATGTCAACTCTTTATTTGAATCGCGTTTTTATATATTCAAGTAATTAGAAGCTTTTCATTTTTGAAATTGAACCGATTGTCTTTTGAAATCGCATACTTTACTCTTTTAGAATGTATCAGATTCACAAATATGTATGAATTCTAGGGTTCTTGCATACAGAGTATGCAGAGAAAGGCGATTTGGGTATATGGTTTCATGAACCGAATTGGACCGAATTGATCCGAATTAGCCTAAAAAACCGAATTAGCCCAAAAAAACCGAATTAAACCGAAAAATTAAACCAAATTATTCTGAAATTAAATGAAAAAACTGAAATACCAAAATATTAAACAGATTAAACCGAAAATTTATTTATAATTCGGTTTAATTCGGAATGGTTTTATATGTTAAAAACCAAACCGATTAAACCGATGAAAAAACCGAACCAAACCGAAATTTATATATTTTTTTCGGTTGTTTTTTTTCAAAACCGAATTAACCGAAATCCGAAAAACCCGACCTGATTGACCCGAAAAAACCGAAAACCCAGGCCTAAGTGGTACACACATACTTTAATGATGACATATTTATTAAAACCAGAAACATAACTTAAAGTGAATTCATAGTGTCATACACATAATGAACATATCACAATCATAATAGCAAAGCTTTGTCTATAATACTCATACACTTTACATGACCAATAAACATTTTGGGTGGTAGTCCCTTAGCTAACAGATCCGCTACCATCATATCAGTTCTTATATGTTCAAATGACACTCTATGTTTCTGTACCTCTCTTTGACAGCTAAGTACTTTAACTCCATGTGCTTAGCACCTTTAGAGTACTTGTCATTATTTGAAAAGAAGACAGTTGCGGAATTATCACAATAGATTCTCAGCGGCCTCACTATAGTGTCGACAATACGAAGTCCCGAGATAAAGTTCTGCAACCACAATGCATGAATTGTGGCTTCAAAGCATGCCATAAATTCGGCCTCCATATTGGAAGTAGCAATGACGGACTATTTTCCACTTTTCCATGATATTGCTCCCCCAGCTAATAGGAACAAATAGCCAAATGTCGATTTTCTACTGTCAACACATCCGGAATAATCTGAATCTGAATATCCAATGACCTCAAGGTGATCAGATTTCTTGTATGTAAGCATGTGCTCTTTGGTGCCTTGCAAGTACTTGAGAACCTTCTTTGCAGCTCTCTAGTGGTCCATTCCGGGATTACTTTGATATCGACCCAACATACCAACCGCAAAGCTGATATCTGGCCGAGTACATGTTTGAACATAGTTCAAACTCCCAACCACTGATGCATATGGAATTCTTTCTATTTCTTTACGCTCTAATTCATTTTTAGGACATTGCATTTTACTGAATTTGTCCCCCTTCTGAATTGGAGCTATCCCTGCGGAGCATTTATCCATTTTATATCTCTCTAAAATCTTATTGATATATCCTTTCTGAGATAATCTTAACAATCCTTGTGCTCTATCTCGAAATATTTCTATTCTGATCATATATGATGCCTCACCCATATCTTTCATTTCAAAGTTTTTAGAGAGATACGTCTTTATATCATGTAACATGTCCATGTCATTTGCAGCAAGCAAAATATCATCAACATATAAGACTAAAATCACAAAATTGCTCCCAATAACTTTAATGTAGATACATCGATCAACGATGACCTCTACAAAACCGTATGATAAGATGATATCATTAAAATTTAAATACTATTGTTTAGAATCTTGTTTTAGTCCATATATCAAACTTTCTCAGCTTACATACGATATGTTCTTTTCTTGTGACAACGAAACCTTTATGTTGGTCCATATATACTTCTTCCTTAAGTTCTCCATTTAGAAAGGTGGTTTTCACATCCATCTGGTGAAGCTCTAGATCATAATGAACCACCAAAGCCAAAACAATCCTTAGAGAATCCTTCTTTGAAACAGGAGAGAAGGTCTCTTTATAGTCAATACCATCTTTTTGGGTGAAAGCTTTAGCAACAAGACGAGCCTTGTATCTTTTAATGTTACCTTTCGAGTCGCGTTTAGTCTTAAAGACCCATTTACAACCAATGGTTTTGAAACCGTTAGGCAACTCTACTAAGTCACATACTTTGTTATCACTCATAGATTTTATTTCTTCTTTCGAAGCAATTAACCATTTTTCAGAATTGTCACTTTTCATGGCTTTTTGGAATGAGCTCGGATCTTCATCAATGCTTAAGTCACATTTACTTTCAATAGCATAAACCACATAGTCATCTGAAATAGCGGATCTTCTTTCTCTTCCAGATCGCCTTAATGGTTCTTGTGGCATACTATTCTCTTCTTGAATTGTAACCGGTTCATTAATTGTATTTTCTATTAGCGGGATTGACACATCATCATGTTGTTCTATTGCGTCGTTTAACTGTGATGCAACAATAGGAACAATAACCTCAGGTGCAACAATAGGTGAAGTAATATCATTATGGACTTCCTGAATGTTTACTTTTCGTTGTTCACCATTCCCACTAGTTTCACCATTTTCAATGAACCTAGCATTACCGGTCTCCACTATTCTCGTACTATGTTTAGGACAATAAAATAAATACTCCTTTGATTTTTCAGGATAACCAATGAAATATCCACTAATAGTCCTAAAATCAAGTTTCTTTTCATGTGGGTTATACAACTTTACTTCTGCTGGACAACCCCAAACACGTAGATGTCTTAAACTAGGTTTTCTTCCCGTCCATAGTTCATAAGGGGTCTTAGGAACAGCCTTGCTAGGAACCCGATTCAGCAAATACGTTACAGTTTTTAATGCATATACCCACAACGAAAGGGATAAAGAACAATTACTTAACATGCTCCTAACCATATCCATTAAAGTACGATTCCACCTCCCAGCTACACCATTCTATTGAGGAGTACCATGCATTGTATATCGTGCACAAATACCTTTACTTTCAAGTAACTTTGCAAATGGACCTGGACATTGTCCATTTTCATTGAATTTTCCATAAAACTCACCACCTCTATCAGATCTCACAACTTTTACCTTTTTATCTAACTGCCTTTCCACCTCATCAATGAATAGTTCTAGGACATTCACAGATTTGGACTTTTCATGCAGCAGATATGTATATCCATAACGTGTGTAATCATCGATGAAGGTGATAAATTATTTTTCACCACTCCAAGAAGGAGCATCTAAAGGACCACTAATATCAGTATGTATTAACTCAAGAAGCTGAGTGCTTCTTGTGGCTGATTTCTTTGTTATATGTTTAGTCTCCTTTCCTTTAATGCAGTCTAGACATACATTTAGATCACCAAAATTCAATGGAGGAAGAATTTCATTCTTCACCAGCCTCATGATTCTTTCTTTGGAAATATGACCTAATCTTTGATGGCACAATAAAGCAGAATTTTCATTTAATGCATTACATTTAATACCTCGACTTTCAATATTAAATAGGGATTCAGAAAATTTTGCATTAAGATTGAATTTATAAAGTGAATCAAACAAAGTACCACTACCATAAAAGTAATCATTTCGGTACAAAGAGAAAACACCATGTCCAACCTTAAAAACAAATCTTAAATTATCCAGTCTACTTACGAAAATAAGATTTCTAGCACATTCAGGTACATAGAGACATCCTTCAAGATCTACATGACATCGAGTGTCTAAAATCAATCTATAAGTCCCAATGCCTTCAATTCGTGCCTTCATCTTGTTCCCCATGAACAAGTATTGTTCAGTTCCTCTTATGGGATAGATCGAATTGAATCCCTGTTTAATATGAGACACATGAGTACTAGCACCAGAATCTAACCACCAAGTATTATTAGGCATTTCTATAAGGTTCAATTCAGAACAAAGAAAATTATGATGTTTACCTTTCTTGTCAAACCAGGCCTTTCTTTTCAGACAATCTTTCTTGAAATGTCCCGTTTTCTTGCAAAAGAAACATTTTATCTCTTTATGGATTTTTGCTTTCAGGTTCTTTCACAAAAGCTTTATCCTTCATTTTGTCCTTATTACTCGGTTTTGCCTTATAGCTACTACAACTTCCAACATCTACGAGATTCGCAATTTGGTCATTCATTTTCTTTAATCTCCCTTCCTCTTGAACCAACATAGCTTTTACTTCTTTAAAATTCCATTTATCTTTAATGGTGTTGTAGTTCACCTGGAATTGGCTAAATTCAAAAGGTAGGGAGTTCATAATGAATTGAACCAAAAACTGCTCATGAACGATCCATTCCCATGGATGTTAACTTTGCTGCAAGTTAGACATGTGCGTGACATGATCATGGATTGGTTGAGACCAGACAAACTTTTTCGTAGTTAGCTCATCATTAAGTTTCCTACAATCGACTTATGAGCCAAATTCGATTGTGAACACTACTTAATTTTTTGTATGAATTCCCTTGCTTTATCTGTCTTAGGCATAGATGGCTTAATACTTTCCGCCATCATCATCCTCATAAAGTTCAAACTCAGCCTGTTATATCGCTCCCAAGTCTCATACTGCGTCTTTTCAGTTTGGGAGCTATCATCTGTAATGGCTGAGGGTTCCTCATCCATAAGGATTGCAAGATCGAGTGCCATAATACCCAATGTGAATCGGATATGTTCTGACCACTCTGCATAATTGAGTCCATTAAACTTTACGACAGAGTTAGCAGATGCATACAAATTTGATGAAGCTGCAAAACATTTATACGTACTTACTCATTATTACTTTGATACTTTATTACAGATTCAAAAACCTAATCATAAATTTAAAAAAAAAACATGTATTCAAACAACCTTTGCGTAATACTTTAAAGACAATAACTTTTAGTGATGTTAAATTTATTCTTTAACAATTAATCATATCACATAAAATCAAATAATTATGCTACCTTTGGGTATACATAATATTGAAATGATTAATTCTTTTCATATTAATAACTATAATATCATATGATCGGTAATCTTCTAGAATATAGATATTAAAACAATTGATCAATTAAAACTTTAATGTCATTTATAATATTACTTTAATCATGATTAATTGATAAATTTTACTATTTTAATATTTATATCTATTATAAAAAGGCCATTTTGGTGACTTACATGTTATATAAAATATAAACATTAAAATTTTAATAGATAAAGTATATTTATATTGTATTAACATTTCAAAATACAATTAACTATTTCTATTAAACTAGCGGAAATTTTATTGTACACTTATATATATAAATTTTTATATACATAAGCAAATTTATTTAATCACATATATATATATATATATATATATATATATATATTACTCCACATATTTTATAATTTTATCTTAATCAATGAATATCATTTATTATGTTTCATGAGAGAAAATTGGTTCATAATATGCACCTATTTAATTAATTAATTTTTTTTTATTGATTGTCTTTTAAAATCATAACTTAATGAAAATAACTAATCATTTATAATGATTAAATAAATTACTTACGGTTTTGAGAAAAGAAATATAATCTTTAAAATTTTAAAACTTCATGCACCATTAATGCACTTGATGTTTTTTAATTCACTTTAAAAAAATTTTACGTAATCATCCTAATCGCAAGATGCCTTTTAATTATGTTTTCATTTTTCATTATTTAACTTGTCTCTTTAAATTTTTTTATGAACATTAATGATGGTTATTAAACCATAAGGCAATCACACTTAACATCAAAACTTAATCTACATGATTTTCATCATGAAAATTAATCACTAATTTTATGGTGAATTAAACAAATCTAGTTTTGGCTCCGGTACCAATTGTTAATTTATTTTCAATGATTTCGATTATGAAATCTTAATCCCAAAAACATCTAGATTTGAATTAATTCAATCTAATATTTTTCTTAGAGAAGAAACTACTAACTTTGATTCATGAAGAATTGGACAAATTGATTTTCTACTCCTTTGAACCTTTTATCTTTAATGATCTATTTGATGAATAAGAAATAAATGATTTTAACACTTTCTTTTGTTTACTCTTGATGGCGATTGGTTTCGTATGTGTGTGTTTTTGTTTTTCTTCTTTTAAGGTATTAAAATGAGAAGTTATTAAACTAAATCTCTTTTATGATTAAAAGAAGAAGTTACTAAAAATAGGAAGAAAAAAACTGCCACACCTTTATTAACCACCACATATCCACATTATTATGTCTTTTCATCCATTAATTAATTGGTTATTAATTAACCATCTTATATATAATAAATACATATATATATACTAACAAATAGAAAAGTGTTTATAAAATTTAATTAGATAAATGAGTAGGGTTATCAATACACCCAAATTCTAATGTTGTTATCCAAAACCGATCCATCACGGTGTCGTATTTTATATTAAAATTATAAACATTAATACGAACTTGATCCGTATAGTTAAACCGAAATACACATAAATCACATATAAGAATATATGATAAATATAGTCAATTTTGTCCTCGTAGACCCCTGCTATCTGCTGTTACTGTATGTGGTATAGCGAAGCCTGTAAATATTCTTACACTCTCTTGTAACAATATAACGAAATGAGCCTAGTTCTAAATATTTGTTCCATACTAATTTGATTTGTCCTGTTTCCACCCGTTTGTTTGATTAGTCTTTTTATAACTAAACACCTAATATAGATTATACGTCGCCACTTGTATGATTTCATTACATCTATCGAAGTAGTTCTACGGAATTATCTTCCTTTAATTCCTCATTGGTGTTGTTCTCAACTGTATGTCCAAATTGGATTGAACACTTTGGGTCATCTATGAATGGTTCCCAAACCTTCTCATATATTTTTAAAATATCATAAAATATTGTACATTGTGTAGAATTTTGTTTTATAAAAAAAATTATCAAGTTATCCATGGACTTGGTCCTTACAATTTTAAAGTCCCATATCTTTTGTTTTATTTTGTTTTATGAATATTCGCAATTAAAACTTCCATATTAAAGTATAGTGATAAAAGATGTCTTTGACATTGTCCTTCTTGTAGAATTATTAGCCTAGCATATATTGTCATTAAAAATAAAAAATAAAAAATAAAAGAAAAAAATAGATTTACGAAGAGTAATATTTTTAAATGGAATTTTTTAATTTTTTTCAAATGTAACATCATAAAATTAAAATCTCAAAAATATTATAAATAATTATGTAAAAATACTTATTTATTTTAAATAAATTATACATAAACACAAAACATTATTTGAGTTTATTTTTTCCAATTTTTAAATTAAAATATAATTTTAAAATATAGTTTAATGTATTTTAATTTTAAATTTGTGATATTATTAAAAATGTAAAATAATAATGTTATTTTTGTAATAAAAACTTAAAAATATGCTATTTTATATAATTACTCATTTATGAATGTCTAAATAATAAAATTAAAGAAGAATAGAAAAAATTATTTGAAAACAGAGGATAATTTTAATTAAAAACTAAATAATATTAAAATGTGAAATCTAAATAAATAAATAATGGTTAAGTTTTCTATAAGAAGTTTCGGATCAGTGAAGTCAGGTATTATTAAATTTCAAAAATAATTTAATTTTTTATGATATTTTAATTTGTTTATCGATTTTAAAAATATTAAATTATAAATTTCTAAGTCTATAATATATATAAATCGGAGTCTTAGTTTAATATATATACTTTTAACACACAAAAATTATATATAGTATTAATGTTCTTGTCCGCCAAGGAACCCCTTCACAGGTCAGATCTCTCTCTCTATCTCTCTCTCTATCTCTCTCTCGCTATCTCTCTCTCGCTATCTCTCTCTATCTCTCTCGCTATCTCTCTCTATCTCTCTCTCTCCTTTTTCGTTCTTTTGATTATTTTGCAGAAAAAAAGTTCGGTCGAGTCCTTTTCTCATCTGTACATATGGAGGACAGTACGGTGAAGGAGGATGAACTACAGGAAGAAATCTCCGACGAGTTTCTCTGCTGCGTCTGCCTGTAAGCGTTTCTATTTCAACCCGTTTTCGGTGACTTTTTTTTGCTAAAACAATCTGAAAATTGAGAAATCTCTGTAAAATACGTTTTTGATGGGATCGAATAAGGTTTTCGTATTTTTCTTTAACATTGGAGAATTATAGCAGCTAATTAGAAAATTTCATGATACTATTGTTTGCGTTGCTTTGAAAACGTCGGGGATTGTGGATTCCTAGTCTTGTTCTGTAATTTATTTTTTTGTCTCTATTTCCTTGACTCAATTATATCTTCATTCATCGTTTCCAATTGAAAGATCAACTGGTTAGTTCCTTAAGACCAAATCTGTCTGTTGATCATGATTTTTTTTCATTGATTATGTTGTCCGCTAGATGGAAAATACGTTTTTTTTCTTAGATGACACTAAAATGGACCTTTGTTTTGCTTCTTTGTGCAGGGAACTTCTTTACAAACCAGTTGTGCTATGTAAGTTTTCTAAGTTGCAAGACAAGTTGTCATCCATTTCTTTCTTTCTTTGTGTTTGATAGTGTAGTTTCTAATGCATATTTTGGATCGCAATGCAGCGTGTGGTCATCTATCATGTTTTTGGTGCGTCTATAAGTCTATGGATGGCTTTTGCGAGTCCTATTGTCCCATGTGTAGGGACCAGTATGATCACTTTCCGTCTGTCTGCCAAAAGCTTCATTTCTTGCTAAAAAAGATATACCCTCTTGCACATAAGAAGAGAGAAGAACAAGTTTTAAGTGAGTTATTTGCATACAGATTCCTATGCCTTTTCTATGTTGGGTTTATTTTCTTAGATTACCCTATGCGACTGTGGTTTTTCAGATGTAACTTTTGTTGGTTATAGTCTGCTAATGTCATGTTTCAGAGGATGAACAAGAACGAGATGTTTTTTCTCCTCAAATTGATGTTTTTTTAAATGAACAAAAGGCTAGGGATGAGTCTGTATGTAGTGGAAATTCTCTAAGTGTCTCCGGTGAGTATACTTCCAGTAGATTCTCATTTTTGCTGAGTTTAAAACTTTTCCTTTCTAAGAAATTGATTTTTTGTAATTCTATGTATTTAGATGGGCGGAAGATGGAAGAGTGCTCTGATTCAGCAAGGATATTATCCAGCAATGAAGAACCCAAAGATGCAAAAACTGTTCTCGAGAATGACTTAGCTAAGAATAACAAAGTCATTAAGAAAATTTCAAAAGATGATTTACTCTGTTCAGCATGTAACGAGCTGCTTGTACGACCCGTAGTACTCAATTGTGGACATGGTATCATCTTACATGCTTAATTTTCTGAATAAGTTTTTAACTTTTTTGTGCTTGAGAAACTTTCCTTAACTTTTGTCATGTTCTAATTTATTATCTTGTTCCAGTGTATTGCGAAGGATGTGTAGTAGATATGGCTGAAGAAAACGAAAAGATCAAATGTCAAGAGTGTCTCGTTTGTGACCCAAGAAGATTTCCGAAAGTTTGTTTGGTTCTTGAGCAGCTTTTGGAGGAAAATTTTCCTGAAGAATACAATTTAAGAAGTGGTATTCAGAAAACGCTCGCCCAGAATAGCAAAGGAAGTAAGTTCTTCACCCATCATGTCCTTCTGCTCTCAAAGCTTAGTTCTTGTTAGTGTTACATAAAGAAATGCGAGGAATTATGACCCATCTGGACACAGTGACTCAAAATTTGTGTTCATTTTATAATGATATCTAGATTTTCAAAGTTATCACAAAGAAGGCCCATCCTTATCAGACGACAACAACAATGATCTTCCTGAATCTAATGTTCACATTGGAGCTGGTTGTGATTCTTGCGGAGTTAGTACATTATCTAAACCCATTGCCAGTACGAAAAACCAAAACATGTGAAGAATCTGAATCGTAATGGGGCATTTGATGTTGTTGGCAGGTTTATCCAATCATAGGGGACCGATACAGATGCAAAGACTGCAAGGAGCAAATTGGGTATGACCTTTGCAAATACTGTTACGAGACTTCTTCAAAAGTTCCAGGGAGATTCAACCAGAAACACACTCCAGAACATAGGTTTGAGCTTATGATCAATTTCAACTCTATCGGTTTCCTTCTTGGACCGACGGTTAGCTCAGAAGTAAGCTTGGCTACAGATGATCTTGATGAGAGCGAGGAAGGTCTTTCTAATGAGTCGTCATCAAGCTCAGCATGAAAATAGTTGTCCAAGTATATTGGATTGCTTTACTGTGTGTGTGTGTGCTTACACTCCTTTTTATGAAAAACTGCAAGTTTAATGATAGGACCGATGACAAAACGACCAAATTAAAAAGATATAAATGAATGATTTAACAGAGGATGAAATAACAGCGTGTTGTTGTTAGTCAATCTGGTTTTGGTTAGTGTTTGTGTTTACCTTTGTTTTATACCTTTCGATCAAATCAATTATTTAAATCATTTTTAAACAAAGATTTTGTGTCGTAATTCAGTGTGTGCAAAAATATTTTGCAAAACTAATTTACAAAGAGTTGTAAGTTCTTGTCCACTACTGTCTTTGTCCATTATTGTCTTTGTCCATTATTGTCCTATTCTATCCTTTCAGATGTTTCATTATGTACAGCATATGTGCAAGTGCTATGCGTCTGATTCTAGATTCTCAAAACATATATTATCCATATGCTAATTACATAATTATAATCCATTATAAATTTTGACATTTGATTCGCTTTTCTATCTAATTTTCAATAACCGTTTCCCAATCATTAAATTTTTGAAATACTTCTGTTTTTGGATTTTAGAAAATATATCCAAATAATAGTTTTCAAGACTGTCAGTTGTCAAATGATATCCCCACATATATATAAATATACATATTCTATACTCTTTTACAGATATGTTTTCCAGCAGCCCTTGATTAACCAAATTATGTCAGAAATTATTTGTCAAAAAGTTTATCAAATTTTTTTAATTTTTTAAATTAACCATAAAAATCATAAAAGCTTTACTTGAAAAGTGGTAGTGTTCCAATCAATTTTGACCAAATCATTATTACAATGGAAAAATATATGAAAAATAGGAAATGCATACTCAAAAATAAAATATCAGATAATAGTACTAACTTTCAAAAATTATTAAATAAAATATCACACATAGGATCGAGCGTTCGGATATCTGTCGGATTCGGTTCGGATTTTTTGGGTTTTTGGATTTTTTGGTCAGAAGTGTAAGACCCATTCGAATATTTATAAATCTCCGGATCGGATTCGGTTCGGATCTCTTTGTATTCGAGTTCGATTTGGATTTTGAATTCGGGTTCAAGTTGGTTTGGGTTTTGAATACGAGTTCGGATTGGTTCGAATTTTATACCCAAAATAATCATACATGTGAGCTCGGGTTAGTTTATAGTTTTACCTAAAATTGGTATATGCTACTCAAAATAACTCAAAAACGTGATGATTCAAAAATAAAATAAAAATATTAAATATATAAAAGTAAAAATCAAAATATATATCTACTAATTTTTGCTGCACATTTTATGTTCTATACATTTTCAAAACAAAATAAAACCATAATATTTTCATAGAAGAAAAAAAATAAGATGGTAATTTTGTTTTCATTCAAAACATATAATATTTGATTGAATTTATTTATTTTTCTTCCATTATTGGCGAATTAATGTAAAAAATAAATATAAATATATTGTTATACAAAGAAAAAAAAATAATATAGAATATAAGAAAATAAAATTTACTTCTCTCAAACTTATATAAATTATAAAAAGAGAGAACATGGCTTAGACCGAATGGATCATACCAACTTAAACAAGATAAAAGAGAAAAAGATATTCAGTAAAACTAATTTACCATAACTAAAACAAACAAAAAACCTAAGGGTTCAGATACAACAAAATTGAACCATTAGAATTAAACCATCTTTGTTTCTCCAAAACGAGAACACACTCTTTTTATTTATCTTTTTCTAAATAGACAAACCATGCTGACATCTCTACCTTTTATGTTTTCTCTCACTTCCATTAAAAACTGAGTTTCTTTTTTAGAGACCAACTTTGAAAGGAGTATAAATCGATTGTAATAGCAAACTGTATGCGGTTTATAAACATTATGAAATGTAAAAACCCGATTTTATATAATTTGGGCAACTAAATAATTATAAATAAAATTATATAAAATAAAATGTAAAGTATCGATATAAGAATTGGAAAAGACGGATTTACAGAGCCGAGATAATATTTCTTTAATTTTGAAAATGCCACGTAGTGTGATAGTTGTTGACGTTCTGAATGTCAGGATACAACTACAACTATTCTGTATTACACAACCTAATAACAAAATCTAACGAACGCTTTTCTATATTGCACTCTCATACTCAACATGTGAATGATTTTTATGTGTATTTTTTATATTTTTAGAAGAAAAAATCCAAAAATTTCTTTTCTTTTTTTTCTTTATCTTTTCATCTTTCATTATCTTCTTAATGATTCACCATATGAGTTTACAAACAGGTTACTCCATTTTTAATGAGAATTGATTCTCTACTAAAATCATTATGATTTTTATGTTACAAAACAATAAATCAAATTAATTTAAAAAAGATATTGACTAGTGGACTTACTCAACAAATAACAAATGAGATTTAAACCACACCACAATAAAAATTATACCGACCATTGGTTCATTTGTTAAATTTTGAAAACTCGTAACTCGATTTCGGTTATCTTCTTCCACTAATACACCAAAGTGTATCCAAAGTTTTGAGTTTTGTTATTGATTCTCCGCTTGATATACAAGAGAGATTTCACCACTAACTTTTAATGTGAGACAAATTACATTTGTTCATTTTTATGTTTATCAAGCAACCCAATTTAGATATTCATTTCTCATTCAAACGAACTTTGGTTTTAACATTTGTGTTAGAAAACTCACCGGAAAATTATCGATAATCACTTTTGTAAAACCGAGTTCCAACATGAAAACTTTGTTAAAACGATTTGTTAGAAAAAACACAAAAATGACAGACAACAAAATTTTCAAGAACGCAAAAAGGGATTTAAAAAAAAAAAGAAGAAGACGAGAATGACTTAAGCGGTTGATTTCTTTGATTTGGATGCCAACTGAATCTCTGGGTATAATTATCACAAACAAACAATCCAAATCTCTGGAGTATAATTATGATATAGGAAATATGATACATGTAAGGTAGAGATTTAACGATAGAAAGTTGTTAGTAATCAATGGTTAACAATACTTTGTTTTGTACTGAACTCAGCTATAAAAAGCTATGATCGACACTTTGTAAAAAGCATCGAGAAATAAAAAAAATTCTTTTTTTTATCTCTTTTTTCCTATGTTTTCTTGCTCATTTTTAGTTTGAAAATCTTTTCTTCAATCAGATTCTCTGCAGATGGGAACATGATTTGTGTTTTATGAACATAAATCTTTTTTGTTTAATTGCTTAAAGGATTGTGAGTTTTCCTGCATCAATGGTATCAGAGCTCAACCGACCTCGGAATCAATGGTGGAATCACGAGATCTATGGTTACAGAAAGAATCAACGGTGCACGAAGTGTATGATATAGTTGTTGAACTGAATAAACTTCAAGAAACACTAGGCATTGAAGATTATCATGAACGGTTGAGCTTATACGAAGAAGAACGAAGCTACCTGAAAATTATTTGGTCAATACATATCTTGATGGATTGAGAGAAGATATGCAAACGAATGTTCGCATGTTTCAACCTTAGTCTATTAAACAATGTTTGTTAGTGGGAGAGCTTTACGAGCAAGCTCATCCTAGAAAAACAGTCTCTACAGCTTGGAGAAATTCAAAACTCACTTGTGAAGATTCGGTAGAAACGATTCAACAACAAAGAGAGAATCACCACATAGATTCAATTCCGGTGGTACAAGAAACAAGTTAATATTCGGTTTCATTGCAACTAGCAGAACAGATTTAAAACAAGAAATCTGATTTGGAAACATATACCGAGGAGCTATGAATCCCTTGTGTATCAGAATCATTTGCTGTAACTGATTTGGTTTCAGAACACGAATCGAGAAATACTGTTGATTTTAATTTGACAATCGATTATATGGCACATCTTCAGGTATTAGTTTCTCACTTGGAACCTTGCCTTAGATTTCGTAATAGATCAAGAGATTTTTGTGATGAACTGCCATATGTAATGTGGAAGACGACTTGGTTATGCTCACAATTTGAGGTGGAAACTATCAATAACAAACAAGATGCACGCCAAGTGCTTGACAAAATGCTCCAAAGAAAACAAAAATCCCACAAGCCAAAGAAAAAGAAACTGAAATGTTCAAAGACTTGGCATTTTAAATTCAAAAGCAGAAAAGTTTCGGTATTTTTGATATTGGAATTGATGAGATTTCAGTCCAGCAACGGAAAAGTTTTTTTTTCAGAAGTGTTGAAGAAATTTTCAAGTTTAAATCTTGAGGTCAAAATTTTCTCAAACAAGGAGGATTTGATATAGGAAATATGATACGTGTAAGGTGGAGATTTAACGATAGTAAAAGACATCCAGAAATCAAAAAAAAAATTCTTCTTCTTTATCTCTTTTTTCTATGTTTTTTTGCTCATTTTTAGGTTGAGAATCTTTTTTTCAATCAGATTCTCTGCATATGAGAACATGATTTGTGTTTTATGAACATAAATATTTTTTGTTTAATTATTTAAAGGATTGTGAGTTTTCCTGCATCAAATTATCGCAAACAAACAAAAAATCAGAATCACTATTATAGCTATTGAAAACATCTGATACAATTAAAATCAAAACAAAAGATGACCACATAAGCCAGTAATGATAACTCAATTTACTGTTGATTCTTCGTGAGCACAGGGAGTCCTTCTCCTTTGTTTTGCTGCCTCATTCACTTGGATGTGTGATATGTAAAGGCCATCCACATCTGTATATATTTTTGGATAAATATGAAATTTTAATTAATATATTTTATTTAAAAATTTTAAAAATTTTAAAAAATCAAATGAAAATCTCTAATTAACAAAAAATTAATAATATAGATTTGCTAAATATACAAATAACAAATTCAAATTTATAATTAATCAATTAACAAAATGTGAAATATCTAATTTTTATCTATTTAAATCAAGTTCGGTTATTAATATACCTGAGAATCTCTCTCTCGAAATGGGCCGTTACGGTTTCGAAATTTGAAGCCCATAACGGATCCTGAGGCCACACTGTCGACCGGAGAGGCCCGATGCAGAGGGAGAAGACGGAGAACGACGTCGGAGGTGCCGATTATGAAAGATCGAAGATGCAGAGGAAGACTTGGCGGAAGAAATCGAATAAGATGGGCTGTGAGATCCCGCAAACTGCGCCTCTTTCCCAAACTCGCATCGCACTAATGGCGATTGGATCGGTGAGACCAAAATCGGGAAAGGGGAGTCAGTCACGGCGACATCACCTCCGAGCTCGAAAGGAAATGCTCCGGACTCGCGACAGAGACCCTATAAATAGGGACCCAAGAAACCGCAATACTCCCATCCCGAAATCGCCCAAATCGCCAAAAGCTCCATTTCCTCCATTTTTTTCGGCACCCACGAAACTCGGTTCCCCGATTATCCAGTATCGAAATCGAGACCCAACACCGTGCTACCACCCAAATCGTTGGCACTGCATCACGGTAAGCCGATTACCGGTGGTGCGAGAGACGCTCTGTGATGGAAACACCACAGTCTTCGCCGGAATAATCCACCGGCGCACACCTCGTTCTCGGTACTCGGGTAACATCGCGTACCGAGCAAACCAATTCTCGCTAAACCAAAATCGGTCTAGTGCTAATTTTCAAATTACCGGTTTAATCCCAAACCGGTTCGGTCCCTTTAATTTCTTCTGGTTTGTCAAGAAAACCTGGTTATTTCGAAACCAAACCGGCACCATGACAATCTCAGGATACTTGGTTGCAAAAAACTGTGGGGAAATCAAAAAACCGGCCCCAATCAAAATCAGAGCTTTTGATAACTCTACAGTCCTGAAACGTTTTGAATCCACCCTTGTGGGACGGGTACTCAATATGCCCATGCAGTGACATAGGATCCGCACATTTATGACCCTACTCCCCTCTATTTGGAATTGTGAGGGCCGTGTGCAAGGACATGAACTAAGTCATGGGCGGTTCATGTTTCGGTTCAGCTCAGAAACTGATATTCTGGCAGTTCTGGAAAAAAGACCATACCACTTTGACCAATGGATGACCACCCTGGAAAGATGGGTACCGAGTTTCAAATCAGACTTTCCTTCAACAATCCCATTCTGGGTAAGGATTGTTGGAATCCCAACCCACTAATGGGCCGAGGAAACAATAGTGGATATCGGCCAGGCTATGGGAGAACTACTACACTATGACGTGGAGGAGGCTAAAATAAGGGTCTCCATAAACGCGGATGAGCCCCTGGTATTCCTAAGAGATTTGGAATTCGTGAACGGCGACGTAGTCACAGTGACATTTGATTATGAAAAACTAATCAAGTTTTGTGAACGATGCCATTGCATCACCCATGATGAAAGGCACTGCCGTGTTAAGAAAGTGGAATCCCAAACAGAATGGGCCCCACTACCACCTCCACCACCAAGGAGAAAGGAAGAAGACCCCAGGCCAAGAAGGAACGAGGACGAGAGGGGGCGAAATGGGGAAAAGAAGGGGAAAGGAAAAGAACTGGTCCCCCCACCGGGAAAGAAGCCAAGGCACTCCTCTGCAAGGAGATCTCTCAGGTTCGATGAACCACTCAGGAAAGAGGCGAACCGAACAAAAAGACCAGCGTTGGAGAGAATCGAGAGACCAGTGGATGAGATAGCACAAAAACGCCCGATGGGGGAAAAAAGGCCGTCCTGGTACAAGGACACTGAAGAGGAGGCCCGCGAAGCAAACAGGAGAATATTAAGGGGATCCTCCTCAACCAATCCGCCTAATAATCTAACAGAAAATGCTGTCTTACCTCAATTTCAGGTGGAAAAAAAAGACGGGATCAATCCAAGGGAGATCATTTCACCCATGCGGGATATCTTGGCAGAAAGACCAAACCAAGGAGGAAGAGCGGCTAGTACCAGGCTGAACGAAAGGATATCCAAAGCGCTCCAAGTCAAGAAGAAAATCGGGAGAAGCCCATTCCAAGCAACAAAAGTGAGGAAAAATTCCATTATATACTTTGGGGATCCCAAATCGTTCAAAAGGTGTGCACCACGTAAAGAGAAGGAGAAGGTCTCGTCAACCTCAGAGGCGGTACCTATAAGAAAGGAGAATTCTGAGGACCCAAAGGATCCGGTGGTCAAGGAGAGACCACCGGAGAGGGCCTGATGATCCTTAGTTGGAACTGCCAAGGAGTAGGTAGCTTCTTGGCAGTTCGACGATTACGGGAACTACGGAAATCATTGTTCCCGGGGTTACTGTTCTTGATGGAAACAAAACAAAGTAGGAGCTTCATCCAGGATATGCAAGCTCATTTAGGATATGATTTTTTGTTTACGGTAGACTCGTCAGGCCTTAGTGGGGGTTTGGCCCTGATGGCTCTAGCCGAGTTTAATGTTCAAGTTCTTTTTTTCAATAAAAATATCATCGATGTAACAGCTACAATTTATGAAAATAAAGTCTTTATATCTTTCGTTTATGGTGATCCTGTTGCAAATTTAAGAAACAATGTTTGGGAAAAACTGGTGCGCATAGGTTTTACCAGAACGAGACCATGGTTGATGGCCGGAGATTTCAACGAAATTAATGGAAATCACGAGAAATCGGGTGGAAGAATACGCCCGGAAAGGAGCTTTCAAGACTTCAAAACAATACAGGAGAACTGCGGAATGGCCGATTTCCCCTTCACTGGAAACAGCTTATCCTGGTGCGGCAGAAGAAACGGATCGATTATCCGATGCCGCCTCGATAGAGCAATGGGGAATGAGGATTGGCACAATGCCCTCTCGCAAACAAAGGTAAACTACCTTAGGTTTTGTGGATCTGACCACCGCCCAATCTGGATTCATATCGCCCACAGAATGGGGAGGAGAGTTCCAAGGTTCCGGTTTGACAAGAGATGGCTAGAAAACAAAGAGTTTGAGGCAATCGTCAAATCAGGGTGGCTCCAAGACAACAATACACCCAATATCCCGATCAAGGATCGCATTGCACAGTGTCGCTCAACGATCTCCCAATGGAGACGCAGAGAGAACCTCAACTCAGGGAGGACATCCAACGACCTCAGGGAGAAGCTAGAGGAGGCTCAATCATCGGACACGACGTCCGCAGAAGAAGTTTTTGAGTTGAAAAAGATGCTAAGCAAAGCCCTACATGAAGAAGAAGTCTTCTGGCAACAAAAAAGTAGGGCCTTATGGCTAAAAGAAGGAGACCAAAACACAAAATTCTTTCACGCATCCACAAAACAACGGCGGACAAAAAACCGAATACTAGGACTCACCGACAAAAATGGGATTTGGGTGGAAAAAGAAAAAAAGGTGGAAAAGGCAGTAACAGAGTACTTTAAAGACCTATACACATCGTCAAAAGCCACTGACGTTAACTCATCACTAGCTCCCATAGCCCAGAAGATCAGTCCGGAGATGAACTCCCAATTGGAGAGTAAAATATCGAAGGAAGAAGTCCGGGTAGCACTATTCTCAATGCACCCAGAAAAGGCACCCGGACCTGACGGGATGACTGCCCTATTTTACCAAAAATTCTGGAACATCGTCGGCGATCACTTGGTTGACCTAGTGAGAAATTTCATGGAAAGTGGAAGTTTGGACTCAGCGCTAAATGAGACCAACATCTGTCTTATCCCCAAGAAAGACAAGCCAAGACACATGACGGAGTACAGACCCATCAGCCTTTGTAACGTAAGCTACAAGATCATCTCAAAAGTCTTGTGCAATCGACTGAAGGGAATTATGCAATCCCTCATATCAGAAACGCAATCAGCCTTCGTATCAGGACGTGCGATTTCTGATAACATACTTATCGCACAGGAGGTTTTCCATGCTCTACAATCAAAGTCGAATTGCCAAACTGGATATCTAGCGATCAAGATTGACATGAGTAAAGCATATGACAGAGTAGAGTGGCACTTCCTAGCAGCCCTAATGGATAAAATGGGTTTCTCTGCAAGATGGAGAGACTGGATCATGCAATGCGTTACCACAGTCAAGTACCAGGTCTTGATCAATGGGACCCCAAAAGGGTGCATACAGCCCCAACGGGGACTCCGGCAGGGAGACCCATTATCCCCATACCTATTCATCCTCTGTACGGAGGCGTTAATCGCCAACTTAAACGCCACAAAGGCATCAAAGGACATCACAGGCATTCGGGTAGCGCAGGCAAGCCCTCCGATCTCGCACTTACTCTTCGTAGACGATAGTCTATTCTTCTGCCGAGCCTCGATTGCCCAGTGTGAGGCAGTTGTAAGCATTCTGGACGGCTACTGTAAGGCCTCTGGACAGGAAATCAAGTACGAGAAATCAACGATTGTTTTCGGAAAAAATGTACCAATCAGTACCCAAACCGAAATCAGAGAGAGACTACGGATCCAAGGAATCGGGGGAGTAGGCAGATACCTTGGAATACTAGAAAATCTAAGTGGGTCAAAAGCACAGATATTTGCATATATACAAGACCGAATCCAGCAAAGAATTAATGGCTGGGCAGCAAAGCTGTTATCCAAAGGGGGAAAGGAGGTGATGATCAAAGCGGTGGCGATGGCCATACCCACCTACGCGATGTCATGCTTTCTGTTCCCCAAGTCATTATGCAAAAAGTTGACCAGTGCAATCAACAACTTCTTGTGGAAATCAAGGGCCTACGGGAGGGGGACCCACTGGCTATCATGGGAAATGTTGTGCCTACCTAAATCAGAAGGCGGCATAGGATTCCAGAACTTCGAATTGTTCAATAAGGCGCTACTCGTGAAACAACTATGGCGGCTGGAAATATCGCCTAGCTCACTAGTAGCTAGGGTGATGAAAGGGAGATACTACAAGGACACGCAGATCTTCCAGGCTCACAAACCATATCGGCCATCCTATGGGTGGCGGAGTGTATGGTCGGCCATAGATCTGGTAAAAAGGGGCATACGGAAGATAATGGGGAACTCTCCAGATGATGACATCTGGACAGATCCCTGGATACCAGACGTACTCCCGCGAAGTCCCAACAATCACAATCAACCCCGGTATCCTAACCTTAGGATATCTAATCTGATTAGCCCAGAGGGGGGAGGATGGAATATCCAAGAACTAAAGCAAATATTTTCCCCAAGAGATGTGAGGTTGATCATAACCATTACCCCAACCACAAGATCGCCACAGAGGAAAACGTGTTGGCATTTCACAAAAGAGGGAGAGTACTCAGTCAAATCGGGCTACGAGGTACTACAAAAATGGAGAAACTCGAGCCTGATCTCCGCGATCCAGAAACCATCACTCATCCCGCTGAAACAGGCTATATGGAAAGTCAAAGCTCCACGGAAAATCCAGCATTTTCTATGGCAATCATTATCGGGGGCAGTAGCCACCTATGGCCAACTGTACTACCGGCACATACGATCAGAACCGAGTTGTGACAGATGCGGGCACGAACTAGAGTGCATTGACCATGCTTTGTTCCTATGCCCGCCGGCTCGCCAAACATTGGCGTTATCTCATATCCCCTCAGAACCATCCAATTTCCCGTTTACAAGCCTCTTTGGAAACCTGGATTACCTATTATGGAGAATCCCGGTGAGGCGAAGAAGGATCATAATACGAGAAGTTTCCCATGGATACTATGGTATATCTGGAAAGCGAGGAATGAAAAGCTATACAAAAACATTGATCGTTCTGCAATAGACATACTGGACATGGCGCGAAGGGAGAGCAACCTATGGTTTACATCCATAGAAGCCAATAGCCAGGAGAAGGATCCTCCCACGGAGACTGAGGGAAGTGAACACGCAGAAAATGACACATCTCCCTCCGCATGCTTCATCGACGGATCATGGAAAGAAGGGGAGCTAACCTCAGAAATCGGATGGATCTTAAAACTCAAGGACGAAACAAGCGATTTACTTGGAATGAGGGGAACATATAGCGGGGCATCTCCATTACACATGGAGTTCTTAGGCCTCCGTTGGGCAATGCAAAGTCTACATAGAATGCATAGATACTGCACACGATTCTACACAGACTCCACGGAGCTCATCCAATTAATTCAGTACCCAAGCAGATGGCCAGCCTTCACAACGGAGATGGAGGAGTTCAACGCTATCCGGCAATGCTACCAAGAATTCTCCCTCACGCATCAACCGAGGGAGAATAATTCACAGGCAGACAGTTTGGGCAGAGGCGCAAGAACGAGAAACGCAATATTTTCTCATATAAGTACATCAATACCATACTGGTTCGAAGATACGACATGTCTCTTCTGACCAGTAAACGATTGTAATACTTATAAACACAGTGAAAAAAAAATCAAGTTCGGTTCTACTTCGGATTTTGGATATATCCGAACCCAAATCTGAACCCAAACCTAAACCCAAACCCAAAGTAAAATAATTCAACTGAAAATTTTTTTGTGCAAATCTTAATTATTAAATAAGATTTGATTTTAATATCCCTAATATATTAATTGAGAAATATTTTTAGAAAATAACTTTATCCCTATGTGTTATTTACAAGATTGTCACCGTGTTATCACTATACTGAATTTCAAATAAACATATAAATATGTTTAAATTATTATAATAATTACAATATATGTCACTGATAAATTAGATAGAGAATCAATATGTTTTATTAAACTAACCAAAACAACTATTTATTTCGAAAAAATAATCTTTTTTGTTTCCATAAATTACACATACAAAAATTTATAAATAATTAATACTCCATCGTAGTGTTAGCAGATTATATATTTGATATTTTAAAACATGACTATTTGTTATTTAAGTAAAAAAAATTATTATTTATAATATTTATAAGTGATATAAATAACTAATTATTAAAATATAGTAAAAATTATTATTATATTGAAAATATTAATCAAAATTTTGGGTATATAATCGGATTTTAAATCCTAAACAATAATATTTCGTAAATAAATATTATAACTAAAACTATATTATATTTATTTAATAATTATTTTATTATGCGTGTATAACGTGGATATAAACATAGTAAATTTTTTAAAATAATAAAAAAGTAATGCAAGATTATAAATTTTAAAATCACTGATTTAACAACATTAGCTTTAGAATGAAAATTGTAATTTACTAAAGTATACGAACCAATAACTTCAAAAATATGATTTCCATCAAAACCCTTAAACATTTCCTTTTAAATGTTTTCCATAAATCTTTCCATTGTTCTTTTGAGGTTTCACTTTTCAGAAAGAAAAAAAAATCTTCTTCATCGTTTCCGTTCTTTCACTCTCGACCAGAGATTCGGTTAATTAACTTCTCGGAGATGGGAAGTTACATTAAGAAGTCAAAGCTCGCCGGAGACGTTTCCCTGAAAGATATCTCTCACCCAACTACTTACAATTTCCGCACCAGAGCCGCCAAAAACCTCACCCTCCAGCGTCTCCGATCTCATTCGGTTTCTCCATCAGTCGATGACGTAGACTCCTTTCACTACCTCCAGCTACGGAGTGGTCGTCTCGTGAAGCTTCCATTACTAGCTGATACGACAAAACAGCAGCTGAAACAGCTCGTACACGGTGTCCATAAATCTCAAACGCGAAGCCGTAGGGCTAAATTGGAGAGATATGAGTCGGAGACGACGGTTGTGGTCACGGAGAAGGATGAAGATTGTGGTAACAACGTGGGGAAATCTGAGTTTGATTGTAATTTTGGAGAAACAGGTTTCGATTTCGAATCAAGAGACAGGTATTTTAGTGGAATCATATACTCTGTTTTAATCTCAAATTTATGATATTGAGTTTGTTCTAACATGTAGCTTGAGAGGAGACTCAGAAGCTATACAAAGTATTCCTTCGTCTCGTGAGATCGAAGAATTCTTTGCGTACGCAGAGGAACAACAGCATAGATTCTTCAATGAAAAGTACAGTAAAACCTTATTTGTATTTCCTCTTGAATTGATCATTTTTGAATTTGAAGAGTTACGGTTTGCACTTTGCAGGTACAATTTTGACATTGTGTCGAAAAATCCATTGCCAGGACGTTACGAATGGACCAAAGTGGTGCTATGAATGGGTTGTATAACATGTAAAGTTGTGTGATTTTAAGTAACAGAGGCGATGAAATTGCACACAGACTAACAAAGACTAAACAGAAACTGTAAGATTGAGGGTTTTAAAGGATTGTGGTGTGGATAACTTTTTAGTTAAGGTAATGTAATTTTTTTATTCTCTTTTAGTTGCAAGAAAATAAAAGTCTAACTTTTACTGGCCATCGAAGTTTCTTTTCTGATTCATTTCTCATAGTTTGTTTGAAGCTAATAAATCAGCTTATTGTTTTAAATTAGCGACTTTCTTTGTGGTTTTGCGTCTGATTTACTTTACAAAGTCATAAACTTTGGATTCAAACTGCAAAAGTAGGCAAACTCCTCTGAACAAAAACGTTAGTCACAGGCTGTGCTTCTTCTAGATTTCCTCTCTTCTCTCTTCTTTATTGGCACTGCACACACTGTTTCACTTTCTGGACATTTTCTTCAAAAGTCCATGTTGGGTTGCTTGGTTTATGTAAACATTTCACCTCTTTGGATCTTTTGCTCATCGGAAGAACCAAAACATTGTATAATGATGCGATTCTTATTACTAATACTCGTTCACACCACTGTAACATGTCTAAAATCACATGATCATTTACACCTCTGAAGATGTGTAACCTTCTTCGTTTAGTCACCCTTAAAACACATGAACAATATTATAGGAGAAAAAACTTCTACATGCTTAGAGTGATTTCATCCTGATCGGTAACAAATTACAACAAGAATTTACTATACCTGTCAAGTTCATTTCCTAACTTTGCCAAACAAGTACACACCTGATTAAGCTTTATGGAGTTGCAGATCCAGTATTCAATTTTTGTCTTGTCTCTGACATTTCAACTTCATATAAAATCTTGGCTTCAGAAGTTTCACTGTCTCCCATGGTCATCCTCCTGATTTCAGCTTGTTGGATAGCTAGCACTTCATATCTACAACAAAATGATTTCCAAATACTATCATAATTTTCATGCTCAAACTCGCATTTCCATGTTCCTTTGCTCATCTGTTTGCTAACTCTATGTGAAGGTAGAATCATACAAATATCAACACAATAAAGTACATTTCACACTTCATAAGCGCATTTATAGATGAAACCATCTGAAAAAACAAAACTTGATATAAGAAAGTACTTACTTTGCCACAAGTTTCCTCACAAGTTGGAAATATATCTTCCAAAACTGCTGTTCCTTTAAGAGACGCGGGCATAACTTGAATCTCAGCTGTGAGAGTTCCTGCAACATCAAAACCAATCTTGTTTAGAGCGCAGCCTTGAAAAAGCCTCTTTAGGAGTCGACCCCACAATGTTCCTAATCAACCAAATTCAGTGCTACCAACGGTTAAACCAAATCCTATTGAACTGTGAAACATGAGAAAGCTTGCCATTTTCAGTAACAAAAGCCTCAGCAGATTACAAGCTAATCAAGAATAGAGCAGCTTCGACATAGATATTGATTTGAACCTAGTCTAAATTTATAATGGGTCCAAGAGATCCCATTCACTTGGAAGCAGAGGTCGATCACCCAAAACAGATTTAAATTTTGAAGAACAACCTTTGATTTCGATAACACGGAAACCGCATGTTTCTCCTGCCAATCAGATAAATCCTTATTCACATTTGCAGAGGAGATCACTTCATTATCTTCATCTTTAAAAGGATTCACTGACGCTTCTTCTACATCTTTCAGAATTTTCAAACGTATTACTAAAGTTAAGTTTATGCCTGTTCCTCAAGTGATAAAAATCAAAGAAAATTTAACAAACCCTAGAAAATCGGGAACCGAATTCGTAAGTTACCGTCAAGAGAAAAATTCATAAAGGTGTCAATGGTGAAAGATCTGACGTGATCGATTAATTCATCAGTTACTCCTAAAAAATGATCGTTGCCTTCTCCGTTACTGCTCGCTGATCCATTCATAGGTTTCTTCATCTCTTTGAAAAAACTGCGTCGAATCCTTGAAGCTATATTCATTGCGATTCGTTGAAGAACTCGAATCCCTCGAACAAAGGAAAGTACAAGAAAATAAAATTTCAAGAACAGACTATATTGGGCCTGATTTAATACGAAAGGCCCAAAACATTTGATTTTAAAGAAGCCCTAAATCCTCTCTAGAAGGAACCCTAATATTTCTCTACTCGCCGCCGCATATATAAATTGCAATTGAAGTTGAGACGCAACCTACGAGCGGAAGCAGTGAGAGAATCATCAAAAAATCAATCGGAGGAGATGGTGTCTGGGTCAGGGATATGCGCGAAGCGTGTCGTTGTTGACGCAAGGCACCACATGCTTGGCCGTCTTGCTTCAGTGGTCGCCAAGGATTTGCTCAACGGACAGAAAATTGTTGTAGTCCGATGCGAGGAGATCTGTCTCTCAGGTGGTTTGGTTCGTCAGAAGATGAAGTACATGAGATTTCTCAGGAAACGCATGAACACTAAACCTTCTCACGGTCCCATTCACTTCCGTGCTCCTTCTAAAATCTTCTGGCGCACTGTTCGTGGGTTCGTTAGCTAATCTCTACTTTATCTTAGATTCCACACTTGTTTAGTGTTCTTCTGTGGTGAATCTAGAAAATGAAGATCATAATTAGACTTTGGGGAGGTTTTGGATACGGGTAAACTGATTTATGAAAGTAAGTAAATGTGTGATTTTTAGTTCAAAGCATAACAAATTTCACTTATAGGTACCCAAGTTTCGATCTTTTGTGTAGCTCTTTAGAGTTTGTTTCCCCAAGTACGAGGAGATTGTTTGTCTTCTCCTCTTTTGTGAATTTGTCTGTGCCGGAAAATGTATTTATGTGAGTGATAGATTATGTGAATGTTTTTTTCAAAGTGTTTGTGTTGTGGTCGCAGGATGATTCCACACAAGACCAAGCGTGGTGCAGCTGCTCTTGCCCGTTTGAAGGTTTTTGAAGGAGTACCACCTCCTTATGACAAGGTCAAGAGAATGGTTGTTCCTGATGCTCTCAAGTACAATTCTTCGACACTCTTCTATTGTGATTTATGCTTCTATCAATGTGTTAGCAATCAACCGATTTCATTTTATTTCCTTCGTTGTTGCTTAGGGTTTTGAGGCTCCAGGCTGGTCACAAATACTGCTTATTGGGCTGTCTGTCTTCTGAGGTTGGCTGGAATCATTACGATACCATTAAGGTATGTCTGTTTTGTTCATTTCTTCTGTCTTATTATATTCCTCATTCTTTTTTTGGATGTGAAGTTTATGGAACAAGAGTTGCTTCATGTAGATCTTTTGGTCTTTTGAGCTGTAGCAAACTAGTTATAGATCAGAGTGTAGTTTGTTCTGAAAATTGCATCCACCAATACATTTCTTTCATCGTGTTGAATTCTTATTGCTATATCGCAAAACCTTGGATCTTCATCATATCATTGATGCAGTGAGAAAGAAAATGAGATTTACCTTTGGTATATTGATTTTGCAGGAGCTTGAAATCAAAAGAAAGGAGAGGTCACAGGCTGTGTATGAACGTAAGAAACAACTCATCAAGCTCAGGACTAAGGCTGAGAAAGTTGCAGAGGAGAAACTTGGATCCCAGCTCGATATTCTTGCACCGGTTAAATACTGAAAATCTATCTTTTTGGTGTAACTCTCGCTTTGGAGCTCGTCTTGATTTTATTAATTTGAGTTTTGATTTTGGTAGCAATTTAGACATAAACATTGAAAAGATTAAACATTTTGTTTCTTTTTATTGTTCTGTACGTTCTCTTATGGTTACTATTTTAATCGAATCTGGTTTTGATCAATGCCGAAGTAGATCAATGCCGAAGTAAAAATAAACTAAATGATAAAAAAAATATTCATAAAACCTGTTTCAAAACTGAAATAGATAACAAAATGTTTATGGAATCATATATTCTAAAGATGTATTATCCAAATTATACATGCAATACATTAAAAAAAGATTTAACTTTTTTTACTCTGTATAGAGTCTACACTCCACCACATTCCATCAAATACGTGAAATAAAAGAAGACCAACTTTTTTTCTGGCAAATAAAAGAAATACCCTATAGTGGCATATAGTGTATTTAGTTTAAATTAGACTTTTTCTTTACATCATAAATTTATCTTCCTGTTTAAATTTTCCAATGGTATCTTAAAAAAAACTTTCTAATTTTGGTTATTGCAAAATTATTCTCTTACAATTTCACGATGTTGATTTGAAAATTCTCATGGAGCAATATTGAGCGAATTAATGAGTTTTTGAGAGAGGAGCAAAACTATTTTTTTTTCTTTTTTTAATGACGAAAACCGATGCCAATTGTTCTCTTTTTGTGCTAAAATTGATTGAATATCATTCAATGGATATTAAAAATATGTCAAAGCTAGATGATGCCACAAAAGAAAACATAAGAACGAAGCTGGTATTTGACATCTTTCATGAGTTTGGTGATAAATTTTAGTTTGGACATTTTTATTTTGATGTTTTCGTTTATGACTTGTATTTATGATTATTGATAAACATTTTTGCTGATGTTTTTTGGATAAACACTACTGATGAAAACATGTGGAACAATTTGATGAATATGTACTATTACTTATTTAATTTGACGTTTTTAGGAAAGAATTCTTAAAACGTAAAAGATACTTCCTAAATTTGCATAGAGCCTTCCTAAATTTTGCATAAAATGTGATTAATAACCTAAATTAAGTAAAGATTTCTTAATGTTAAGGAACCGTTTCTTAAATAAAATAATTAAATAAAATAAAAAATTAAAAGTTGCAATTATGCAAATCAAACCTTAGACAATTGGGTAAGAGAAAGAGTGTGTAAGTAGTGTGTATCCACTGTGATACTATAACTAATCAGCATATTACATTTTATGTAATATATATACACACATGCAATTAAAATAGCAAAATATTTACTTGGGAAGAGGATCGAACATTGACTTAAATTAAGAATATTTTAGTCTTTTTTATTTTTTGAAATGCTATTTATGTGAGTTTTTGAATTGAGTGCTATTATTGGCACTAAAACTTCATTTAGTGCTAATCTAGGGTATTTCTCTATTTTAATCATATTTTTAATTTATTTACAGTAAATATGTATTTTTAGAAAAGAATTTGTGTTATTTTTAGAATTTTAAATTTACAATGCTAAATCTGGAACAAAAACTTATAAATATATTATTTTATAGTATTACTCAATATAATATTAGGGTTAAAAGTCCAGCATATAACATTATAAACATTACCATATAATTATTTTACCCTCTTTTTACGTTTACTATGATTTTATATTAGAAAAACATATGGCGTAAGAGAACGCGATATGTGGTAAGATCTCAGGCGACGTTTGTCATTTTCAGCGAGATCTTCTCTCGACGCAGTTTTTAATTTCAGTGATTTCTTCACCGAACTCTACACGTTTTTTTCAATTTTTTATTGTATCCTTTTTTCCTCTCCATCTTCTTCATTGATGTGCAGGATTCTCTCTCTATTTCATCTTCATAACTTATTGTTTAAATGATTTGTAAGTTGGAAATATCTTACTAAGTTGAATCAGAATTTCATTATCATTACCAAAATGTTTATAGGAAGCTTGAATTGTTGTCATGGGAGAATTGAAGAACACATTAGTAGAAGATTTATGAATCAAATTTGTAGCTATTTTTTGCAATTTTCGTTAGTTAATTTAGAGCATTTTTGACTTAAACAAAAAATGAAAACCAGTTTGTTCACAAGCAAACATGCAGCAACCAAACGAGAGGGAGATTCTTTACCTAGCCGAGAGAAAGACAAAGAAAAAGAAAGAGATTTTGAAGACATACCTTTGGTTCAAATTTCGGCGGAGGCGACGACAACTGATTCGCAGAAGGAGTCGACGGGTAAATGAGGAGAGGAAATGTGTGTATCGCGGCTGTGAGGGAAGATGAAGAGGTGAGGAGAAAGTGAGATTCAGCAACGGAAGTATCGACGAAAGTAGCATCGATGGTTCGAAAGAGGTTAGGGATGATAGAAAAAAATTATGACGATGAGATGTGTGTATCGTGACCGTGAGGGAAGATGAAGAGGTGAGGAGAAGGTGAGATTAAGCAATGGAAGCGCCGACGGGAGTAGCAGTCGACGCAAGTTAGGGATGACGGAAAAAAATTCCGACGGCAAGATTTGCATATCGCGGTTGTGAGGGAAGATGAAAAGGTGAGGGGAGAAGTTGAGGAGCTATTAGGTTAGATTAAAATAGGATAATTTAATATGTTATATATATATATATTATATATATATATGAAAATGCTGATAGAGAAAGTTAAGGTTATTGATATTAATTTAGTCACTAAAACTTAATTTAATGTTAAATTAGTCAATACCCTATAATGACAATAAATTATGTTTCGTGGACAAATATAACACTGGGTTAAAAAAAGTGCAATAAATAGCATTATAAATATCACCAAGACTCTTTTATCCTCTTTTTATGTTTAGTATAATTTTTTTTTTAAAACTGATGCAGTAAGAGAATGTCGTAAGGGTACGCGACTTGTGTGAGATCTCCGCCGAGATCTCCTGGGATGCTCATCACATTCGGCAAGATCTCCTCTCGACGCAGTTTTCTTCATCATCGAAATTGTTTCTTCAATTTTTATTTTGTATCATTTTCTCCTCTCCATCCTCCTTGCCAATTCGCATGTTTCTTTCTCTGTTTCATCGTGAGAACTTGTTGTTTATATGATTTGTAAGTTGGAGAAAACTATTTTACTAAGTTCAATTAGAATTTTATTTCAATTACAAAAAAATTTACGAAATGCTTGAATTGTTGTCATGGGATAATTGAAGAACACACTGCTAGGAGATTTCTGAATAAATTCGTAGCTATTCTTTTTAAATTTTTCGTTAATGATTTTACAACATTTTTTACTTAGAAAAAAAATGAAAACCAGTTTGTTCCCAAGCAAACAAGCGGCAAATAAACGAGAGGGAGATTCTTTACCTAACCGAATGAAAGAAAAAAATAAAGAGATTTTGAAGCCATACCTTTGTTTCAAATTCCGACGAAGGCGACAACGACAACTGATTTCGCAGAAGGAATTGACGGAAAGGCGAAGAGAGACGATGTGTGCATCGCGACTGTGAGGGAAGATGAAGAGGTAAGGAGAAGGTGAGATTCAGCAATGGAATCGACGGGATTAGCACGCGATGGAGGTTAGAGATGATGGGGGAAAAATTCCGACAGCGAGATATATGTATCTATGGTGTGAAACAAGATGAAAATGTGAGGAAAAGTTGAAAAGCTATTAGATTAGAATAAAATAGGATAATTTAGTCTTTTATATATTAAAATGTTAATACATAAAATTTATGGTATTTATGTTAATTCAGTTATTAAACTTGATTTAATGTTAAATTAGTCAATTTTCCTTAATAATATTAACACAACTAACTATATTACAAGTCTTCGTCGGTTTTCATAAGAATATGTTATTGATTTGTTTTAACTATTATGTTCATTCTTTATTTATTTTAGAAGTTGTTCTTGGTTTTGGCATTCTTTTATAGATTCGTTATTCGTGGTAGATTCACTGTTATTATACTTCATGCTTTGCTATGAAATTTTGTTATAACTATGCTGATTCTCCTAATGATTAAAGTGCTAATGGAGCTCTAATCAGTGATGTGGTTTTTTAAAAGCCGTTTTAGGTTTTTTCGTATTCATGTCTTTGCATGAATTGGTTATGAATCAGTGTTAGAAAAAAGTCAAACTCAATTTATAAAATGCACATTAATTAAAATAAAATGCATATTTCAATTTAAACAAATCAAAATTTTAAATAAACTAAATCAATTTCCAACCATTAAACGAAATCAAAATTGATTGAAACAGTTTTTAAAATTATGCTTCCCTGTAAAACATATTTGTAACATTAAAAGAAATATTTTAAACTTTATTATATATATATATATATATATATATATTAAAAATTGGTAATGCGATTTTGTATTTGTTTCTCAGATAAATTTATGATTCGCAATGCAATTTGATATCTGTTTGTCAGAAAAAGTTATGATTGGCAGTGCAATTTTGTATTTCTTTTTATCAGAGAAATTTATGGTATATTTGATTATTTCTATCTACTTCTTACATTCATAACATTCATGACATATATGTACATTTGCTGTCATAGCTTCATTTTTTTGTCATAGCATCTGTCAACAATTTCATTTTTTTGACAGTGATGAAAAAAATCTACCTCTTAAAAAAAGTCAACAATATCGTCTGATTATTTATGTAAATTTACGTTTGTCGACTTACTATTTCTCTATAAATACGTATGTTACTTTTTCTCTTCTTTTTTTTCTCTGTTCTTCATCTGTAAAATTTATAAGATTAATAAAATCAGTATAATAATAAAATCTCTATCTCTCTATTATTATTCAACACGTTATCAGCACGAGTGTTTCTACCATCTACCTGAGATACTAAAATAAGGTAAAATTCTGTTTTATTAATACATGTGTATATTATATGGTAGGCTCTGCCTCCTAAATTATATGGTAGGCACTGCCTCCTAAATATTATATGGTAGGCTCGCCTTCTAAATATTATATGGTAGGCTCTGCCTTCTAAATATTATATGGTAGGCTCTGCCTTCTAAATATTATATGGTAGGCTTCTGCCTTCTAAATATTATATGGTAGGCTCTGCCTTCTAAATATTATATGGTAGGCTCTGCCTTCTAAATATTATATGGTAGGCTCTGCCTTCTAAATATTATATGAAGGCTATGCCTTCTAAATATGGTAGGCTTTGCCTTCTAAATATTATATGGTAGGCTCTGCCTTCTGAATATTATATGGTAGGCTCTGCCTTCTGAATATTATATGGTAGGCTCTGCCTTCTGAATATTATATGGTAGGCACTGCCTCAAATTTATATTTAGAAATTATTTTAATTTATGTGTTATTATATTCACTAATGTTTTACAATTTTATCATAAATTAATTTATGTCATCATTATGTTTAAATTCTTAAAACTAATTATACATATTTATTAAATATATATAATAATAATAATAACAATAATAAATTAAAATCTCTACCCAAAATTTTATCATGATTATTTATTAAAAAATAATTATAAAATAATTTTTATAAAACTGATGTTTAACACATTGTTTTATTATGTGTATAGTTATAATGTCAAATTTGGCAAAACTCGAGATAGCTGCCCTTGATATATCTGGAAAAAATTACATGACATGGGCAGTAGCTGCAAAAATGCATTTAAAGGCAAAAGACCTTCTTGGCACCATCGATAGGTCGGAAACAACATCCGATGAAAAAAAAGCAAAAGCCATGATATTTTTATGCCACCATATCCATGATGGTTTAAAAGATGAATATATCACAAAAGAAGATCCTGCAGATCTTTGGCAATCACTCAAAGATAGGTTTGATCACCAGAAATATGTGATCTTACCAAAAGCCAAACATGAGTGGTTAAACCTCCGGTTTCAGGATTATAAAAGTGTAAGTGAATATAATTCCGCGTTGTTCGGAATCACTTCTAAGATGATATTATGTGGAGAAAAAGTAAGTGATTATGATATGATTGAAAAAACTCTCCAAACATTTCATCTTGGAAATGTAATCCTGCAACAACAATATCGAGCAAAGGGATATACTCGTTATTCGGAGTTAATGCAAGTTCTCCTTGTTGCTGAACAAAATAATGAACTTGTGATGATGAACCATCAATCTCGTCCCACTGGATCAGCTCCATTCCCAGAAGTGAATGTTGCATCATCCAGTTACAATAATTGGCAAGGACATGGACGTGGTCGAGGCCATGGTCGTGGTCGTGGACGTGGACGAGGAGGTGGACGTGGACGTGGAAAAGGAAGATTTTTTCGTCCTAATGAATTCAAATTCGGGAGAAAGAATAAAGTCCACGAAAATGAAGTTGGTCGCGTACCTGCTGTACGCCAAAATATACAATATGAAAATATTTGTTACAGATGTGGCATGAAAGGTCATTGGTCTCGTACCTGTCGTACACCAAAACATTTGGCTAATCTGTATCAAGAATCACAGAAACAAAAAGGAAAAGAAAGTGAAACCAACTTTATCTCGGATGAACCCGGACTTTCCTTCGATGGAAATACATATCTCGATGTTGCTGATTTTCTGGTTGATTTCGAGAATACCAAAGAACAAGATAATTAAGTTTAATGTTATATATATAAAGTTGTATTTAGTTTCCTTACGAACAAAAACAAAACTTAATGTCTTTTTTTAAAAAAAATATATATGTAAGTTTGAACTTTAATTACTTAATGTAAAATAGTTTTATAATATAAGTTAATTTTGAAATATGTGTGTTTAACATTTATTAATACATCTTTATCAATATTTTAATACAGAAAATGTATCATTTTGAGAGTGAAAATGGAGATATATGCCTAGCAGACAGTGCTACAACGCATACAATACTTAAAGATAAAAAGTTTTTCTCCTACCTCAAAATGAAAGATTCCGCCGGAAGCGTAAATACAATATCGGGTAATGCAAATATTATCATAGGCTCCGGAAGAGCTAGTTTTTCAATGCCAATGGGAACGAAATTTGAAATAAATGATGCTTTATATTCTCCCAAGTCTCATAGAAACTTATTAAGTTTCAAAGACATCCGTACAAATGGATATCACATAGAGACAATGAACAAAAATGACATTGAATATCTTTGCATTACATGGGAGCAGAAACAAATATTGGAAAAATTACCAATGATGTGCTCTGGATTATATTACACAAAAATAAATATAATTGAATCGTATATTACGGTAAACCAGAAGTTTACGAGTACATTCAAAGTCTGGCATGAAAGACTAGGACATCCTAGATCAGTTATGATGAGAAAAATTGTGCAGAATTCTAATGGCCACCCATTGAAAAACCAGAAGATTTTTCAATCATACGAGTTTTCGTGTAAAGCATGTTCTCAAGGAAAACTTATTACTCGGCCATCACCAGCCAAATTAGTAATGAATCCCTAGTATTCTTAGAAAGAATACATGGTGATATATGTGGGCCTATTCACCTATCATGTGGGCCATTTCGATATTTTATGGTTTTAATTGACACATCTAGTAGATGGTCACATGTGTGTTTGTTAACCATACGAAATATGGCTTTCGCAAGATTCATTGCCCAAATAATCAGGTTAAGAGCTCAATTCCCTGATTATACTATAAAGAAAGTAAGACTTGACAACGCCGATGAATTCACGTCACAAGCCTTTAATGATTATTGTATGGCTCTCGGAAACGATGTTGAACATCCGGTTCCGCATGTTCATACACAAAATGGTATGGCTGAGTCTTTGATAAAACGGTTATAACTTATTACGAGACCGTTAATATTGAGAACAAATCTCCCAATTTCAGTATGGGGTCATGCTATATTGCATGCGGCAGCATTGGTCCAAATAAGACCAAGTGCATATCATGAATATTCCCCATTACAATTAACATCTGGCCAGAAGCCTGATGTATCTCATCTCCGAGTTTTTGGGTGTGCAGTTTATGTTCCTATAGCCCCACCACAAAGAACAAAGATGGGGCCACAGAGAAGATTAGGAATATATATTGGATTTATATCATCAAGTATTATTCGGTATCTTGAACCACGAACTGGTGACATGTTTACGGCACGATTTGCCGATTGTCATTTTGATGAAGAAGAATTTCCTACGTTAGGGGGAGGAATTAAACAACTACAAGAAGATATTAAATGGTGTACGCCATCTTTGTTGTATCTTGATCCTCCCATAAAACAACGTGAAATGGAAGCTCAGAAAATCATACATTTGCAAAATATTGCAAACTAGTTGTCATATGCATTCACAGATACAAAACGAGTGACGAAATCATATATACCCGCTGTGAATGTCCCATCAAGAATTAATGTTCCTGTAGAACATGTTGATGGCGATAAAATAAATGAACCCAGAGTTCAGTTAAAGAGGGGGAGACCGATGGGCTCAAAAGATAAAAATCCCCGTAAGAAAAAGTATTTGGGAGAACAAAATCAAAAGGTTCTGGAAGAACCTTACAAAAAGCGTCTCAAAAATACTTGTGAAAAGGTTATAGAGGAACCAACTCAAACGGAATGTCCGGAAGACATATGCAAACAGGTTTTTGAAAACCGTGAAAGTGGAACTCCGTCCAGAAGACAAACGCAATATAGAAACATATGAGATTTCAATTAACTATACCCAAAATAGAAAATTATGGGTTAGAAATGAAATAGAGGATATTAATGGAATATTTTCATTTTCTGTGTCCAAAGAAATTGAAAATGAAAATGATGATGTAGAACCAATGTCTGTAACAGAATGTCAAAAAAGATCTGATTGGGAAAAATGGCAAATAGCCATGAGAAATGAATTATTCTCTGTACAAAAAAGAAATGTTTTCGGACCCATTGTCATTACACCTGAACATGTAGTGCCAGTTGGGTGCAAGTGGGTTTTTGTAAGAAAAAGAAATGAGAAAAACGAGGTCACTAGATATAAAGCACGTCTTGTTGCACAAGGATTTTCTCAAAGGCCGGGAATAGATTATGAAGAAACATATTCTACGGTCATGGATGCAATTACATTTAGATATTTAATGAGTTTATCATCATCCAAAAGATTAGAAATGCACCTTATGGATGTCGTGACTGCATACCTGTATGGAACCCTTGATAGTGATATATACATGAGAATCCCAGAAGGATTCAAGATCCCAGAAGGATTCAAGATCCCAGATCAAAGATCTCTAAAGGACCCAAAGAACTATATTCAGTCAAATTACAACGATCATTATATGGGTTAAAACAATCCGGACGCATGTGGTATAATCGCTTAAGTGAATATCTGTTGAAAAAAGGATATATTAACAATGCGATATGTCCTTGCGTATTTATAAATAAATTCCCATCAGGCTTTGTGATCATTGCTGTTTATGTAGATGACCTGAATATAATTGGAACTCAAAAGGAAGTTGATAATGCAAGAACTCATATGAAAGAAGAGTTTGAAATGAAAGATCTTGGAAAAACAAAATTTTGTCTAGGACTCCAAATTGAACATTTCCAAGATGGGATATTTGTGCATCAATCAAATTATACGAAAAGAATATTGAAACGATTTAATATGGATAAAGCGAATCCTTTGAGTACTCCAATGGTTAATCGATCGCTTAATATAAACAAGGATCCATTTCGATCTTGTGAAGATAATGAAGATATATTAGGTCCTGAAGTACCTTATATGAGTGCTATCGGTGGACTTATGTATCTCGCAAATTGCACTCGACCAGATATAGCATTTGCTATAAATTTACTTGCGAGATATAGTTCATCACCTACACGAAGACATTGGAGTGGAATAAAACATATTTTCCGTTATTTCCAAGGTACGATTGATTTGGGATTATTTTATTCTAGAAACTCCGAGTTTGGTTTAGTTGGTTTTGCAGATGCTGGATATTTATCAGATCCACACAAAGCTCGGTCCCAAACCGGTTATGTTTTTACACTTGGTGGAACTACAATCTCGTGGCGATCTCAAAAACAAACTTTGGTTGCCACTTCTTCAAATTACGCTGAAATCATTGCCCTTCATGAAGCTTGTAGAGAATGTGTATGGCTCAGATCTATGACTCAACATATAGAAGGAGCAAGTGGATTGATCAACAATAAGGAGCCAACAAAATTATTCGAAGATAATGCTGCATGTGTGACCTAAATCAAAGAAGGTTACATCAAGAGTGACCGAACAAAACATATTCCTCTGAGATTTTTCTCCTATATCCAAGAACTTGAGAAAAATCAAGAACTTAACGTCGAGTACATTCGTTCAAGTGATAATGCAACAGATTTGTTTACAAAGGCGCTTCCTACGACAACGTTCAGAAAACACGTTCAGAATATTGGAATGCGTCATCTACGAGACTTATAAAAGGAAACATATCTATCTTTTCGAGGGGGAGATTGCGTATCTGTACTCTTTTTCCTTTATCATGATTTTTATCCCGTTGGGTTTTTACATGATAAGGTTTTTAACGAGGCAGAACGCAATAATTTAATAATAATAAATAATCAAGGGGGAGTGTTAAAAAAGTCAACAATGTCGTCTGATTATTTATGTAAACTTACGTTTGCCGACTTACTCTTTCTCTATAAATACGTATGTTACTTCATTCAGATGAAGTAACTTTCTCTCTTCTTTCTTTCTCTCTTCTTTCTTTCTCTCTTCTTCATCTGTAAAATTTATAAAATTAATAAAATCAGTATAATAATAAAATCTCTATCTCTCTATTATTATTCAACATACCCAAATTTCTTTTCCATTGTTCTCAATACCATAGCTCATTCCTTTTGCTAATTCAAATAATATTTTCAATTCAATTACTAAAATTTTATAGTAATTTTTTATACATGTCAACGATTTGGTTAATCAAACTAGGGGAATATGAAAGAATGATTTTTTTGAAATTTCCTATAATTTTTTATTAGGGTTCTAAGAAAAAACACAAAACTCTTTATACAAATAATAATCAAAACTTTACAAAATCCTAAAAATCTAATAAATTTAAAGATATATATATATATATATATCTTTTGTTATCTTCCTTTGAATTGAAACATGAAGAATTCGAATACTTAATTTAGACAAAATTATTTGGAATCAATGTTATTTCAAATGTTTTAGTGAAAACATATACAAATTGTTCTTTAATATAAACATGTTCTTTCCAAACTATCTCAACCTATATGTAAAAACTAAATATAAAAGTCGAGTTCTCAACAAAAAAAATTACAATCTTTCTTCTTTTATTCCCAATTACTTCTTTTGTTCAGAATTCTTTCTTTTGTTCTTAATTTCTTTGTTTCTTGTCTAGAAATAGAGAAAGATCCTTTATTTTAAATTCCTTTCGTCTTATTTAAACTATTTGAATCGTAACTGATTTCTTTACATTAGAATCGCTGTATTAATGCGATTTGTATTTAGTGTTTGCCATTATTTTGTATCTCTCGATTGTGTGTTTCTCCCCTCCAAATCGGATTTCATATTTCGACCCAAACTCAAATTTCGGATCTCCAATTTCGTCCAAACCGATTGGCTTTTTCGAACTTTTTTAAATGGATCCGGATCATAGAGTCGGAGGTGGTGCCAATACTATATATCATCTCGCTTAAAATGCCTACTCCTAATCGAAATCCCTCAGTATATTTTTTTTTTCGTAAAACTCCGCGACAAAAAAAAAGAAAAGAGAATTGATTAACATTCACGTGGTCTTACCTGTCCCTCTCCTTCTGGACATAAAGTTAGAAACGTGGCACTTCTCTCTCATCGAATTTAGAATCTTCGTCAGCTGTTACCACGTGACTAATTCTTATTGGTTATAACATGGAGTAAACTATTCTGTCGGTGGGCCCACTTCTTTAATTATTAAAATATTAAAAATAAAGATAACAAACAGTTAAACGCAAAATTATGGTTCGTTTAGCTTAGCGCCTACGCGGACCGTAACCACCCCGCTACACCAACCAAACGGACGTTAATTAACATTGACGAATTTCCGGTTCAACCCGGTTTATCCGTCGACTTGTTTCCGGTTTTATTTTCGCTATAAACCGCGAATATAACCACTGGTGTGTAGCTCTCTTCCTCGTCTTCTTCTTCTTCTATGTTAGTCTGAAAACGACGCTTCTTCTTCTTTCTCCGAGGAAAACTGTATACGTGTATATGTATTTTGTCGTGTATATAAAGAGATTTGACTTCGTAATCTGAAAGCAACGCTTTTTTTTGTTTAGAGAGAGAGAGAAAGAGAACGCTTTTTTTCTTTACCTAAATCTGGAAATTAAAAGAGAGTCTAAGATTTGATACTCCGCGAATTTTTGAGATCGCTTATTAGGTAAGGAAGAAAATTTTGGATGATAATGCTGTTAAATCATCTCTGGATTTCTCTATCTTTTTTCTGGGGATGAAAGCTTTGCTTTTGTGGGGATCATGATTCTCGTTTCTTGATCTTTTTGGTTTTGGATTTGATTTCATTCCGTTTTTGATTTGTTGATTCGGTCTTCCTCGTCGATTTTCAATTAGTTTTCCGTATAAATCTAAGATGAGGAATCTACGATAATTCTACATTTATGTTTTCATAAGCTTCTGAGTTTTGTTCTCTGCAGATACAGACGTTTTTTTTGTTTCTCTTCACAATCATCTGTTTCTTGATAAAACCAAATGCCAGGTAATTTCAGCTATAATTTTGCAATAAAAAAAAACTGATTGTATTCATATGATTTAAAGCACCTATTGTTGAAATGCTTTCACAGCTTTAGGTGAGATCATTTTGGCTCCAGAAACTAATACGGGAAAAAATAAGGACATTACTGAGAACTCGGAAGATGAAAAGATTCCAAGAGCTCGTTCTAGATCCTTAAAGAAGAAAGCTATCAAAGCTTCGACGAAATTGACGCATAGTTTAAGGAAACGAGGGAAGCGTGTAGCCGATCAATATGCAGCGATTGTGATTGAGGATGTGAGGGATGCAGAAGAGGAAAAAACAGTGAATGTCTTTAGAAATGCTTTGATTTCTCTAGATTTGCTTCCACCGCGGCACGATGATTATCATACCATGTTGAGGTAATTAGGATAACTTTGCAGGATGTTGTTAGATATCTTAGGTGAAGAAACGTACATATAGATTTTGTCATTGAGCAGTTTCAGGTTTGGGTGTGTCGCAGATTCTTAAAGGCGAGGCGGTTTGATCTTGACAAAGCTGTTGAGATGTGGGAAGAAATGCTAAAGTGGAGGAAAGAGAATAGAGTTGATACCATAATGCAGGTGAAGGATAAGAACCTTCCTTGGAGTTGGTAAATACATTGTTGTTTATGAGCTGCTACCAAAACCCTTTAAAGCTTTTAGATTTTGTTTTTCTATGATTCTTTCTACATGGGGTTCGGTGTTTCATAACTGGCATTTTGACTTAATTTCCTTCAGGATTTTGTTTATGATGAATACGAAGAAGTACAACAATACTATCCACATGGTTACCATGGTGTAGACAGAGAAGGCAGGCCTGTCTACATCGAACGGCTTGGTAAAATTGATCCTTGCAAGCTCATGAAGGTTACCACATCGGAGCGTTTCTTGAGATATCATGTACAAGGTTTTGAAAAGACCTTTGCCGAGAAATTTCCAGCCTGTTCGATTGCAGCAAAGAGGCACATAAATTCTTCAACAACTATTATAGATGTGCTAGGAGTGGTTGGTGCCTTCATATTCATTTCTCAACTTTAGTAATACCGGAATTGCTGTCACATCCTGAGTTTATTAATGCTTCTTTTGATGCAGAGCTGGATGAGCTTTAGAAAATTAGCTCAGGACCTTGTAATGCGCATGCAGAAAATTGATGGTGACAACTATCCTGAGGTGTGTGTGTATGAAAGTTCATTGAATGTCAGACTAAAAACTTTTCACCATTGAAGAACACTAACATGGGTTTTGGTTTCGTTGAAGACAGACATTGAATCGGATGTACATCATTAATGCTGGAAGCGGATTCAAGCTTGTTTGGAACACAGTGAAAGGCTTTCTCGACCCTAAAACTACCTCTAAGATACATGTATTAAATCTTCCACATATATAATAAGCCTTATACAGGACCTTTAAGGTGTTCCAACAATTTAAATTGGCTGTTGCACAGGTTTTGGGAAACAAATTCCGCAGTCACCTTGTAGAGATTATAGATCCAAGGTCAAAATTTTTTACCGTATATTCCAGTTTGTTTCTAAGTTTTTGGAGGCTGATAAAGATAGCTTCTGTTATTTCTTTACACAGTGAGCTTCCTGATTTTCTGGGAGGAAGTTGTTTGTGTGCAAATGAGGGTGGATGTATGCGATTCAACAAGGGGCCATGGAATGACACGGAGATAATGAAAGTACGATCCCTTATTCAGCTCAACTCTTTGTGTAGTGTAAACTGATAGAATCATATGATAGAATCTCTGTTTTGCATCATACGTTGTAGCTAGTGCGCTCGATGGATGCAACATACAAAACAAAAGAAATAGAGCTCCAGGAGAATGGGAAAGTAGCTAAATTATTTTCCTTACCGGTAAGTATTAACTCTTCTAGTTAACTTGTAACAGCGGTTGGTTAATACTGTCTATATCCCTTTCCATATACTTGCAGCAGCCGCACACAGAAATATCATCACTTGATGGAGAACAAGTTAGAGAGGGAGAACTGCAACCTAAACATGTTAGTTTACATCCTAAATATAGTCTGGTTGTTTTGTTCCTGGTCTAATATTTTTTCTTTGAATGATTACCAGGAAAAACGTGCTCAGCTGAGTAATCAAGCTGAAGCAGTTGGTATTGGGAGAATTGTACAGTCTGATTCAACAAGTAGGTGAAATCTAATTCTGTGTTCTCATGTCATTATCTATTTTAGATAAAATGCTAATAATCTCTACACACATATCTGCAGTTCAATTACATGGTAATCTGACAGTGGAAAGGAGTTTTAAGAATTCTCTTCAGAAAGTTGCAAGTTCGTTGGCTCGCTTCATCCTCCAACTATTTGCATCTGTGTGTCTCATGTTTCGGATTTTGGGAAGACTTGTAAATAAGCAGCCAGAGAACCAAATGAGACAGGTTCCGGTCTCCCCTACTCCTCAGGTGCAAGGAAGAGAGTCTCTCCATCCATATTGGTTAAGGTTGCAGAATCTGGAGACTATGGTCACAGTTTTGTTTGATAAACCCACAAACATTCCTCAAGAGAAAGAAGATATACTTCTTGATTCGTTAGACCGCATCAAAAGCATTGAGCAAGATTTACAGAAGACAAAGAAGGTAACAATATCGAGACCAGTTTTTCTCTGCTCCCCTCAAAAGAAACATCTGTTTTCAAGAAGCATTAGATTTAACTATTGATTTAAAAATGTTGTGGCCAGGCACTTCTTTTGACCGCTACCAAACAAACTGAACTTGCTGAGTCTTTAGAAAGCTTGAAGGAGAGCAGCTCAACGGTAAGTCTTCTCCAATGTGAAAACACTTTGGATATTTCTGTGTGTGCATCAAAATAGAAAACGTTGTTCTTTTTGCTAAACGCAGGTAATGCGTTCTTGCTGGCCAAGAAACTGCAGACATTACTCAGTTGAATAAATATATCTTTGAATCTCTCTTCATATCCAAAGTTTGCCTTGCTACTTCTTCTTCACCTTCCAACCATATGATTATAGGTGAGAGAGATACAACACACGCTCATCATTTATATTTATGTGTGGTTTCTTCGCTTGTTCAATTTGGAACTTCTTTTCGTCTTCATTTGATGGTCTGTTTTTAATTTTCAGATGGTTTATGAAAAGGTGAAATGGTAAATAGGAAAGTGACATTAAAGAGGGGAATACTACAATTGTACCAGTTTCTTGTTTAGGGTAGAAAACAGTGGAACTATTTGGGGATTTACCTTTTACATAACGATTCTAATGCACATCATTGTTATAGTATAATAAATTCATTATTGGTGGGGGAATTATATTGCCACAACTTAAATGCTTACACACTATTGTGTAATTCTTTATACACTTATAATTTACAATTATAAATACATTTTGATAATTGCAACATTAAAAAAATATTATCTTTTAATAAAAATATATTTATTTACAGATAAACACAAATAAAAGTTTGTATATATTAGAATTTGTATATTAGTTATCTAAATTAGGTTTAGTATTCTATATAAATAAAAAAATATGTAGAGATATTCCATAAAACTCGGAGAGAGATTTAATTTTGAAAGAGTTTCTAAATCAATAAAGAAGAGTAGTTTTTTATATATTAAGTTCTTTCATTTGGTATCAAAACGATCAAATAGAAGACTCGATCATGGCATACGATAGAGAAGCACGAGCAAGAGGTGTTGAAACATCATCGATTAACAGAGATATTCAATATCCTATGTTGACATCAACAAACTATACGGTTTGGTCAATGAATGTTATGTTGCGAGTAAACGAAGTGTGGGATCCAAAGAAAAACGATCTAGGACCGATAAATCCAAAGAAAAACGATATTACGATTGCATTATTATTTCAATCAATCCCCGATACACTGAGTTTACAAGTAGAAGAGCAGTAAATTTTGAAAGATCTTTGGGAAGCTATCAAATCACGATATCTTGGAGCGGATCGTGTGTGAAAAGCAAGGCTTCAAACCTTGATGAATGATTTTGATAAATTAAATATGAATGACACTGATTCTATTGATGACTTTGCAGGAAAGATGTCAGGCATAACATCAAAATTGGCTTTTTTGGAACAAGTCATAGAAGAATCTACGATGGTGAAGAGATTCTTAAAGGGACTCCCTAGAAGCAAATTCATACACATTGTAGCATCCCTTGAGCAAGTCATTGATTTAAATTCAACATGATTTGAGGACATAGTTGGGAGACTAAAGGCGTATGAAAAACGTGTCAAAAAAGAAACCCAAAAGGAAGATCAAGGGAAGCTCATGTGGGTGAATCAGGATCAACATAACCACGGAGGTTATGGAGGTCAAGAAAAACCTAGAGGCGGTGGTAGAGGCAGAGGCAGAGGTACAGCCAATGGCCAAAACCATGGACCAGAAGCTGCTGAAAACAATCACAAACCAAAGAAAGATCATTTTAAAGTGATATGTTGGAGGTATGATAAACAAGATCACTTTGCATCTACGCGTCCTACATGACTAACACAACGACAAGATACAAAAATGAATAAGACACAAGAAGTTGATGCGCTCTATGTTCATGAGGTTGCGTTATTGAATGAAGATAAAGTGTTTCCGCAGAAATTTGATACAAACAATAGCAATGAAAGTATTTGGTATCTAGACAATGGAGCGAGCAATCATATGATAGGAAGCAAAGATTTCTTCTCAAGCTTAGATGAAAGTGTTAAAGGAAAAGTGAAGTTTGGTGATGGATCGTTTGTTGATATTGTTGGGAAGGGAACCATTGTCTTTGTGTGTAAGACAGGAGAACAAAAGGTAATCAAAGAAATCTATTACATATCCGACCTAAAAAACAACATCCTAAGCCTTGGACAAGCAACCGAGAATGGGTGTGAGGTGTACATGAAAGGAGATTCATTGACACTAAGAGATCAACAAGGAAGATTACTTGTTCAAATAAAAAAATCTTCAAACCGGCTCTACAAGACACCAATGGAGATTAGCTATCCCAAGTGTTTTCACTCACAAGAAGATGATACTACATGGACATGGCACGCTAGGCTAGGATATGTAAATCTTGGTGTGATGAAAAACATGGTGAAGAAAGAGATGGTCATAGAAATGCCCAGAGTTTCCTATGAAAAAAACATATGTGAGGCGTGTTCGGTAGGGAAACAAGCAAAGATGTCCTTTCCAATCTCAACCACATATCGTGCATCAAAGCCACTAGAATTGATTCATGGAGAATTGTGTGGACCAATATCCCCACTAACGCGTGCAAACAATCAATATGTCTTCGTGCTCATGTGGACCATGTTACTAAAGGAGAAGAGTGAGGCATTCGATCGGTTTAAAAAGTTCAAGAAATTCGTCAAGCAGCAAACGGGTTCAAGCATTAAAACCTTTCGCTAGAGGAGGAGAGTTTACCTCAGCTGAATTTAATTTGTTCTGTGAAGAAAATGGAATAGCAAGACATCTAACTGCACCATACACACCGCAACAAAACAGTGTGGTGGAAAGAAGGAATCGAACTTTAATGGAGATGACAAGGAGTATGCTCAAAGCAATGAAGATTCCAAATTACTTATGGGGTGAAGTTGTTTGTCACTCCACTTATCTCATTAATAGAGTATCTACAAAAGCTTTGAAGAATCAAACTTCTTATGAAAGCTTGAGATCCAAGAAACCCAACATTGAACACCAAAATCAATGGGCAGTATCTTAAAAGCTAGATGAGATATCAAAGAGTGTGATAAATCTTGGGACTGAGCCAGGTTATAAAGCTTATAGACTATATGATCCAGTGGTAAGAAAAGTAATTTTCAGTAAAGATGTAGTTTTTGATGAGAAGAAAGCTTGGGATTGGACATCTATGACAAACAAAAGTGATGGAGAACCGGGCATGTTTAAGCTTCCTTATTTTGGTTCTATAGAAGAAGGAGGAGATGAGGGTGATCAGAACAATGATCATCATGATCAAGAACCTATAAACCAAAATGAGGAAGAAGAGGAAAACATGGAACACGACGTGAATCAAGGACAGGAAACTCAACAAGTAGTAACAAAATATGGTCGCACCATATCTCAGTCCAGATATCTTGATGATTATGTATTACTTGCTGATCAAGAAAATGAAAAACTATTGTTTACAGTAGATGGAGAACCGGAAAACTTTCTTGAAACACAGAAGTTGCATGAATAGATAGATGCAATGAAAGCTGAGTTAGATTCCATCTCAAGAAACAAGACTTGGGAGCTCGTTGAAAAACCGGTTGGTGTTAAAACAATAGGACTAAAGTGGATCTAAAAGATTAAGAGAAAAGGAGATGGCTTGGTGAACAAGTATAAAGCGAGACTTGTAACAAAAGGCTATGTACAACAACAAGGTATAGATTTCGATGAAGTGTTTGCACCAGTAGCACGGATCGAAACTATACGACTATTAATAGCTATTGCTGTAACAAAAGGATGGGAGATACATCACCTAGATATAAAGACTGCTTTCTTAAACGGTGATCTCAACGAGCTAGTTTATGTTAGCCAACCTGAAGGTTTTGAAAAGAAGGGGGAAGAAAACCGAGTATACAGACTCTATAAGGCCTTATATGGTCTACGACAAGCCCCTAGAGTTTGGAATGTGAAGCTTGATCATGTTCTAAAGGAGATGAAGTTTAAAAGATGTGTGAAACAGTCTTTTGTACACCTAAAGAATGACAAGAATGACTTCTTGATTGTGGCTATCTATGTTGATGATTTGTTCGTAACAGGAACCTCGCATAAGGTTATTGAACAATTCAAAGAAGATATGTCAATCAGATTTGAGATGTCAGACCTTGGGAAACTTACGTACTATCTTGGCATAGAAGTGATTCAAGGAGAGGATGGGATCAAGATAACAAAACAAGGATACGCTCAAGGAATACTTAGTGATACTAAGATGGATACTTGTAACCTGACTCATCTGCCAATGGAGTCAAATTTAAAGATCTCAAAATCCGAACACGAAGCAGAGATTGATGCTACCAAATACAAACGAACCATATGATGTCTGAGGTATCTACTTCATACAAGACCTGATCTATCCTTTGCGGTTGGAGTCCTAAACCAATATATGCAATGTCCGAGAGAGTTCCACGGACAAGCTATCAAACACATATTGAGGTATGTAAAAGGAACTACTAATCTAGGTCTATTCTTTAAAAGGGATGGGTCAAGTAAGATTATCGGCTATAGTGATAGTAGTCATAACATTGACCTGGATGATGGAAGAAGTATCTCTAGACATGTCTTCTATTATGGCTCATCACCGATCACTTGGACGTCACAAAAGCAGTCCACCGTCGCATTGTGTTCATGTGAAGCTGAGTTCATGGCAGCTACAGAAGCCACGAAACAAGCTATATGGCTTAAGGAATTGTTGAGGGAGATACTAAGTATCGAAGGAGAGAAGGTCATACTAAGAATCGACAACAAATCGGCCATAGCTCTTACTATGAATCCGGTGTTTCATGGGAGGAGTAAAACATTCTTTCTAATTATCACTTCATTCGTGAATGTGTGGAGAATGGTCAAATCGAGGTTGAGCATGTACCAGTAGTTAGCAAAAAGCTCACATACTCACCAGGCCATTAACAAATGTCAAGTTTAAGGAAATGAGAAGTTTGATTAGATTCCAAGAGATCAAGTCACCCAAAATTCAAGTTGGAATTAAGGGGAACAATGTTGGATAATTCAAACATTAAAAGAATATTATATGTTAATAAAAATATGGTTATTTATATATAATGATAAACACAAATAAAAATTTAGATATATTAGAATTTGTGTATTACTTATCCAAATTAGATTTATGACTCTATATAAATAAAATATTATGGAGAGATCTTCTATAAAATTCAACAGAGATTTAGTTTTGAAAAAATTTCTAAATCAATAAAAAAAAATAGTTTTTTACACACTATTGTGTAATTCTTCGTACACTTACAATTTACAATTATAATTACATTTCGTGGTAGAGAGTTGTTATAAACACGAAACATTGTTTTCATGAGAAATTATTTAAAATATAACATTTTTATGTTTTTCTTTCAAAAATTTTATTATTAACTTTTTCCATTCAAAATAAAAGCACTTATTTATTTAAAGAAATTATAAATATAATTAATATCAAACCGAAAGGATAGATTTTTTCAGCAATATTGGTTAAATTTGTTCAATCGATAGTCAAATTTAACTTTTATTAAAAAAAACTGAAATTTTGTTAACGTTTTTTTCTGTAAAATTAAATCTGGTCAAATCAAATAAAATTGTTTGGGATTATTTCGTTAATTAATAATTGTGATTGATAAACGAGTAATACTAAATAATATTTTTCAAGTTTTTATTTTAAATTTAACATTTTAAATTTAAAAATCCATAAATATCACAAATTATTTTTAAAAAATACATATTACCATAAATAAATTATAAATATAATTAAAATATGAAAAATACCATATATTAGCACTAAATTAGATTTTAGTGACAAATATATCACTCAATATAAAAATTTACTAATATAGCATTTTGACCAATAAAATAAAACTTTACTATCATCCAATTAAAACAAAGTTGAAAACCTCATTTATCTAAAATAAAATGTTTATATATTGACTAGTTACCACAACATATTGGTAACACACTCATTGTTTTACCAATATGTCTAAGGTTCGATCCCCTTAAGTTGATATAATTTTTTATATTTTAATTGAACATAAGAATATATATTAAACAAGATGATTTATGCTTATTCACTACTGTAACGTATTGGTTACACATTTTTTTGTTAGAATTAATAGTACATGGTTCGATCTCCCTCATTACTTTTTTCACTTTTTCCTTTAATTTAATTATTTTATTTAGATAAGATTTCCTTAATATTAAAAACTATTTATTGAATTTAGGTTAGTAGTCACATTTTATGCATGATTTAGGAATAATTTATGCAAATTTAGGAATTATCTCTTATGTTTTAGGAATTAACTTCTAAAACGTGAAATTGCGTAGGATTAATTAACAACATCAAGAAGTGTTTATCCAAAAAAACATTAAGAAGAATGTTTATCAACATTCAACAATCCCAAATACAAGTTATAAATGAAAACATGAAAATGTTCAACACAATTAGATATAAGATTTATTATGAAACTTGAATCCAACACAATTAGATCTAAGATTGAAGCTTTAGGCTTTTTCTGCAATATCGTTTAATTCCTAAATTTTGCTATTTAAACTAAAAACACAATATATATTTATATATTAAATAATAAACAAAATGTCGATTAGGTACAATACTGTATTGGTTACACACTCTTTCTCTTAGTTATTATATATATATATATGTCTTTAGTTTAAATAGCAAAATTTAAGAACTGGACACTGTTGCAGAAAAAACCTCAATACTCAATCTTAGATCTAATTGTGTTAGATTCAAGTTTCATAATAAATCTTATATCTAATTGTATTGGACATTTCATATTTTCATATATAACTTGTATTTGGGATTGTTGAATGTTGATAAACATTATTGCTGACATTTTAAACACTTTTTGCTAGTGTTAACTAATCCTATGCAATTTCACGTTTTATGAAGGAATTCCTAAAACATAAGAGTTAATTCCTAAATTTGTATAAGGTATTACTAAATTATGCATAAATGTGACTACTAACCTAAATTCAGTAAAGAGTTATTAATATTACAGAAATATTATCTAAATAAAATAATTAAATTAAAAGAAAAAAATTGAAAAATATAATGAGGGAAATCAAACCATGCACTATTAATTCTAACAAAAAAAGATGTATAACAAATACGGTACAATAGTCGATCAGCATAAATCCTTTTGTTTAATATATATCCTTATGTTCAGTTAAAATAGAACAAAATATATCAACTCAATGAGATTGAACCTTGGATATATGTGTAAAACAAGGATTGTGTTACCAATAAGTTATGATAGCTAATTGACATATAATCATTTTATTGTAGCTAAATTATATTTTCATCTTTGTTTTAATTGTAGATTAGTAAAGTGTTTTGATTGTTAAAAATGATATACTAGTGAATTTTTATATTGAGTGCTATATTTGTCAATAAAACCTAATTTAATGGTAATATAAGGTATTTATATTTGAATTAATTCTTTTCAAATTAGGATTTAATTTTTACTATTAATAAATTACAAATATAATTAAAATATTATATTTTTATTTATTTTTCTAATTTAAAATTTTATTTTATTTTATTTAAAATTTTTTAACATATTTTAATATTAAATTTTTATTATTTTTACAACTTTAAATTAATAATAATATATTTTAAAAAATTTAAAATAATATTATTTTTGTCAATTATCATAAAATAAATAAGATAATATTTTATTTGACTTTTCCAAATTCTAAAATTTTGGAACGGAAAGTGAGAAAATTTTACTATACTAACTGATGTCTTTCACTTGGGTCGACTTTATGTCAATTTTATAATACGATGTGTATCAAATACATACACATATTTTATAAATATTGCATATTTATGAATGTGCAGTGGCAGTTTTGAATTTTAAAGTACCACCAAATATTAAGAAGAAAAGTAGTCATTTTTGAACGAATATATATACACATTTTTGTTGGGCCAAAAAAGAATTAAATGAAGAGAAAGCCCAATGATCCCAGTTGGAGTTATACTCCCAAAAGCCGAAGCCAATGCCATTATTACACTTAAAACCATGGCGACGCCTTCGCCGACCTCTCCTCCCTCTGATTCAAACCCTAATTCCGCCGCTTCTCCGCCGCATCTGGAGCAATCTCCCTTATCTATTCCTGCGCCACCGCATATCACCGTCGTGGCCTTGGCCGCTTCGACCTCCGCCGGTACTAGAAAAACCCAACCGGTTCTCTGGACTCACGACGAGACTATCCTCCTAATCGATTCCTACAAGGAGAAATGGTACGCCATCGGTCGCGGACCTCTAAAATCCATCCACTGGGAAGAGATCGCCGTCGCCGTCTCCGCTCGTTCCGGCGTTGAACGGTCATCAACACAGTGTCGGCACAAGATCGAGAAGATGCGGAAAAGATTCCGAGCTGAGAGACAGAGCATGGGACCAATCTCCATATGGCCTTTCTATTCACAAATGGAGGAATTAGATAGCAATCCCGCCCCAATCTCCGCTCGTCCTCTCACACGACTACCTCCGACATCGAGTAATCACTATGAAGAAGAAAATTACGAAGAGGATGATGAGAGACAGTGGAAATCGAGGAGCATTAATCACATACTGAGAAGACCAGGAACGGTCAATAGATTCGCTGGAGTTGGTGGAGGATTGTTGTCGTGGGGACAAGGAGAGAGATCGGAGAGGAAGAGGAAAGGTGGAGGAAGTGGTGAGAGGAGGAAAGGAGCGAGAGCAGTGGCTGCTGAAATTAGGGCATTTGCTGAGAGAGTAATGGTAATGGAGAAGAAGAAATTGGAGCTCGCGAAGGAGACAGTGAAGCTGCGTAAGGAGATGGAGATCCAACGCCTACATTTGATTCAGAATTCTCAAACTCAGCTTCTTCAGTTTCTCAACACTGCCTTTGATTCCTTCTAAACACCATTTTTCCCAGAGAGCAACCAATAAAAAAATGGCATTGTTCTTCCCCTCTCCTTCATCTTTTCATTTCAGACTTGTAATATAGTTAGCAATTCTAGTAATGCACATGTAATTGAATGTCTAAACACATTTTTTATGTACACAAAATGTTATGGGAAGTATATGATCCTCTTTCCCCCCACTTACATAAGAAAGGTGAAAAAACATACATTCAGATTAAACTAACCTAAATCCACAAAGAGAACAAAATAGTAGAAGGTAAACTAAAGACTACTAAGGCCCTAAATATATGCCACAAGATGAGGAAGTGGTGGTGATGGAGGATAAGACTTCTATACAAAACATTATAAACTGTTTCCACTCTCCTAAAGCAAAAGATGTGAAGGACTTTTCTCTATGATGCAGTGGTAATTTACATATGATATGCCTTCTCTCTCTGTGTTCAAGAGAGGCAAAAAAATAGACCATCATGATTTTCTCTCAATCCACCTTCCTCTGCCCTCCTCAAATCCACAAATGCAGATTACTTCGGCTAGACCTAACCAAATGTTATGTTATACAGCATCTCAGCCAAATCAAAATACCATCCACCTAGTGACCCTGTCTCTGTACAAACCAGATTTGAGTACCTGTACAGGTTTGCCGTGTAAGGGCCAGTAATAATCCTTTGCAGGATCTACAGCTATTCAAGGTTCTAGGTTCTTCTATCGTGCCTCTCATTCCACTTTTGTATCAGGAAGTTTGGGAGATGATAGTCCTTGTGCGTCTTCCAATTGGGGCTGCTGATCAGAAGCAAGATGTTTCTGATTTTGTACACTCAGCTGCTCTGACAACTTCGGTCTCTTTTCTACTGAAGGTAGAGACTGTTGTCTCTGTGGCACGCCCTTCAGCCCATGACTAGGCAAGCCACTAGGCAAATGCTTCTGAGCTACTCCTTGGTTCGGGGTTGTTACTGGATCACTCCCAGCAGAATCTGTATTGAAACTGTTTACTACTGTAGGAGCAGTGTTTTGCACAGAGTATGGAGGTTCCAATGCATTTGGAGGAGGCACAGCAGTAGACCCAACTGCTTTTATGTTTTTTGAATCGTTACTTGCTTGAGCCATACCCTTGGTCGTACTCATACTAGCTGTTTGGGTGGTATTGGTCACAGACTGCGGAACACGTGGCATACGTTCACCTTGGGACTTCCTCAATATGTCAGAGTTCCCTAAATGATTCTGATGAACAACTCGCTGAGATGTTAGTTGCACTTGATTGCGCTGCTTTTGGTGTTGCAACAGATGCTGATGGTTGGAAGATCCAACTGCTGGTGAAATTGACGGGCTAGAGGTGGATAGGATGTTACATGAGGCCATAGGTGAGCTCTGGCCTTGGATGCTATTGTCTGAATGTGCGTGCATTTGTTGTTGTTGAAACGGAGATGACGTACCTGGAAATACTTTTAGCAGTTGCTGTGAATGATTTGAAGATTGTGAAGGAACAACACTCCCTGCATTAGACCGCTGATCAGGCCTAACTGGAACCACTGCCTCTCCTTTTTCGGTAGTATGATTTCCTGGGGGCACAGAGAGACCATTCAGGTGTGACTGATCCACAGTGATGTTCTGATGGATCAAATTTCCCCTAGCCATCCCCTTCAATTGTTTATTCTGCTGTTGACCTTGTGTTGGCTGCCGCTGGTGTGGATGTTGTCTTCCAGACTGCTGCAACTGCTGCTGGTATTGACGCTGCCGTTGTTTTCCAGCTTGATTGTTCACTCCAGAAGCACCAGACTGAGGATTCCTACTCATACCATGAAGTGGCAACTGAGATTGTTGAGGGGTCTGTTGTGCCATAGCACTAATAGAAGGAGAAGTCGACACTGGTGGCATCGATAATGGCTGGGGCGAAACGGGTGGCTGAGTCTGAGGACTGTTTTGTGGAGAAGAAGAAACAGAAGTCCCCTGAGGTTGTTGTTGTCCATGTGGCATCATTGTACCAGATGCTGGGAGCTGCTGCTGTTGTAGCTGCTGTTGCTGCTGGACATACCTCTGGTGCATTTGCCTTTGACGGAGGGCAAATGCGTCCTTCTGTGCGCCAGTGGCATGATTTGGGCTCTGGAGATGAGAATGATGCGAGATGCCAAGCACGTTTGACTGCTGTGACATCTGATGCTGCTGGGAAAGATGGCCTGGGTACGCCTGAACAGCAGTTGTCTGGTTGGTAAATCCAGAACTCAAACTGCTGAAACCGGAGATCCCCTGATTGTTCCCTTGAGCAGCCTGCATCTGAAAATCACGCAAAACAGTTTTTACCTTCACTGAATTGTTCGTAATGTTGTCAAACAGGTTCAAAATGACAACCGACCAGCGGTACACAAAAATCAGAAGCACTGGATGTCTACAAACTTAAACAAGGAGTCAGATGATTAGTCCGGGTGGTGAAGTAAGAAAATAGGTAATTACGCTAAGTACATGAGAATTAAAAACTAAGTGCAATAATCACAACATAGCAGCAAACAAAAGGCAATAGCTTACCCGCATCATATGCTGCACAGCTTCACGAGGCCTGAGCATCGAGTTTCCTTGAGAAGCTTCTCCACTAGAGTGAATATTTCCAGTGTTTGGAATTCCCACCATACCAGAGGAAAGCATGCTACTAGTATTTGGCATTGCTGATGAGCCCATTCCTTGAAAAACAGGCCTTGACATAGGTGCGCTCCTGTTCATTCCACCTACACCCATAGCATTTCCACCAGGGACCATGCGATGTCGAGATCCTGAGACAGCTCCAGAAGTTGATAAAGAAGGCTGCTGCAGATTTCTACCAGACGGCATCTGATTATTTTGTTGGAGTCCGTGTTGTTCATCAAGTGGCAAAGACCCTCTAGGAACATTGAATCTACCATCCCTGAAAGGAAAAAGTATATCACCAACCAAAAGAAGTATTGATCCTCGTATTAACTCAACAAAAAAAATATTAACCCTTCAGCAAATTGAGCGGAGACACACAAATGTGTGCATTCACCAAGACAAGCCATTCATTATAGCTCTACCTGACAGAAGCAGTGTGTAGGCCAGATGTGGTTGGTAAACTGTTGCCGAGAACCGCACCAGATGATCCAGGAGTGGATGGATTTGCTCCAGAAGCAGGAAGCACTGGCGTCCCCTGATTCAACATTGGAATACCTGGATGTGAACCTGAATTTTCAAGTGAAAATACATCTTGACCTGAAGTTGACGCATCACAGACATCAAGGGGCCTTCATCCGGAGAGTAGCAAAATATTAGGATTGTAGAAGTACTAATCAAGAATTATATGAATCTAAGGAAACAATGAAACTTACGTTAGAACACCTCCATTCAGATTATTAGGGAATACTTGAGAAAGAGCCATGACTTGTGAATTGTGAACTGGTACTATCTGCTTGGGATCCCGACCATCATTCTTGAAGATAGATGAAACAGTGGCAAACATACAGAAGAAGTAACAAGAAAACAGAATTAGGGTCTTACAAAATTTACACGTCAAACTACAATCGAGGCTGCTAATGACTTCCGCAAATGTTAGCCAAGATTTGCATGTTAAATCATGCAGAGCCGTTAAGTCTAATAAGATTGATTGAGATATGCCTTTCTCATCATAAACTCTTACTTTAACTCTTGACCAAAACAAACTCCGACTATTATAACTAGCCAAGGAAGCCTATATTCTCAAATTTTGGATCTTGGATGTCTATTAAGCAAAATCATTTACCAGATTGAGAACTTATTCCATGAACAAGAAACCACAGAAACCCTGAAACACTCCGGAACTATAAGTTAAGACCCCTCCAGCATTACGTTAAACTAAAACCTGGACTACAGCACCCACTGAATCATCTCTACACCCAGCATACACAAAGAACTATCAATATTGCCAGCCAATGGTTGATTTACGACTGGAAAAATATGCAGAAAGACAATATCTACTAGTTTTAGTTACAAGCTTGGAAACAAAAACAAAGCACTAGGTGCACAAACCTGTATTTTTCTACAATGTATTTTTTTCCCAATCAAACAAATCTTCTCAAAATGGGACTTAAGGGTATCTTCTTCCATTGGCCCTTGTAGCCGCTGAAACAATTGTCTCGCACTTCCCTAAATTAACAAACATATCCCGAGCTTATCAGTTAGTCTAAATATAAAGGAAACTTTTATTCAGCGCCTCAGAGCTAAAGAACAACCTTTGGGATGCCAGGCAAAGTGGATGGATAAGACTGAGAAGTCCCTGAGTCTTCAGCACTATCGGCGCCATCACCAGCCGTCTTATCTATCAGAATCTTATGCCGCTCCTTGCACTCACTCGGATTACGGTATATACACTGGAAAATTAAAACATGTGGATCAAATAAAGGAAAAATTAATCACCCAGTAACATATCCCAAATCGTTCACTGGTATGAGAACGCAATATGGAGGACAACAATATCCAGCATAACAGTTCACTAGAATAGAAACAAACATAATCTATTGAAGTGTAGCTCTGCCACCTCGGTTGGAAATGTACCAAAGAAAGAATCGCAAAGAACAGGCACTTACCTTAATTTTAAGAATGCTGTTTATTGCATCACTAATGAGCTCCCAGTTAGGGCCCATGTCATGGACGAGGACAACAAGTGCCTAAATGGTGGAACACAATTAGATATTCACACAGGAGGCTACAGTATATTGATGTCAAAAAGATGGCGTATAAAAAAACCTGATCCTCAAATAGTGACCATAGATTTTCAGAACCATGCTGGCCAGAAGAAATCTACGTAGATTAAATTTATAGTTTAGAACAAATCACTTAATATAAAGCAACTCGCGGGGTTAGCAAAATCTTCAACAGCATATACCTTCATCAGGCCTTTTATTTTTCTGCCCCTATCACGACCTCCAATCAATTTGATAGATTTGTTGGGGTTGGACATATTGCTCATCTGGGAAGCTGCCGGAGAAGGAATTGATCCAGTGACGGGAATAGCACTATCAAAATGATTCTCTACCAATTGCTTGGTGGTCTTTTGCTTCTTTGCAGTATGAGGACCATACAGACCTTGTAAAATACAATTAAAACATGACAGAATCATAAACTCAATATAAAGCAGCATGGAGACAATCATAAACTCAATATAAAGCAGCATGGAGACATAAGAGGAAATATGTCATTGAATAAATCCAAAACCTTCCACTCTAGGCTTTAATAACTCCAAACTAACCATTAATTTAGTTTAATAATTGGTGGTTAATGATAAGATGTATGCAAAATGCTGCTTAAGGCATGATATCAGCTACAATGGCTCCTCGTCGCAAACTTTGTTTGAAGAGTGAGGCTGAGGCTTCCCAACCCCACCCCACCCCCCTAACCGCTGAAGAACTACAATGCACGAAAGAGTAAAATTTCTTTGCAAATAATACCATTCATATCGAAATGATTCTCTGCTCGCTTCTTCCAGTGGTCCTGCCAACATAAGGACGAATTAGAATCCTTTCTGGGAAGTCAATTACCAGTACAGTGCAACTCTATAACTTAAAGTTCTCATTTCACGAGATATGACACTGTCAACAGCCACTTCTGAAAAATGAAAACCGGAAATAAAAAAATAAATTTGTTAAGTATATCAATCCCAAGAGTAGAACTCAAACATCAAAGCACTTCAAAATGTAACAAAATGTTTTATTTTACCAAGCTAGTCAAGCATTAACATTGATTAGAACACACCACCTGAACTCCTAGCCTGCTTTCCCTAAAAACTTTTTCAAATTGATTCTTAAGATTTTAGCAATTAAATCACCTGTTCAGCATGGACTGACAAATCAAGATGCCAGGTTTGGTCATATGTAGATCCCTACAACATATGAAATTGCACATTACAAGGCAGTGCAAAATAAAACTAATAGCAACTACTTTTTAGCAAGTAAGAGATATGCTCATATTGCAAACTACCATATGAGTTTTCTTCTTCTTCTTCTTTTTAGGTTTTCCTGACGTTTCACCAATGTCATAAGGTAACTGCTTGTCAAAATTACCACTTGATTCAACCTCTGTGCCTTTCTGAACTGCTGATCCACCATGCAAACTACTTTGTTCATCCTGAAAAGAGCTAGTATCCCCACTAGAGGCATCTGTCTTTGAGGGTACTGATAAACTCCCAACAGTAGCACAGCTAAAAGGACTCACAATCCTCTGCCTGGAAGCAGTGCGCATGCGCCTCGTCGGAACTGAGTAGACATTGATATTACTGGCAGGCCTTTTCGCCATAAAATTTGATAAGTTAGATCCACCTGTGTAGTTAACATATGGTAAATCAGCTCCAAGATCATATGACCGGGAAGAATGAGACTTCATCAAATTCCTCTTTTTCTTGTGGTTGAGATTAAATGACTTGCTACATTTGAAAACTCCAGCAAGATAATAGGTACTTGTTTCCCCTTCATCTTCATCGAACACAGTGGCATCGTATATTATATCTACGATGGAGATAAAAGATCAGCAAATACTTAACCAGCATGCAGAGATCAAACAACCAAGAAATGTGCATACCTCCAGCAGCATCATACGCTGATGTATCAACCTCCTCCTGCATGCCAATTCCAGACTTCTGGGAACAGAGAAATGCTGTTAAATATCTTTGGATAATAGATATAAATTCTCAGGAAATATGTGTGACTACAATATGACAGCTCCTAGAACAAAAAATCTCACATACCTCACAGTGTGCAAGGTGAGTTTCAATGGACTTTTGGTACATCTTCATTGCACCTGATGGAACTGAATAAAATAAGCTTTCCTGCATAAACAAAGCTCATTAGTAATATTGTAGAGCTATCCACAGCAATAGTATTCAACTGAGGCTACGGAAAAAATGTTTAAAATTCATACTTCTGTCAGCTGATCAACCACAGATACATCCAATATTTCTGGGTCGCACATACAGTCGGGTGTTGATGGCGCAGCTGAATGATAGGGGATAGAAGTGTTGTTATACTTCAAAAATCTACTTGCATACTCCCTGACACCCGCATCTAAACATTTTCTGCCATCCTCATAATTACATTCTTGGAAATTCTCCTGTATACGGCCACGGTATTATGTAGCAAGATACCATTAACTTTACAAAAATTGTAACATAAAGAGCAACAGAACCAGAGACACCTGGAGGTAAAAATAGGAGACAATTCAAGAAAATAAGAAAGATCCAGCCTATCATAAGACGAAAATGTCCGCAGAATAGTGTGCTTAAACTCCAGTCACAACGTAAAAATATGGTTCCAGGACATCAGTGTTGTCAATACCTTAATTCAACAACTGTGTACATATACATATGCATTATTCTGATTCAAAAGAAAAGGAAAGAATCATATAATCACTGTTTTCACTAAAAACCATAGAAAAGGTCTGTCAGTCAAATACCTTATCAATTCCCAAGCTTGTCTCCTCCAGCTCCCCAGGAACTTCCACAGAACTCCAGAATTGCAAGATAGCATTAGATAAGATTGAAGCTACATTTTTCAGCTTTCTGTGCTGAATCTGTTCCTCAGATCTCAATTGAGAAGTCAAAGCAACTCGATGGCAAATTTGCGCGGCAGCTGTCATCTTCCAAAGCCGCTCCTGGAAGATGAAAGAAAAAAAGGTGAGAATAAACAACATGCAATCTGAACACTCAATAAAATATTTTCCAGCAACATAGAAGTGGACAAGCTCATTTCTGCAGAGGACTGTCCAGATGCTACTGGAAATAAACAGAATAACGGTTCATAAAATGCTGCAATTCCCATGGAGATATTAGATATATAGAATGCAAATCAGAAAGCTGATTCAGCTAGACCAGACCTGCGCAAAATCATTTGCCAGCCATGCCATTTCTTGGAGGACAAAATCCCATTGAAATTTCTCACGAACCTCCACTGATGGGGTACCACAAGATAACTCGGCAATTCTTTTTCTCTTTGCCTGTTAGTATATTATGTCATACATAAAATGATGTCTAGGTATATTACTTACTTCAAAAGCTTGACAGCTCAATACCATCAAGCAAAGTTGAAAAAGAAAACCTGTATAATCCGCGCCTCCTCAAGGATAGAGTCCTCCTTCACAGTATCTAACACTTTTGAGCCACCATCTGAGCTAGCCTGATGCTTTAATGCTTCAACATCAGTAACTAAAAATACATTATCACCAACAATGCAGGAACTTGCGTCTGCAGATGGCTGAGGAATTCCACGGTGCAAAGAGCTATTAGGATTATCAGCTAAAACACTACTAACTTTCCTTTCATTTTCGAGTACAATCAACCCATCAGTGTAAGAACAATTCTCTTCATTTTGCAGCCCTGCACTTTTGTAACTTTGATTTTCAATTTTGACCGGATTCATCTGCATTTCACGCGCAAGACTGCACTCACCAATTATGGTGCTAGATCGAGCTGTTTCATTCTCAATCTTAGTTTTCGTCTGTTCATCAACTGTTTGATTCAGCAACCCTTCTACTCTTGAAACCTTCTGCACAGAGATTTCATCTGAGTCGAGTCTGTCCACTCTATAAATATCTCTTTCAGTAGGTACATCTACTCCTAAGTTGTTAGCATGAGAAGACTCTGACTCTAACTCTTTTGTCCCTGCAGCTCCTCTATATGATAAGCTTACTTTCTCTCTCGTAGAATCTCTTAGGCCATTCAATTGAGTAGAATTATTGTTCTGGCTAGCTATTGTATCAGCTTTGGGAGAACCAATCTGTGTACTACTCAAAACTAGTTGTGCCTTCTCCCCAGCAAGGTCAGTCTCTTCAAAAGGCAAATATGCAGAGCTTTTTGTATATGTAATGTCTGCTTCATCTTTCAGTTGACTAGTCTTGGATCCAGCAGTACTCTCTCGTAAAGAAGGTCCACCGTCTACCTCAGTACCCAACAGATTGTTGAGAGCTACATTTGTCGGAACAGTATTACCATTTGAATTTGCAAATATCGGACAAGATACAGAGGGTGTATGCCTATCCTTTTGATTGGCTGCTTCAGAAACGCAACCCTTTCCATCCACTGATCCTCTGTGAATAGAGATAGACGTCGCAAGACCACCACGATTCTGACCTAATTCCGTAGAACTTGATCGTGCTGGATCTCGATTTATCTTTGATCTGTTCCTACGAGCATATGGGCGAAAGATAGCAGAATCTTCAGTTTCTTTGGTATTCTGGTTGGTGTTCGCTTTGGAAGACCGTTCTGACTCAGAAGTTTTGTGTTGCTTGTTAGGATATCTAAAGTTTCTCTCTCCTTCAAGTGACTTATTTTCAGAATCAAACAGTAAAAGATTATCGGCTGTATTGGGTTCAGAAATTGTCGGAACTCCAAGTCTACCACTACTCTCCACAGAGTCTCCATGTGGTGAGGCAGTCTGAGCAAAACTATCCTTGACTTCACTGTGGGGGTTATGGGTAAAGAATGATGAGTTAGTCTATGAAAATTAATGGGAATCTACAACAAAAACGAGCGTACCTTACAAAATGCTCTGCTTGCTGATCTGTGAGTGATGTAGATTGGACACTATGTGAAGTTGCAATACCAAACTTGAAATCCAATGGATTTCCGCCCTGAAGCAGATAGAAGGGTAAAGCTTGTCATAATAAAGTTTTCAAGGGAAAGAGAACAGGGAAATATGTATTAATACTTTCTCCAGAAACTCCAATTCTCTCCTCCTTTCCTCACGGACATCATACTCTTGCCTGTTGAAACAAACATCTTTGTTAAACATTGGAAGTGACTGATAGCAGTAGAAGATGTAGTGTGCTTAAACACGTCAGAGAAGATGAGGAGGTCTCAGTCTGAAGTACCTAAGCTTCGCTTGAGCCTTCTCAATTGCTGTTCGGCGCGGAGATGTTTTGACACTAATACCACCTCCACAATCGATAACTCCTCCCATGGAACCAACCTCAGCATTTACAAGAAGATATCCTGAGACGCTTCCATGCATCACCACCTTGGATGCCCCATGAATTCGAGTTCTAAATGGAAAATCTATAAAGAAGCTTTCAGTATTTACAGGATTTTGAATGACCATATTGCAGAAATTAGAATCAGCAACAGCTAAATGTTGACCTGCAAATAACAATTGTAAACGTGTTCTCCTGAGAGACTATATAATTTTTACACAAATTCATGGCAGTGTGATATGATTACAAATTATAGAGTAGCTTAGTAGATAAAAAATAATTTCTCAGCAATTGTCAAGAGAAACAAAAATCAGTCATATGCTCAAGCCACTATCCAAAGGAAGATCGAAGTGAAGATAACTCCCCAGGTTCTAGTATATGACAGAGAATCCTTATCTCTAACGTTGCTCTCATTCTGATCAACCAGAAGATCAGATAAAGATAAAGCCTTAGTTGGCTTTAGCCAAAAGAAATTACAACTACGCATTCCAGCATAACAAAGATCTTCAAGTCAGAGGTGGTAGATAAAACTCAAAGAGACTAACGAAATGAAATGTTGCCTCAAGAAATGTGAGGTTCTCGAAGCTTAAATCGAAAACAATCTGACACTAAAAACGATTTGAGGATCCAAAGTTGAAATGATCAGCTATCAGCTAAGCTACTTATGGGCGTGCCAATAAACTCTTCCATCAAGAATTGCACATTTAAAAGTTAAACGAGCAGGAACCACGAATTACAGAGAAGAAATTTCACCATTTAATTCACATTCTTCATTAGAATAGCAGAATCAGAAGCACTGGCACTCTCAACCCTCCAAAGACTCAACGTAACATTCAAAAATTACAGAAACTCCAGCAAAGCTGGACTCCAGGGTTTCAAAAGAAGAGTAAATGAGAAGAAACCCAAGCTAGAGTACCTGAATTGGACGTATAAACAAAGCAAACGCAACGCTCGGGCACACAACTCGGGTAATCACCAATCTAAAAAATTAGTTTCTCTCTCCTAGGGTTTCCAAAGAATGAACAACAAACCCCTCTTTGAGCTTCAAATCAAAGACGAAACTAGTTTCTCTGGGAAACAAAAGGGCTCTTACTACATGAAATCCATGAATTTTCTTCTTAACGAGATTCCTAATTCCGTAATTTCTTCTTTTCAATTTTGGTTTCCCTCTCGGGAGAAAAAAATGTTCTCGGTGATGTTTCGTTCTCTCTCTCCTCGACGCACTATGCGACACTCTCTCTCTCACTCGTAGTTCTGGGCCTGGAAGTTTTTGCCTTGACGGAGACAAAATAAGGCCTTTTTATGTGTTTGGTCCTCTTCCGGCCTTCTTTGTAGTAACGACATATGTAGATTGTTTTAGCTTAATTGTTATTTAGTGAATGATTGGTAAAACCGTAATCTTAGATCTTCCGAATACAAAATAAATTATTAGTTTTATTATAAGTTTAAGAGTAATACTTTAAAATAAGGGCAAATTTCTAAAATAGCACATTTCTAAGTTTTTGTTCCAAAAATAGCATCATTAGTTGAAATTTCTAATAATAGCACAAATTTAAAATTAAAATACATTAAAACTATATTTTAATAAAAAAAAATTAAACTCTAAATTGGAAATAATCAACCCAAATACAATACTCTAAGTTTATGTATAATTTATTTAGAATAAATAATTATTTTCAAATAAGTATTTGTGCTATTTTTGGAAATTTAATTTTATGATGCTAGATTTGGAAGAAAAACTTTAAAAGTGCTATTTTAGGGTATTACTCTTAAAATAACACCATTTTAATTTTATATTCTAAATTTAGCAAACTAAAAATAAAATTTTAAAAATATCACAAACTATTATGTGAAAATAATTATTTACCTTAAATAAAATATATAAAAAATTAAAACATAATGTTTGTGTTCAATTTTTCTAATTTAGGGTTTAAATTTTTTTTCATTAGGAAATTTTTTTTAATTATTTTAGTATTAAATTTGTGATATTTTTGGAAATTTAAATGATTAGTGTTATATTTGGAACAAAAACTTGAAATAGTGCTATTTTAATTAATTCCCCTAAGTTTAAATCTTTTTTATTTAACTAATTATATATGATGCACACATTATAAGTCATATTATTTAAAATAACTTAAGTATTTGTTGTAATTTCTATTTAATTGAAAATATATATATATATATATTTATAGAGTGGTAGATGAATATATTACATATATTGTAATAATGTGTGTAACACATATTATTATTTATATATTTTAACTTCTAAGTTGAAATTATACATGAAATTAACATATGAACATTAAGTAAAAAAGAAAATATGACATCCAATGTTTTAATAATTACACTTTCCAATTAATATTAGAGAGATGAAAATTAAAGAGTAATGGTGTAAACACTATTTCATGTTTTTGTTTCAAATATAGTATTAATCATTTAAATTTTTAAAAATAACACAAATTTAATACTAAAATAATTAAAAAATCTCTTCTCAATAAAAAAATTTAAACCCTAAATTGGAAAAAGTGAACCCAAACATTATGTTTTAATTTTATATATAGTTTATTTAATGTAAATAATTATTTTTACATACTAATTTGTGTTATTTTAAAATTTTTAATATGTTAGATTTAGAAAATAAACTTAGGAAAGTGTTATTTTATGGTATTAATCAAAATTAAATTAAAACATTAATTATTTTTACTAATTGCATTTCCAAATCAAATGTATATAAAATGAATGAAAAACATGTAATTGATTAATTTAATAATAAAAAATACATGAAAAGGAACGTTTATTTATATAATTTGAGAAGTTGTCACATAATTTTTAATTTTTAGAGTAAAACCCTAAATTAGCATTTTTAAAGTCTTTTTCTAAATCTAGCATTATAAAATTAAAATTCTAAAAATATCACAAATATTTATGTGAAAAATATTTATTTACTCTAAATAAATTATACATAAACTTAAAAAATTATGTAGGATTTCTTTTTTTTTAATTTATGGTTTAATTTTTTAAAATTTTAATATATTTTAAATTAAATTTGTGCTATTATTAGAAATTTAACTAATGCTATTATTTTGGACAATTGTCTAAAATATCACCATTTCAAATTTTTGTTCCAAATATAACATTAATCATTTAAATTTCGAAAAATAGCCAAATTTAATAACAAAATAATTAAAAATCACATCCTAATAAAAAAATTTAAACCCTAAATTGGAAAGAATGAACTCAAACATTATGTTTCAATTTTATATATAGTTTATTTGAGGTAAATAATTATTTTTACATAATAATTAATAAATTTTATTTTTAATGTGTTAAATTTGGAAGATAAACTTAAAAAGTTATTATTTTAAAGTATTATTCTATTTTTTTGAAACATTATGTTTAAAGTATTATTCTATTATTTAATAATAAAATAATTAAAAATCACATTCTAATAAAAAAATTTAAACTGTAAATTAGAAAGAATGAATTCAAACATTACGTTTCAATTTTATATATAGTTTATTTGAAGTAAATAATTATTTTTACATAATAATTTATAAATTTTATTTTTGATCTGTTAAATTTGGAACATAAATTTAAAAATTGTTATTTTAAAATATTATTCTATTATTTTAAAAACAAAAACTAAAAACATGTTATTTTAAGATATTTATCTATTATAAATACTATATCGTTTTAACAATTTGACAACTATATTGTCTCGTGATCTTCATAAAAGCATTATACTAGCAATCAAACTCACAAAATTTAAAATAAATGTACGGCATAAACCACATTTATACTATAACAGTCATTAAAAAAATACATCTTTAATATATTATTTGAAAAATATTTTTTAAAAATAATCTTATAACGACGTGTTATTAACAAAAATGTCATGCGAACATGTCATCACTATAATGTGTTTCAAAATAAATATATAAATAAAATTAATTATTAGAATAATTATAATATATGTCATTTTTATTAATTTGGTTAGATAATTAATATATTTTATTAAACTAAAGAAAAATATTATTAAATTTATAAAAAGTAATTATTTTTCTTTATTTAATTTACATATACAAATATTAATATTAAAAATAATTTTAAATAAAAGTTAAAAGTATATAAATATTTTGATATATATTTATTAATAAAAAAATTATATAATTTATGAATATTTTTCTTCATGATATAAATCTAGTTTTTTTGAAAAAACATAGTACACTTTTGTTAAAACCAACTAAAAGTTGAGCTAGTGATTATAAGCTATGCTCATCCAAAGAAATAAACAATATGGCCTCAATAATTTCATTTGGATTAAGAGGAATATTCGATATCGTGAGGTACAAAACTCTGCCTGAAATAGATTGGATAAATTTGGATTGACTAACCCAAAAAATCATCTTACTTTGTGTTAAATTCAAAACTAAGAAGTTGATTTTCAACGGAAACAGAGTTAGTGACTGCGTTGTTTCCTTAAACGAAACTCGAAGATCTTGTTACCCAAAACGAGGCCCACAACGAGAAGTCCTGGGCTTTCATTTTCTCTCCTTTCTTCATTAGTCAAAACTGCATTTATTTTCTTACCATTTGTTTTTCTGAGAAAAAAAACAAGAAAAACACAGAGACGAATTCGTGGAAACGCCACACGACGAGATCTAGAGAAACACAAGAACGAGCTTTATAAAACCCTAGAGATCTTTTATCTTAATTTCACTACACGAGACGTTTAAGGTCAAGATTTAGCCACGCTCGAAGATGAACATTTTCAGATTAGCAGGTGATTTAACTCACCTTGCCAGTGTTCTGGTCTTGCTTCTCAAGATCCACACCATCAAATCCTGCGCCGGTATGTACATTTCCTCTCTTTTTTTCTTGAAATTTTAGCTGATAATTTGTGGGTTTACATCGGAGTGCGATTATTGTTAGAGTATATTTCTCGATGTTTGTTCGATTTTGCCTCTTAAAGTTTGACGTTGATCATTTGATTCTTACGCAATATGATTGTGTCATTTTGGGATTTTCAACGGTCTGTTCGATTCTAGAAATGACGGATCTGATTTCGATTTTCGTTGTAATTTGGTTGCCGCGTTGATCAAAAGAAATTCAAATGGTGAAAGTTTCATCAATGGATCTGTAGGAATTGAAGAAATTTGAATATCGATTGTTTGGGTTACAATCAGTTTTCTATGTCGTCAAAGAAATGGCAAATGCGTAGTTTTCATATGTTGCCATCTCTATGTTTTAAATTTTAGAAATCAGTTATAAAATCTGTGTGTTTCAGAAACACCCATTTATGAGAATTTCAATTGCGTTTGGTTATTTGCAGGTGTCTCGTTGAAGACTCAAGAGCTCTATGCCATTGTCTTTGCAACACGCTATTTGGATATTTTCACGAATTTCGTGTCTGTCTACAACACCTCTATGAAGTTGGTATTCTTAGGAAGCTCATTTTCGATTGTTTGGTACATGAGGTATCATAAGGCTGTCCAAAGGACTTATGACAGGGAGCAAGATACGTTTCGTCATTGGTTCCTTGTGCTTCCATGCCTACTCTTAGCTCTTCTAATACACGAAAAATTTACCTTTCTTGAGGTTTGTTTCTGAAAGAAACTGCAATTTGTTTTCCAGGGAATCCCAGGCTGATCTATTTTTTCTACAATTGGTATCTGCTTTACCATATTAGGTACTGTGGACGTTTTCATTGTACTTGGAGGCTGTTGCCATATTACCTCAGCTTGTCTTGCTGCAAAGGACTAGAAATATCGACAACTTGACAGGGCAATATGTATTTCTCCTTGGGTATGATTCGCCTGAAACTTCTCTTGACTGAATCCAAATTCAATTTTAACATTTCATTCTGTCTGGGTACTTCACAAATTTGGATTTTGTGCACTTTGTGTTCTGTTCTACTAACGTGCAATGGATCAATGCTATATTGCTATCTGTCTTTTTCTTGAATAACATCGTGCCCTATTTACATCATTGACTGTTATCCTGCCAAACTTTATGATTGACTTACTCCCTGAGTTTATACCAACATCGCTCTCTTCTTGCAGGGGGTACAGGGGATTGTATATCTTCAACTGGATCTACCGTTACTTCACTGAACCGCACTTTGTTCATTGGATAAGTATGACTCTGTCTCTCTCTCTCTCTCAAACTTTCTCACCATTAGCATGTAGCACACTTGAGCTTTTGAGCATCTGTTTATATTCCAGCCAACTGAATAAGTTTGTCAAGTTGTAAAATGCATGTTGGTTCTCAGACTCCTACTGCGTCATTGCCTCTCATGATTCACATTTTTCAATATTTTGTCGTCTTGATTTATTGTTCATGATCTGAAATTTCAAAAATGCGTGATAATGATGATGCAGCATGGATCGCCGGACTTGTTCAAACATTGCTCTATGCTGACTTCTTCTATTATTATATCCTAAGGTAACGATTACCACATCTTCTCCTCTAGTTCCCAATTTTATTCCTCCTTTTGACACTTTTTGTTGGGTTTTATGTTTGCAGCTGGAAGAACAACAAGAAGCTCCAATTGCCAGCTTAATTCCTAATTTTCTAGAAACCTTAGGAATCCTTTGTGTTACTCTACACAATATCTGCTGGAAAGTTTCCAAATTTACTATGTTGGTTGTTGATATATGATACGAGACATAAATATATATGTACACTTTTTTATAGACTTTTTGGGATCTCAGTGTTTTTGTTGGAGTTAAGATGCGAACTATTTCTCAATTGGGGGTAATGTGACAAAAATTATAATTAGAGGTGTTTTTATATGTAATATAACTATGCAAGGCAAACATCTAAAATAATTCAATGTCAGAAAGAGTCAAACAATTGATTTTGTTCTTTCGTCAAATCAAATTATTTAAGAAAAAAAGGCAATTATTTAAAATAGTATATTTTATTTTTTTAAAAAATATTATTATTAGTTTAATTTTTTAATAATAATATAAATTTAAAATTAAAATGTATTAAAACTATATTATAATAGAAAAAATTAAGTTTTAAATTGGAAAAAATAAATCCAAATATAATAATTTAAGTTTATATATAATTTATTTAAAATAAATAAATATTTTTACATAATTATTTGTATTATTTTTGAAAATTTAATTTTTGTATGATAAATTTAAAAAAAAAACTTTAAAAAATATTATTTTAAGATATTACTATAAAAAACACAAATGTTGTTTAAGCACAATTAATCTAAACTTTTCTCATATACAATTACATTTTACCAATGGTCGATGGAATCAAATTGCAGTAGAGAGTTAACTAGTGGACTACTACATCTTTTTTTTTTAAAGAAAAAGAAAATGGTGATGTGCATGGGATAATAATAATGACGTGTACGAGATGTATAGAGAAATTTGATGTGACTCTAATCTCTTTGTCTCCTTTCATATCTTTCATGCTTTCCACTTTCCAATATATTAAATCAGCTCAACACTATAGTGACCTCAGAAAAAGGAAAAAAATCAATTAGGTATGAGAATATTTGCATTAGCTTTATGTTTATGGATCATAGTGGTTGATGCTAGGGTTCTTCGTGGAGGAAGAAGAAACAAAAAATATGTTAGTTTTGGTGAGAATTACGTTGTTACGTGGGGTCAAAGTCATGTTTCCACTCTCCATTCTGGCCAAGAAGTTAATCTCTACATGGATCAATCTTCAGGTTAATTAATTAGTATCTATTTCTTATATAAAAATTAAACACTAATTAAGTGACATTGATTTGGCTTCTTCTAGGTGGTGGGTTCGAATCCAAGAACAGTTATGGATCAGGTCTCTTTGAAATGAGAATCAAAGTGCCCGGAGGAAATTCTGCCGGAGTCGTTACCGCTTTTTACGTTCGAATTCGTATATTAATATTTGATTATATGCATGCATGCATGCATGTAGGGATCTTAAAATGGGTTATAAACATGCGGGTCTAAATGTGTCGGTTATAAATATTTCAATCCGTGACCCGTTCAATTATATAAAAAATTAAACAGGTTTTTATAAATTGATTCGTTATGACCCACGGGTTTAATGGACATATCAGATACTAAACAAAGTGATCCGTTTAGCCATTAGGGTTTTTTATAAAATGTCATGCCATTAACCATTGGCGGCCGTTTTCTATTTTTTTCTCACAAAGCCGCACCTCCATCCATATTGCTAAACGGAAAGCGTATCATGGTATGGTGGCGGAGACGTTTCAGAAAGTTGATTTTAGTCTTTCTTCTTTCGACTGATTTTGTTTAAGGTTTTCGAATTTTCTGGTTTTCTATCTTTTCGTATATTCAGTCTATCTTCTTTTCTTATTCTAACTTACGGTTTTTTCATGTTTTATAATGATTCCTTGTACAAATTTTATAAAAAATACATTAAATATAGATAAAGTTTAAACAGGTTTAATGGATTAATGTGTGCCCAACATATCTAACGGATTAATATGAACTCATTTTGTAAACAGGTATAAATTAAATACGTATGGTATAAATGGGTAGGGTATAAATAGAAAGGGTCAACCCATTTTAGATCCCTAGATGCATGCATAGAGACTAATTCGAGAATTTATAGATAACTTTTCTAAATGATTACAGTTGACTTCGAAGGGAGATAGTCACGATGAGGTTGACTTCGAGTTCTTAGGTAACAACGATGGAAAACCAATAACGTTACAAACAAATGTGTATGCCAATGGAGAAGGAAATAGAGAAGAAAGGTTTTTACTTTGGTTCAACCCCATCAAACACTACCATACTTATGGGATTCTTTGGAACCTTTACCAAATCGTGTACGTTACATTCCCTACTTTTATCGTCTCTTGAAACAAAACAATGGACGAAGTATACAAGAAATGAAATGGTGTTGATGATGAATGATAGGTTTTACGTGGACAACATCCCAATAAGAGTGTACAAAAACGAAAAAGGAGTAAGCTATCCATCAAAGCCTATGCAAATCGAGGCCAGTCTTTGGAACGGTGATAGTTGGGCGACAGATGGTGGTCAGACAAAAATTAACTGGTCGTACTCTCCTTTCATTGCCCATTTCCAAAACTTCACCCTCTCCGGATGCAACATAGATGCTCAGAGTAACAATGTTGCACCTTGTGAATCCTCTAACTACTGGTGGAATGGAGACAAGTATCAAAGGTTAAGTGGATACGAACACAACATCTATGAGCATGTTAGAAGCAAGTACATGAACTATGACTATTGTATTGATCGTTCTAAGTACCAAACTCCTCCTACAGAATGTTATTGAAATAACATAATGTTATTATATATATGTCCACGGCTTTTTTTCAATATCCTTTTATAAACAAACAATTGAAGTTTCTTATAGGTAATCAATATACATGTACTTTTTTATTTATAAAAAGGGAAAATGGTCATTAAAATATTGAACTTTTGTGTTTGGGCCATTTAAAAATTAAACTTTTTAATGAGCCATTTAAATAACGATCTATAGTTAAATGTGCCGATTTAGATATATAATTAGTCAACATTAATACCAAAAGTAACATTATTAACTTTGTTATTTATTTTTTATTTATGGGTATCTACTTTTAGTTGGTTAAAATAAGTAATAGAATTAAAGATTTTATCTTTGGTATTAATATTGACTAATTGTATATCTAAATCGGCGTGTTTAACTATAAATCGTTATTTAAATGACTCATTAAAAAGTTCGTTATTTAAATGACTCAAACATAAAAGTTCAGTATTTTAATGGCCATTTTCTCTTTATAAAAATATAAATATCAAAATAAATCAGGACTTAATCTACTAAAACGTTTTAATTACATGTCAAATATTGATTTTCCTATAACAATTATGCATAGGTAAAAATAGCACAACACTTCCATTTTTATCTTGTGTAGTTATTGACTCTATAAAATAGCACATTTAAAAAAAATTATTTTAAAATAGTATAATTAGTTTAATTTTTAATAATACTACAAATTTAAAATTAAAATACATTAACACTTCATTTTAATAGAAAAAATCTTAAATTGAAAAAAAATCTAAATATAATATTTTAATTTTATATCTAATTTATTTAGAGTAGATAATTATTTTTATATAATTATTTGTATTATTTTTTTAAAAAAATTTAAAGTGGTAGATTTAAAATAAAAACTTTTAAAAATATTATTTTTGAATATTACTCAACAATCCCAATTTTCAACATTATCTTAAGAAAATAGTTTTACAGTCTTATTTTGTAATGAACATCTAATTTTTATTAGTTAAATAAGGTAGTCGGAAAAAAAGGAGAAGATGCCAACAAGACATTCTGCTATTTCTGTCTTGGAAAAAAAGAGCTGTGACGCAGATTCTCAAAAGAGTCTATTGGTTTAAAGAGTCAGGCATTGAATTTTTTTGTTTTTTTTCCACTGGCTCAGTACCAATCAAATATTGACAATATTTTTATACAAATATTTAACAACGAAGGTGTAATTAATAGTTTATTTACTCTTTCTTTTGGTAACACAAAAGTCGTGTTGACTTTTAATCATCAAATGTTAATATACTTAATAGTGTTGTTAACATTTTCATTTATTCTTTCTCTTTTTATAGTATATTTATTATTTCGAATCATTACTCTATTCTAAACTTAATGGCATTACAATTAATGGTCTAAGGTTAATTGTAATAAAACGTTTTGAAAACAATTCTTTTTAATAAAAGATACGAATATATAAATATATATATTATAAAAATCAAGCATTAAAATTTCAATAGTTTAATTAAATTTGAATATCAGAGTATGCAAAATCCATTGTCTTCATTTTCGTTCTCATAAGCAACATGAAAAAACATCTTATTATATTTTACAATCATTTCACTTAATTTTACATAATAATTAAATTTAGCCGGAGAAAAATATTCGATAAGTTTCATTTTTCTGTATGTTTTTAGTAATTTTCTATGACATACTTAAAGATTGAGAAAAGTAATTAGATTTTTTTTTAAACAAACTACAAACTACAAAATATCAATTAGGGCAATTGACTGATTTAACACTAAATCAAGTTTTAATGACTAAAACAGCATCATAATCTTAAATTCTCAAATATAACATTTTTAATGGATAAAAGACTAAACTATCCTTTTTCTATTTTTAACCTCATTCATCTCTTTTATTTTTCACAACTGTCAATCAACGCTATCTCCTTCATTTTTTACAACTGTTGGCACCTTCAAAATATTCTCGATCTCATGCATCCACCTCATCCATATGAGTAAACACTTTTCGCCAGAATTTTTTCCCTTATTTCCGTCGATCTCGCGTCACACATTCCTCCTCTCATGCTTTCTCACACTCTTCGTCGTCATCTACCTCCGTGGATATGCTTGTCGACTCCCGTCGACTCTTCGTCACCTTCGCCATAATCGTTTTCGTCGTCTTCACCTCGGTACGCCTCTGCTGGAAGTAAAGGTATGGCTTCGAAATATGTTTGTCGAAATCTGAATCAAGTTTTAGAGTTCATACTCTCCGTCATGACATACTCTTTTGGTCAAGAAGCCAAAAATACAGTGGCTTTAAAGACGCAGAATGAGAAGCTTTAGAAAGAGAGAGATGAGTTTCAACAAATGGTGATTACTAACCAGGTATGATCAATAGCTTTATATCAGCTATGCTTTCAAAAAATTTGTGAATGCTGATGCAATGCCTTTTGAATATTCTGTTTGGTATGAAAGCAAGTCAAAACCCAACAATTATATGAAATAAAAAAAGGAAAAGGAATATATAAAGCTAAAGGTATGGATTCAAACTGCAAGCTTTCAGTATTTATAATAGAGGTGTAATTTTAGTAAATAAAATATTAATCTTGCTTTACGAGAGGTTAAACCAAGTGTTGATGGAGAAAAAGAAGGAAACGAGATCAGACATGGAGATTATGAATCTACTCCAGGTACTAGTTAGATTATCGAAATTATTCCCTTTGCCTAATACAATGGTTGCTTGAATATGTATATGTACAACAGAAAGAAGGGAGACAACGAGGAACATGGAGCGGGAAGAAAGCTGACTCAGATTTCTACAAAAAGATTGTAACCACCTTGACAACAAACATCTTCTCATGCCTTAAATTCCATTACTTAAACGTTACTTATGTAGTTGGTGCAATACGGTTTTGTTAGGTGGATGCATACGAGGCGAAAAATCAAGAACTGATGGTAGAGCGTTACCAATTAAGATCTACACATCATGTTATTTTGCTTCTTCGTTTTTTTCTTACCATTTGAAAAAACTTTTTTTATTGAAGACTATGATACATTTTAATAGGGAGACATGCGTTCTTTCTTTAATGCTTCGGGTGGATTAACAAAGCCATCTTTGATAGCTAATGGAAGACACAACACATACCTTTTCAGTCTTCTTTGAGCGGGAAGAGTACATAAACTTATATCTAATTGTGTTGGATATTTTCATGCTTTCGTTTATAATTTGTATTTGTGATTTTTGATAAGCACTTTTGCTAATGTTTTTTAGATAAACACTTCTTGCTGGTGTTAATTTATCATATGCAATTTCACGTTTTAGGAAAAAATTCTTAAAACATAATAGATAATTCCTAAATTTGTATAAAATCTTTCTAAATTATGTATAAAATATGACTACCAACCTAAATTTAGTAAAGAGTTCTTGATATTAAATAAATCTTTTCTAAATAAAATAATTAAATTAAAAGAAAAAAAATTAAAACCTAAATTTGCATAAAATCTTTCTAAATTATGCATAAAATGTAACTACTCACCTAAATTCAGTAAAGAGTTCTTAATATTAAGGAAATCTTATGTAAATAAAATAATTAAATTAAAAGAAAAAAATTAATTAGAGAAAACGAACCATTCACAATTAATTCTAACAAGGATGTGTAACCAGTATGATGCAGTAGTCAATCGGCAGAAATCACATTTTTTTAATATATATCTTTCCATTCAATTAAAATAGAAAAATTATATCAGCTCAAATGGATCGAACCTTCTATTAATATAAAGAGTGTGTAACCAATACGTTGTTGTTTATGCTTTGGTGGGATATCGAACCTTGAAAACAATTGTGTGAGAGGAGTGTGTAACCAATACGCTGTTATATCTAATCGACATATAAACATTTTACTAGTTGTTTTTCACACAAAATTGTTAGATCAACACATGAATCACCATCTAGATTTTGCAACATTTGTTTGCATTGAGTGTTATCCACATCACAATTTGTTTCATCGTTTACGGACTCAAGAGAAATGATGCTGCATTTTTCACTCACCTAAAATAGAATAGAATTAATTATACGCAAAAGTGTGGAAATTAAACTATAACAGAATACAAGTTACTGTACTGTAACATTTAAGAAGGTATTTTTAATTTTTAGGAAGTTTTTCTAACAATTTAGGAAGCTATGCACGAAATCAAAATAAAACATATAAAAAATGAGTTGCATTTTTACGCACCGTTACATAGAGACGAATCTGTTCAACATCTTGTTTTAGTTTATTGATGAAAGGTCGCAGTTGACGATCATTTCGCAAATACACGGGTGGAACATAATTTATCATCACCTTTGTGCTAAGTGGAAATGCATAGCTGAGGGTAATTGTCCTATTTTTTACCGAGCGATTCCAAAATCTTCAGAAACCATATCTATTAAAGCATCATATTTGACATTTTCATCTACTACAAAAACAGAGGTTCCTATGTTCATTTCCACCAAAAATTCTTATTTAAACATTTTATTTTATTTCAACTCTCCACAAACACAATAAATCTCTATCATATTTTCCTAAAAAAATGCAAATAAAAGCATCAATCAAAAGAAAATTCACAAACATTAAACCCTCTATAATTTAGTAAAACAAAGAATAATGACAGCAATTATGCGAACAGATGGCACCATAAATAAAAAAGTTGTATCTGAAGTGAAATAAAAACACATTATATGCAAACGAAACAGAGAACAAATGGTAGCAGTTATGCGATATGTAATCCATCAACATCTGTCACACCAATAAAGAACATCATCCAAAAAATAAAGAATTTATTTTACGCTGTCTCTGGTAACACAATACCAAAACTTTTTATGGAACCAGAAATTTCCAAGTGATTCTCACATTTCTCAAAATAATCATAGCAAGATTTACCTAACCCAGAAACTTCAGGTCAGTGAAGAGAATTTTATACAGTATTATTATATCTATCAAACGTGATATAGAAGGATATAGGACTCCACACAGACCTGACCAGCTTAAAACCATAATATAAAAGATGCAATTATATGGGCGAAGAAAAAAGCAAAATAAGAGAGACGCTATAGGAAGCCAACTCAATGCAAAGGTGTTATACATGCAGTGGCGACGCCAAAATTCAACAGGTTAGTCAACACACAAAAAGAGAACATACAAATGCACTTTCATCTCTAATTTTTTTTTATCTAAATAAATACTATTGTTACAAAATTCAGATACATATCCAGAAGAAATACGGGAATATAGATTTTCAATAGATGTCATCACTAAGTAATTTAAGGAACTCGATATGAACACAGAAAATTTTTGCTTTCCAGAAAGTAAGGAAAATGTTCCTACCCTACACAAAATGACATCGAGAGCAAAAGACAATGGTGCAGTACAAGAGAGAAAAGCAACAATTGAGGGTAGAACTGGATGACGAAACAACTAGAGTGTGGAAACTCTTAATCGAAAGTAAAACAGTGAGGGTATTGACGGATCAGACGAGAATAAACAAAAATGGTGAGAAGACAATGAAGATCGCGTTCATCAGCGTCGAAATCATGGAGAAGGAGACGACAACGATTTCTTCGTGGAGATGGAGAGGATGCTTTCTGAGACGGAGATGGAGAAGGCGACGAGCGCGCCTCCGCCGGAGATGAAGACGAGATCGTACAGGTTAAGCGCCAAGATCCAGATAATGTGCAATTGTCTTCAAAAGAAAATTAATGATACTTTAGTCTTTTTTATTTATTAAAATGCTATTCAATTGAGTTTTTGAGTTGAGTGCTATTATTGATACTAAAACTTCATTTAGTGCTAATATAGGGTATTTCTCTATCAATTATATCTTTACATTTCCAAACTATTTATAAATTATGTCTTCAAACACAACTTCCAATTACGTTTCCGTTTGCAAATCAATATTTTGAAGTTTTCAACGATGGAATCCATAAATTTTTTTGGGGATTGAAACATACTTCAAATACCGATTAAAAAAATTAATGTATCCTCAAACTAATATCAAATAAAAGTGTTGATGAAAAGAAAATAGAATTCATCCGTCAAGTTTGTATAACAAGAATATCTACATGTGAGTTATACTCTCACAATTGATAAATAAACGTAAAATTCAAGAAATACTGACGTAAGTTTTCAAAATCTTTGATCTCAGCGTAAAAAATAGACCAATCCTTTGAATTCTCAGTCAGATAAAGCAAATCTCTAGAGTTCCTAATAAAATGGATCCAAAATCTTTACATCTTTTGTAGATAGACCATAGTTCAAATAAGGTTATGAATTTCCATATGCACAAGGAATACACCTACCGTGCATATCAAAAATATTTATAATTTTATCTTGTAATTTGAGAATCCAACCTATTTCAACAGTGCAATCCTCTAGTTTTCAAGAAAGTCGATAATAAATGATAGAATCAAATGAAATAAAGTTGTTTATTTGCTTAAATTTTATTTTAGTTTCTAATCACTACAAGAAAACATGTGATTTGCAATCACAATCCGTGTTCGCAAATCTTTTGTCACAAATTTTGTGATTGCAAATTGATCGCTAATTTACGACCAATTTGTGACCACAATAATAGTTATACATTTTGCGACCAATTACCAATCACGTCGTTGTCATAGAATTTTCCACTTCACTATAGTTACAAAAACTGCGATCACTTTGCCACTACAATTATGGTTACAAAAGTAGTGGTCGCAAACCAGTCACAAAAGTTTATGATCAATTTGTCACCACGTTTTCCACCGTGATCGCAAATCGATCAAAAAATTATGTGACCAATTTACGACTACTCTTACCCCGTAGTTGTAAATCAGTCACAAAATTTTATGACCGATTTACGACTGCATCTATTTTGAAAAACGGTTGTGATCACAAATTGGTCACAAAAACTTGTGATCAATTTACGACTACAACTAAATATGGTCGCAAATTGGTCACAAAAATTTGTGAATGATTTGCAACCAACATATTTTCGAAATTAACTATGGTCGTAAATTGGTCACAAATAATATAAGTTTTTTTTTAATATATTATGACCAATTTGTGACCACAATAGATTTTTTTATTTAAAAATTAATAATTTATTAAAATATTTTAAAATTAAAATTAAAATATTTTAAAATTAAAAATATTTGTATTAATTATTTTTATTGCTAAAATTATTCTATAATTTAAATAGTTATTAATATATAATTTATTTGTAATATTTAATAAATATTAATTATTAAATTGTATATATGTTTTTAATATTTTTTATTTAATAAATAATTATAATTATAAATTAAATTAGTAATTATGATTTAAATTAAAATATAATTAAATTATTAAAAGAAAAGTAATAAAATTTATTAATTATAAAATTCAAATTACATAAAAAGGAAAAAAAAACTAGACATTATCCGGAGGCGAAAATTAAACATTATAATAAAATTTTTATATATTTAATCTGAAACTCATTTTAGTTTTGACACGTCGACATAATATTTTTGTTATTAACACGTCAAAATAAGATTATTTTGTTAAAAAATTTCTCAAATAATATATCGGTTGATTTAAGAGAAACTTCTCTATCTTCTGCAATTATTTGCTTTGACACATGTAGGTTTGGTATCGGCTTATGTCTATGAATTTGAAATTCTATCTTCAGGGATTTGATGTGTTCATGTTTCTCAGTTAGAAGTATTATCTGCTATAGAAAAGTTTATCGGTTGTTGTCAGAGAGTGACCTAGACACTCTAAAACCAAATCTCTACAGCTTCTTGGTGAATTGATATTCAATAAGATTTTGCATCTTTGTTCATATTGCTGATGTAACCAACGTAGAAGCTTCTTTCTTTACTATGTTTCTGTCTTGCCTGCATTTATTGGATCAGCTTTGGGTCTGGTTGTATAATGATTAGCTTAAGAATACCATTGTGTGATTATCGAGCAATGAGAAGCTTCAGATCAAAGATTTGTCAATTGGATGGTCGAGTAGTGACTGTATGTCACGTAATGTAATGTATGTATATCATCTTCTTCTTTTTTCTATCTTTGATGAAGGCTTCTCTCTCTAGTCTTGCTTGTTATACATTATTACATGGATTCTTATCCGCTTAGTTGTATGAATATTGTTGGTTAAGCATGAAAATTAAGACAAGAATCTTTTTGCTGCTGCATTCACTATGCACTACTGTCTCATTGAGACCATGAGATATTCCAATATTGCTTTAGTTTTACTCACTCTCTTTAACCATTTTACTTTTACCAAATTGTGATCCCCAGTGAATAATTGGTGAGAGACAGAGAAAGGAATGGTGGAGACAAGTCCTCATGATACCTCTCGGCTAGTAAAAAGTAAATTGAAGGACAAGAGATTGAAAAATAAGACCGATTATGGGTCCATTTAGAAGAAGTAGAAAAGAAAAAGTGAAGAGACAAAAGAGCTAATAATGAATTGCACTTGAGTAGATATGATGTGTTTCCCATATGCAACCACTAAGAGTCTAGTCTCTTTGGTTAGTTATAACTATGTATGAACCAACCATCTCCGTGATTGAAGGTGTTTTAGGATAACACTCATAACTGGAATTAGGAGAGTAAGTCAAATAATGTAATTGTTTCAGGGTGTACATATGAAATTATCAGTTGAACTCAAGATTATGCTCGAAAATTTGATGGTCTATGATTCTTAAAGGCGTATCCCAAATTCACAAAATGATTTTGTTGATCTGTTTTACACAAATTGTTGTAATTATTCTGATAAATCTGCTTCTTTGTCATGGTGAGGAACATTTTAGACTGAGCAAAAGAAAAGAAAAAGCCAATGGTGGTGGTTACTGAAATGACCCAAAGGGTGAAAAGAAAGGTAACTTTCGAAAGTTGTTTTCTTTTTCTCTCTCTCTCTCTCTGGTCTCTTTCTTATATTCACGCCACTCTTGCCTCCAAATACTCACTCTTGGTGCTGTTACAGAGCAAAGCAAAAGACCAAAAACTTGGCTATGCTTGTTTGTCGACATTAACATTATATCATTAGTAATCACTTCTCAGACGTTTTTATCTCCAAACATGTCTGAATTTTCATTGTCATCTTCAGAAGAATATCCCAATGGGAAGAAGATCGGTTTCTCTTCTCGTCTTCTTGCTGACTTTCACCTCTTTTGCTCGTTTATTCTCTCTCACCCTTTTTATTTTTCTTACATACTCTTCCTCTCACCTTACATCATCAAGATTCTCTCTTTTCTTTCACCACTCTTCGTAACCACCACACTCTTGCTTCTCGCCTTACTTAGTACTTTGCATGGTCACAACATTTGTCTTGACTCTGAATCACTTGAAACACAATCAAGCTTCCTCTTTTCCTTTTGTAGTAAGCTTGGCAGTGTCTTGGAACCCAAATTTGAGGTCAACGATGAGGACTTCAAGTCCTTTGAGGAATTGGAAGCGTATAAGATGGTCGTTGAGTCTTGCGCAGTGGAATGTGCGTCCGAGAATGAGAGTATGGAGATAACGTTTGTTGACAAATTCTGTAGCCATGAGAGCATTGTGTCGGAACCTTTGGCAGATGAGACCCACGAGGAACCAGTTGAGATCCAACCGTTGAAGTTTGAGGATCCGATGGATTTAGAGAAAGAAGAAGAAACAGAGAAATGTGAAAAGGAAGAAGAAGAGGAACAGAAAGTCAAGCCAAAAAGTGGTCTCGTCCTCGATAATGAAGAAGGGCAGTATTGGAAACAACCGACAAAACAAGAATCCAAAGAAGCTCAAAAAGTTGATGCTGTCGGTGATGGTAATGATGAAAGGTATGATCTCCCAAAACTGAGCGATTTTCTCGGACAATTAGAAATGAAAAATGAAGTGACTGAGAAGGAAGAAGATGATGTTTCTCTTAAGAGCTTTGGATCAATGAGGAAAGAGAAAGAATGGAGGAGAACATTAGCTTGCAAGCTATTCGAGGAACGACACAATGCTGACGTAGGACAAGGCATGGATCAGCTTTGGGAGACTTACGAGACCGAAACAGAGAAGAAGCAAACTAAAGTAGAAAAGAAGAAGACGAAAAAGTCAATGATGATGAAGACGAAGAGCATAGAGAAGAAGGAAATAGTAATGGAAGAGGAAGATGAAGATGAAGATGGGATTGATCAGCAGCAATTATGTTGCTTACAAGCTTTGAAGTTCTCAACAGGGAAGATGCATTTGGGAATTGCGAGGCCTAACCTTCTAAAGCTCTCTAAGGCTTTCAAAGGCTTCGGACGCTTATACAATGCAACCAAGCATCCTAAGAAAGCTTGAATGAACTTTGTATGTGATAAGAAACGGCTCGTGAATCAAACTATATTTCTTAATCCGATCCTTATGATCGTAGCTAACACCGTTGGAAATCGATTACGATCTCATCACGATCATAATCTCCCACAGCTCATTTCCCCTGGTTTCAACATAAAAGACTGAAAATGACCTAAAACCAATATTTATTAAAAGCAGTAAAGTAACAGCAAAAACTCTACATGCTTCATAGTCTTTGCTCCCGTTGTTTATTCCTCAGTAACCACGTCAGCCACTTTGTCTTTCCTTCGAGCACTCTTCCTTCTCTGTTTTCTGCTCCTCTTCATCCATTCCTTTCTTCTTCCTGCGAATGTAAACTTAAGGAGGCTTATTAGTATGAATGTCGATCTTTATATACAGATAGTTAAAAATGCTTTTTGTTTCCATAGTTCTGGGCAAGTTTGTATGCATAAGTTTCTTCATCTCTAACACTCTGTATTTTAAAAAAAAAACAGATAAAAAGCTCCTACGATGGATCATGAATCCATTGTTATCACAAATATTCCTAAATATATTTATTACTTACATTTTTACGCTTGAATTCTGTGGTAGAGAAGTTTCGTCCTTCTTCAAACTTTCTTCATGAATGTCTTCGAAATCTTGATTCTTCATGGAGTACTCTGAAAGCCGTTTCTTCGCATTACTCAGTAGTATCGACATAGAGTCAATCGCGTCTTGGAGTTCTTCGGGATTCTTCGATATCTCAAGGCTCTCATCCTCCCACCAAAATCCTAGTCCTAGTTCCTTTCGAGCCAAGCAGATACCAATGTCCTCTCTCATCTGTTTGTTTTCCAATGGAATAGGAGTAGGAACAGGATTCTTACCAGAGAGAAAAGAGGCGACGATGGAATCGGCAGAGGAGTGACCGAAAGAGCAGCAAGAGACATTAGATTGTGAAGAAGGAGAAGTAGCTAAAATGGCCATTTGTGCGCCAGAGAGAAGACAGAGTTCTGAGGCTTCACTGTAGAGATCGCCGATGCTTTTGGTGAAACTAGTCGCTAGTGAATTTTTCTTCTGAATCTTCTTAGATGGAATCTTCCTCTTAGTGCCACTTCCTTGATGTTTCTTCATAATCGAAAGTTGTGAATCTTTCTGATCAACCTCCTGGAAATAAAAGCAAAGCATCAATATGGATTATCGTTATTCTTAATTCCATTTTAAATCCCATAAAATTGGAGACGAAAATCAAAAACAGGGATACGAGAGAGATCTCGCATTTGGATCAATTGAAAATCCAATACAACAAGCTAAGTGCATCCCTGAAATCAGTATGCCACTATTTAAAACGTAAACAAAAGGCAAAAAAGCACGACGAGTAATTAAAAAGAAAAAGACGGTTGTCGTGCTCTTCCTTTCAAGTTAAGCAGTCTATCAGAAAGTGAGGAAATAGAACAGAAAAAGTGAAATGGATAAGGTTCCCTATTCCAGCTCTGTGGGAAGTCTCATGTATCAAGACCCGACCTTGCATATAGTATAGGATTAGTCAGTCGCTATATGGATAAACCGGGGAGAGATCACTGGCATATGCTGTCAAGTGGATCTTGAGTTATATAAAGGGTGCAACCGATTTATCTCTTAAGTTCTCTAAGACCTCTGAGTTCAAAATAATCAGATATTGTGATTCGAACTTTGCCTCGGACCTAGACAAAAGAAGGTCCATTTCAGGATATGTGTAGAGAAAACACAATCAGCTGGAAGTCCTGCCTTCAAAAGATTGTCGCTCTCTCAAAAATTCCTGGAGAGAAGTTTCATGGCTGTTTGGAGAGGCTGAAAATCTCAAGAGCCTGAGTCAGTATTAGGCAGCAACACCTTTGGAGACTAGAAAAGGCTGTTGATTAAGTTGTTTGAGTGTTTATTCCCTTGTACCGATCTTTAGCAAGTTCTGCAGGTGCCATGAGTAGGGTTAATTGCTTCTGGTGGTTAGGAAGCAGTTTGGTTATAAGAAGAGTCAGACTGATAGTTATCGGTTCTGAAGGTTGCCAGGATCATCTGGCGTGGCGTAAGCTCGTGAGAAGGAGAATGAATCTGAACCAAAGTGGAGATTTGTGGCAGGCGCTCTCGTTCAGCATTCTAAACTAGCTGGTCAAATCCGGTTAAGAGGGAAATTCACTATGGGTTATTGATGGATTTAGGGAAGGCGCTGGCATTTCGGGCCCGGGTTTCTGATTCGTATAAAAGCATGTTATGTTGTCGAGTGAGGCACAGAGAGAAAGGCGATTCTTCTTGATCGCCATTGTTGTAACTCAAGAAATACTCAAAAAGTTATGAACATCTAGTGAATTTCCAGGTTCCGATCCTAAGAACGATGTACCGGGTTCTAAGGAGAACTATATAACCGTGTTTGTGTTGTTTCTTTCTTTCAGTCGTTTTATATCTGAGTGAGATTTGCAATCTTTAGGGTTTATAAAGAGAGATCCAAGAGTGTATCAGATCTGTAAGAGTTAGTCAAATTTATAACACCAACGCAAAGAAGGAAAGCAAAAGCAGGTACATAAACAAAAATCTAAATTAAATAATAACACGAACAAAAAACGATTCGATACATAATCTTCACTCAGCTCATAATCGAAACCCTATAAAACTAAAGCAGGAAATGTTAGCTTTTCCAAATGATGAAAATGAAAATACCATTAGGGTTTTCCAAATCCAAAAAACGAATATGAATACTGGTTGAGAAATCTTTCATGAATCCATCCATAACAAACAATTTCCGATCAGCAAATTCTGATAACGAAAGATCGATTCAGCGAAATAGACTTCACCGGCGCCTTAATTACTGATTTTAACGACTGGAAACCCTAATTCTAGAGCTGAGAGACGAATATAATTAAATAAAACACGAGGACTCAACACTAAGACGTGATCAAATCTTGAGATTAAGGTAGAAAAAAACCTTTGGATGAGATGAGATTCGCAAAATTCCCCTTTTCTCTATCAATACGGATCAAAGTTTTCTGTGCCGCGGCTTCGAAATGTTCTCGTTCCCTCCAGATATGTGTATATTATATAGTACACGTAAGTTTGATTCCCCCCTTACGTTTAGGTTTTATTACCGAATCATGCCATTCACTTACCTTTTATGTTTTGTAGATTAATATAAATGCCTTTTCACTCTTTTCTTTTCTTTTTCACATGCATAAAATTTAATCACGGAAAAAAATTTAATCGAACCAAAAAAATAATACTTTAAAATATCAATTTTTATATTTATTTTCTAAATCTAACATATTAAAAATACATTTTTTAAAATAATATAAACTATTATATAAAAATAATTATTACTTTAAATAAAATAAATATAAAATTAAAACATAATATTTAAATTTATTTTTTTAATTTATAATTTAAATTTTTTATGAATATGAAATTTTTAATTATTTTAATAATAAATTTATGATAATTTTAAAAATTTAAATAATTAATATTATATTTAAAATAAAAACTTGAAATTCTGTTCTTTTAATTAGTTTTATCCTTAACAAAGTACATCAACGAATTAAGATCTGGTATAAAAACACTAATTTTAATATAAAAACGAATTAAAATGGTCACCGACATAAGAATTTGGTCGACTACACGATAGAAAGATCCATTAATAGCTATAACTGAATGAAACTCTAAATTCCAACTGCTCTAGCAAATGGCTAATCACCACCGACTTTTACGCGGCGGCGTATCTCCGGCCATAAGCGGCTTCGGTCTCAGATTCAGACTTACTGCCTTCGCTGCCACTATTGCACTTTTCCTCTTCACTCTCTCGTTTTTCTTCGCTTCAGAGTCTAATGGTTCACTTGATCTCCTTGTTCCCGTAAGTACTTTGTCACGAATCTCATTAGATCTCTCCGAACAAACGTATAGAAAGCGATTTATTTCGGTTTTGGATTTGAATTGTAGCAGTTGTTAGCATTTCTACTGATTTCAGTGGGATCGTTAAACTAAGATTTCCGAATCTTTTTTTTGGTGGAATTTTAGGGTGTTGGATACTCAAATGGAGTCGGATCCATCAGGAGATCCATATTGGATATCAAATCGGATCCGCTTAAGCCGCGGTTGATCCAGATCCGTAAACAAGCTGATGGCCACAGGGCATTGGCACTGGCTTATGCTTCTTACGCGAGGAAGCTTAAGCTCGAGAATTCAAAACTCGTCAGGATCTTCGCAGATCTTTCTAGAAATTACACGGATCTGATCAACAAACCATCGTACGCAGCTCTGTTTGATTCTGATGGAGCTTCCATTGAAGAGTCTGTGCTTCGACAGTTTGAGAAAGAAGTTAAAGAACGGATCAAAATGACACGGCAAGTGATTGCCGAAGCGAAAGAGTCGTTTGATAATCAGCTGAAGATACAGAAGCTAAAAGACACGATTTTCGCGGTTAACGAACAGTTGACCAATGCTAAAAAGCAAGGTGCGTTCTCGAGCTTGATCGCTGCGAAGTCGATTCCAAAGGGATTGCATTGCCTTGCGATGAGGCTGATGGAAGAGAGGATCGCTCACCCCCAGAAGTATACAGATGAAGGGAAAACTAGACCACCGGAACTCGAGGATCCACATCTTTACCATTACGCTATATTTTCAGACAATGTGATTGCAGCGTCAGTGGTGGTGAACTCTGCTGTGAAGAATGCCAAGGAGCCATGGAAGCACGTCTTCCACGTGGTGACTGATAAGATGAATCTTGGAGCGATGCAGGTTATGTTTAAACTGAAGGATTATAATGGAGCCCACGTAGAAGTGAAAGCTGTGGAGGACTATACGTTTTTGAACTCTTCGTATGTGCCCGTGTTGAAGCAATTGGAATCTGCAAATCTACAGAAGTTCTATTTCGAGAATAAGCTGGAGAATGCAACAAAGGATACCACGAATATGAAGTTCAGGAACCCCAAGTATTTGTCTATATTGAATCATTTGAGGTTCTATTTGCCCGAGATGTACCCGAAACTACACAGGATACTCTTCTTGGATGATGATGTGGTTGTGCAGAAGGATTTGACGGGGCTGTGGGAGATCGATATGGATGGGAAAGTGAATGGAGCTGTGGAGACTTGTTTTGGGTCATTCCATCGGTATGCTCAATACATGAATTTCTCACATCCTTTGATCAAAGAGAAGTTTAATCCAAAAGCATGTGCGTGGGCATATGGAATGAACTTCTTTGATTTGGATGCTTGGAGGAGAGAGAAGTGCACAGAAGAATATCACTACTGGCAAAATCTGGTAACCATTTGATAATTCGTTTCGTCGTTTTGATATTTTTAATTCATTTGTTGAGACAAATTTGTTATTGTTTGTGGTGATTTGAATTGCAGAATGAGAACAGGACTCTATGGAAACTGGGAACATTACCACCGGGACTGATCACTTTTTACTCGACCACAAAGCCGCTGGACAAGTCGTGGCATGTGCTTGGATTGGGTTACAATCCGAGCATTGGCATGGATGAGATCCGCAACGCTGCGGTGGTACACTTCAACGGTAACATGAAGCCGTGGCTGGACATAGCTATGAACCAGTTTCGACCGCTTTGGACCAAGCACGTCGACTACGACCTCGAGTTTGTTCAGGCTTGCAATTTCGGCCTCTGAAATTTGAGTTTTTACAAAATCTCAAAGTATTTGTTGTTACTTCAGTTTTGTGAAGTTTTAACTTAGTTTTTTATTGTTGTTGTCCGTATTTATATTTTTACGAGAGATTCACAGGAAAGCTTATATAATTAATATTTTATAAACTAATAAATCGATATTATGATTCCAAGTTGGAAGTTGGGTTAGTGTAAAATTTAACATAATTTATAAAAGAGAAATACCCTATATTAGCACTAAATTATGTTTTAATGACAAATATAACACTTAATATAAAAATTCACTAATATAGCATTTTGACCAATCAAAAACGATTTTATTATCTTCCAATTAAAACAAAGAGCTGAAAACCTAATTTAGTTAAAATATAATGTTCATATGTCAAATAGTTACCACAGCATATTGGTAACACACTACTTGTTTTATTTATATGTCCAAGGTTCGATTCCATTGAACTGATTTAATTTTTTTATATTTTAATTGAACAGAAGAATATATATTAAACAAGGTAATTTATGTTGATTGAGTACTATAGCGCATTGGTTATACATCAGATAAAATTTCCTTAAAATTAAGAACTATTTACTAAATTTAGGTTAGTAGTCACATTTTATGCATAATTTAGGAATACTTTATGCAAATTTAGGAATAATATCTTATGTTTTAGGAATTTCTTTCTAAAACGTGAAATTGCATATGATTAATCAACAGAAGCAAGAAATTTTTATCTAAAAAACATGAGCAAGAGTATTTATCAACCTTCAACAATCACAAATACAAGTTATAAACGAAATTATAAAAATGTTCAGCACAATTAGATATCAGATTTATTATGAAACTTGAATTCAACACAATTAGATGTAATATTGAGTTTTGAGACTTTTTATGCAATAGCGTTCCTAAATTTTGCTATTTAAACTAAACACAGATATATATACTAAACAAAATAGTTACAGTAGTGTATTGGTTACACACTCCATCTTTTTAAAAGTGCTCCAAGGTTCGATCCCCCCTCCTCGAGCTCATATTAAGATTTTGTTATTTAAACTAAAGACAGATATATATAATACACAAAATGATTATATGTTGATTAGTTACAGTAGTGTAGTGGTTACAGACTCCTTCTTTTTCAAAGGAACCAAGGTTCGATCCCCCCCCCACTCTTAGCTCATATTAAGATTTTGCTATTTAAATTAAAAACAGATATATGCTACACAAAATGATAATATGTCGATTAGTTACAGTAGTATAGTGGTTACATACTCTTTTTTTATTAAAGGGACCAAGGTTCGACCCTCTCCCAGCTCAGTTTATGATTTTACAGAATATTAAGTTAAATGTTATTTTAGTCTTTTTCACTTAAAAAAATGCTATTTGTGGGAGTTTAGGTTTGGGATGCTAATTTAGTCACTAAAATATTATTTAGTGCTAAATTAGTCAATTGCCATTTATAAAATAATCATTTAAAAAAGGGCAATTGATTAAAATAACACTATTTCAAATTTTTGTTCCAAATATAGCACTAGTCATTTAAATTTTCAAAAATAGTATACATTTAATACTAAAATAATAGAAAATTTATTTTTAATGAAAAAATTTAAACCTTAAATTGGAAAAGTGAACCCAAACATTATGTTTTAATTCTATATATATTTTATTAAGGTAAATAATTATTTTTACATAATAATTTATGCTATTTTGGGAATTTTAGTTTTATTGTGTTAAATTTGGAAGATAAACTTAAAATGGTGCTATTTTAGGGTATTACTCTTTAAAAAAAGTATGTATAAATTTATGGTGCTAATTTTTAGTAAAACGTAATATTTTAAAATATCATATTTTTAAGTGTTTGTTTCAAATTTAGTATTTTAAACTTAAAATTTCAAAAATAACATAAATTATTTTCTGAAAATAAATATTTATTATAAATAAAATTATACATAAAATTAAAGGCAATTGACTAAAATAGCACCATTTCAAATTTTTGTTCCAAATATAGCACTAGTCATTTAAATTTCCAAAAATAGCACAAATTTAATACTAAAATAATTGAAAACTTATTCATAATGAAAAAAATTTAAACTCTAAATTAAAAAAAAGTGAACCCAAACATTATGTTTTAATTTTATATATATTTTATTTAAGGTAAATAATTATTTTTACATAATAATTTATGCTATTTTGGGAATTTTAGTTTTATTGTGCTAAATTTGGAAGATAAACTTAAAATGATGCTATTTTAAAGTATTACTCTAAAATTAAAACATTATAGTTGGTTTTTTTTTCTAATTTAAAGTTTAATTTTTTTCATTAACAATAAATTTTAGAGTATTTTAATATTAAATTTATGTTATTTTTGAAAATTTAAACTAATGATGATATATTTAGAACAAAAATTTAAAATAGTGCTAGTTTTGTCAATTGTCCATTTGTAATTAATAATGATATGTATATACTATGACTATATTGTTATTTTTGTCAATTGTCCATTTATTAATTAAACTATGGCTATATTGTTATTTTTAAATTATTTTTTTAGCTTTCCTATTACATATTAAATTTATAATGTTTTTATATATAAATATTTTTATATACGAGAATTGTTTTAAAAATATTTTATTATTGTTAAATTTTTTCTTCAATATTAACAGAGTAATACCCTAAAATAGCACTATTTTAAGTTTATCTTCCAAATTTATCACATTAAAACTAAAATTCGCAAAATAGCATAAATTATTATGTAAAAACAATTATTTACCTTAAATAAATTATATATAAAATTAAAAAATAATGTTTGGGTTCACTTTTTCTAATTTAAGATTTAAATTTTTTTCATTATACATAAGTTTTTTTATTCTTTTAATATTAAATTTATGCTATTTGTGGAAATTTAAATGACTTATGCTATATATGAAGAGTAATACCCTAAGATAGTACTATTTTAAATTTATCTTCCAAATTTAGTACTATAAAAATAAAATTCTAAAAATAGCATAAATTATTATGTAAAAAATAATTATTTACCTTAAATAAACTATATATAAAATTAAAACATAATGTTTGGGTTCACTTTTTCCAATTTAGGGTTTAATTTTTTTCATTAGGAAAAAGTTTTTAATTATTTTAGTATTAAATTTGTGCTATTTTTGAAAATTTAAATTATTAGTGCTATATTTGGAATTAAAACTTAAAATAGTGCTATTTTAGTCAATTGTCCATATATGAAACAAAAAGTTGAAATAGTGTTATTTTAGTCAATTGCTCTTATTAATAATCATATATCTTTTAAATATAATGTATTATCGTTTTGAACTTTATCTTTAATATTATAACTAAAATATCATAAAAACTTCAAATAAGATTATTAATTATAACTTTAAATTTAAACATGTCGTTTTCATATATTAATTCAAATAAATTTCTTGATATAACATTCAAAAATTGTAAATTTAGAATATTCAAAATCCCAACATTATTAATTTATAAAAGATTCACAGTACTGTATAATTTTAACTTGATTGACATCGATATTATGAGATTCATTACTTCGTGGGGATGATTCAACAGTTTTCTTAAGCTGTGTCTCTAATAAAGCTTGGAAAGTGAATTATGTCCAGAAAAGAAATAAAAGACAAAGGAAAAATTTGCTGCATCTCTTAAAACTTTAAGAATCAAAAAGCTTAGAATTATCCACATGAAGAAAGATAAGAGAGACGCTCCAATTATTTTACTCCACTAGAAGCAATGTTTTGAAAAGCTAGACTGCTCAGAATCGTTACTGGATGACCAAATTATAGATTTTCGAACCAAATTACCGGATCTAACAGCTTTTTTTTTGCCAACTTTTTTCAGTTCGACTCCAGTTTTAAATTTAACCATGACACGAACGATTCTTGGTTAGATCGGCTAACTCTAGTTCGGTTTTGATTACAAGTAAAAATAAAATAGACAAAAGCAAGAACCAACGAAATTCCCTCTTGGCTCTTAATTTCAAATCCAATTAGCAAAATGGCGAGACACATGTAAACGAGAAGAATAGAGGTTTTCTTTTTTTTTGAAGTCACGAATCTACAACGCCTAAATACTCTCTAAAACAGATCGAACCTTTTTGTGTGCACATTTATGCAGTGACAGACACGCGTGGTGCATCCACAGGTTTAGTAGCAGCTTTGTTAGCATCAATTCCGCCGCCACCACGTCTTAAACGTCCGTTATTATTGTTGACCCTCGGGAACCCACCACCGTCGGCATTTGCTCGGTGTGGGTATCCTCCTCTGTTGTTACCATATCCGTTGAAGTCAGCCCGACCATAGCCTCCTCCTCTTCCACCTCCATAGCTTCCACGACTCCTTCCCCCTTCGTTTCTGTTTCCTGCGCCTACACCAAACGCTGATCGTCCTCTATAGTTCCCTGTTTCGACAACCAATTATAAAAACACATGTGTTAAGTTCATCAGAGTGTATAAAAAAAGGAAAAAGCAAACTTGCCTCTTGAGGTAGATCGCTTTTCCTCCACAATTACTCTCTGCCCATTGAGTATGATAGGTGATGCCTAAAAGATCCCAAATATAATACATATTAGCAACAGTGTTATAGTTCGCCACAGATGAACAGAGCGTTGAAAAAATCAATGGTAATTACCTCGATTGCGCTTTGCATTGAATTTGCGGATTCAAACTCAACAAAACCAAAACAGAATCCCTGTGGAGCAATATACACAAATGAATAACTACTGTGCACATTCGTTGTTAATATAATTGTTTTAGTAATAATAAAAACGGGCTCTTTTACCTTCTGACTTCGTACTTGAATTCCGTTGATCCTAATAAGTCCAAATTTCTGGAACTCATTCTCAAGTAAGGCTGGTGTTGCGTCTAGGGGCAAGCCTTTTAGATAAATGGATGGACCAGGAGCTGTTACGGAATTAAGAATTTGAGAAAGATTGTAGCTGATCATGCATTAGGATTAAGACAAAGAAACAACGTGAGAAAAAAAACGATTAACCTCTTTCATTATCTTGTTCGTTCCCATTTACAGCTACATTTGCTCCTGAATCCGATTTCTCAGACAATGGTGTTGGTAGGGGGACATGAATGGCTTGCTCTTCTTGTCTCTTTGGTTCCACCACCCTTGTTGGGGTTCTAGCAGCAGATGTTGGTGCAGCATTCTCTTTCATAACTTTCACCTACATATCAAGATTATGTATACAAATGGCGTCAAATCTTGAGAGCACAGAAGCCAAACATCTCACATCAAGTTACACAAACCAAATGTATATTCCTTACGATGGATGCATACGATCTCTTTGGAACTTCACCACTCATAGAATCAGATTCTTCTATTTTCTGCGCGTCAATTGGAGCTTCTTGAACTAGTTCAGGCGCTGGAGCTTCTTCTGTAGCTGTTACTTGTTCATCTTCAGAGGGAGTGAACACTTCAGGCCCGCTCTTGGACAACAGATCAAGTTGCTCAACAGCATGATTCTCTTGGACATATTTTTCCTGAACAAGGTTTTCTGGAATGTCTTGAGTAGCAGCTGGATCTAAGGCACAAAAAGATTTACAAAGTTTTTATAAAAACCAAGATCTTCTTAAAAGAACAACGTAGAATTTCTTAATTTGAAGGAGACAAACACAGAAGCTAGATTCTTACCCTGGTGAATGTTGACAGGAGCTTGGATGTTATTTTCCGGAATCTGAGTACCATGCACGATTGAGGCTTCATCAATGTATCGGAACATATCATTCAGGACAAAGTATCCTGTCTCCTGAGGAGCAAGGAAGAAAGACTGAGTAAACGTCCTCCTGACACCATCTTTCCCCGACAAATACCCAGTCACCAGTACGAGAACACCACCACCATAAGATTCTTGTGTATCCACAGTTGCTATTTCCGCACTGATTACACCATAAGCAAGTGCTAGTATCTTCTTGTCAATAGCCTGCTCAAAATACATTCATACCCGTGTTCAGCGAAAGGTCTCTCTCTCCCAAAAATTTCATTAATTACAATTAATGCTTCCTTCGTGAGAGTTACATAAGCCTCAAAATGCAAAGGAAAGAGTAGGTTGAAACAAAGTAAGAACTATACTCACTTGCAAGGTAGAAGTGATGCTCATGATGCCATTCTCTTCAGGCCTGCCTAACTTGCTAATCTCTTGGTAAAATCTGTGAACATGCTCAGGAGATTGATGCAATATGTGATAATACTGATGCACGAATGCATTTCCTACCTGTAAACGCATAAAAATGACAATGTACTTTTAGAAAACTGAAACTTTCATTAAAAAAACAGGAAAAAGTAACAGAAATGCATCTCCTAGAAACTGAATCATACAATATCTGGAGTACACGCTGCTGTTGGAACTTGCGGTGCCCCTAACATCGCCATAGTAGCCTACTTTTCCTCCTGGAAACAAAATCAAGCATCAATAATTGGATTAGGCCTCGTGATTCTTAATTCCTATTTAAATCCTATAAAACTGGAGACGGAAATCAAAAACGGGGATACGAGAGACATCTCTGATCTGGATCAATTGAAAATCCAATACAACAAGCTAACTGCATCCTTGAAATACGCCACTATTTAAAACGAAAACCAACGGCAAAACAACACGAAATGCGACGAAGATTTTCGAAGAAACAAAGCAAATACAAATCCCGAGTTACAGAGATCCGATCTAAACGATAGAACAGTCATAGAATCCAATCGAACAAGTAAGTTAACAAAACTAACAAGAGTGGAGAAGTATACCGATTGCTCAAACAGGTTTCCGAGAAAGAAATTGACGACAGATACAAAATAGAGCTTACCTCGAGTCTTTCTGAAGAAAAAAAAGACAATTAATCGAAAAGAAAGCGACGGTTGTCGTGCTCACACTCTCTCTCACCCAGGAACTTCGCTAAAGCTATGGCGCCTTGCTAGGGTTTTACAGCTGAATCTCGAATAGAAGCGAGAGAGAGACGGACGCGAGAGCAAAGGAACAGGAGAGAAAAGTGCCTTTTGTAGATTGTATATACATGTACGTATGAGAATCATTACTACTTCCGGTTTACGTTTGTAAGTTTGTTCATCAATATGACTAATTATTTTTAATTTTTGTTATCTTTATCAAATCTTAGATATATAGTCAGGTAAATTATATAATATTATTTATTAATAAATATAAATTAAATATTTACGTAATTTTATTATTTATTTAAAATTATTTTTAATATTAATTTTATGTATATATAAATTAAGAAAAGAAAATTAATTACTTTTACAAATATAATAATATTTTTTGATTAATTTAATAAAATATATTAATTTTTTTAACTAAATTAATAAAAATTTATTATAATGATTTAAACTTATTTATATATTTATTTGAAATTCACGTCAAAATAACATTTATATTAATAACAAATTAAAATAAAATTATTTTATTAAAATATTTTTCAAATAATATATTAAAAATTATCTACAACTACGTTCATCAATATTAGAAATATAAAAATTTGTACATTAATGAAATATAAGCTTATTTAATACGATTGTTTAAATCTTCTGGTCTCCATAGTTAACCGGAAAAAAACATTTTTGAACACTCTCATTAATATGTTAAACAAACGGAGGAAAGGGAGGAAAGAAAGAATCCTTTCTTACATTGTTTTGAGCATTTACTTTGGTAAATATAAAAAAAAACATACAAACAAACAAACTGTAACGATTCATCTCTACCGACCTAAACCGGCATCTTCAATACGAGCTGACCCTCCATAACACTACAACATAAAATCAAACACATTACCAAAAGTTCCCAAGTAGAGTTCACATACTAATCGACAATTACCTTTTGACATAGTAGTAGCAAAAATCGGCAAGGATAAAGGTTTGAATGATTTCGGCTAATAAAGCCACCGGGAACCAAAAGTAACCAGCCCCGAGCAGCCATAGGTAATGTCCACGAGTCTCATAGACCTATACGTAGATTTTCAGATCTCTCTTAGAACTTAATCATGGAAGCTTAACGATTTACAAGGAAGAAGAACTTTACTTGGATAAGCCAATGAGCGCATGCCAAGAACCTAGCGATTCCTAGTGCAAATACGTAATGAGCTGTGAAAGGCTCTATCATCTGTAATCATTGTTCGATAAATTAATTGAACCAAAAAGTTTTTTTCCCCGTCGAGCAATATAACGAATAATCAACTACTAGTCGGCTTACCTGAGCGTTTTGCATTAACCGAAGCTGAGGCAGAACAGAAACAGATTCCGAGTAAACGCAAAACGCCCACATGACACGGTGAATGTAAGAATAGTGCATACTCGGGTTGATAATCAAAGCAAGGATAGCAGATGGAACAAGCTGGTGGAGAAAGAAACAAAGAGAGAGAGAGAAACATGTGGAATGTTAATGTAATCAACTTGAGAATGATACTATGTATATATTAAACATTACCACATAACGATTTTGGCAGTTGTCGAGAGTCTTTATGTAAGATGATTTCAGCTTGTATCGAATCATGTAAATGACCCATAAAGTCGAAACCAAGGTGGCGAAATCGAGAACTGTATGGATATCACCTTCCATGTTTATGCTGCAGATTAGTCTCACAGCAAGAAATGTTGCAGTCACTTCTTGAGACTTTAAAGAAAGACCTAATTACATTATTTACAATTTTTTGATTAGGCAAACAAAAATTAAGATTTTTCAAAACAATCATTTAAAAATGTTATTTTATGACATTACGTAATTAAAATTTTTTTTTATACGTATCTCAAAATAATTTTTTCATTCAAGAATATTATCTTTTTTCTGAAATACCATTAAAAGATTTTTTCTAAATGATAATAATAAAAATATTTTTTAAACCTTCAAAAGTATACTTAAACTATAAAAATTAAATCCTATATTTTAAAACTAAATTTTAAACTCAAATATTAAGTCCAAACCCAAATATTTAAATGATAAATTCTTAATATCATTTTACTGTTCGTAGTAATAAAAAAACTTTTTAAAATATTTAATAATAATATTTTTAAAGTAATTTAATTTTAATATATTTTTCTAAGAAAATAGTAGTTACTTCATGAGACTTTAAATGAAATCACTTTTATCAAACAAACTAAATGAGCTTATTAATCCCTCTTCTTTTAAATAATAAATCTTTTTGAAATTTTCACATATATTAAAAACAAAAATTAAAAATTAATTATATATATGATTAGTAGTTTTATATAATTTTAAATTAATAGTAATTCAATAAACTTAAATTTTTAAACTTTTTTAAAAATTTATCATTATTACCTAATAAAAGAAAATCGAAAACATAAACAAATCTATCTTTATCAAACAAAAATCAAAATCAAAACACTTTCAATTATGAACGAAGTCGGTATAAGATTCCACAACATTTACACAATATGAAAGATCAACGTTCAGGTTAATTCACACTTACAGATTTTTAAATTACCAAGGTACAATTTTGAAAGTAGAAAGAATCATGGTTATGTTTACCGGAGCAAGTCTTTTGTCGGGTGAGTTTGTAGATGAGGATTAAAATTCCGGCTGCATGGATAAGCTCAGAGGCAACAAAAAAGTGGTTGTGATTCTTAACGGCGAATTTGAGAAACACGACGAGGATCAGACAGAGGATAATTCCTAAAGCTATCTTAAGCTTGTTCGATTGCTTTCTCAGCCACCCGAAAACCATGTTCACGGCGGAGACACCTCTCCTCTTCCCCATGATCGGAATTGTCAAATGTCTCTCTCTCTCTCTAGATTTCTCTTTCTCTTTATTTGGTGTTTCAGAGCTTTTATGCGACGTTCATAAAATTGAAGCATACGTTTTGGTGAGTGAGCGGAGACACGACGAGGGCATGCGGCCGATGACGTGGCGACTTGGTTTTTTTCTGGTCTGATTAACGATTAGCATTATGACACGTGTGAGTCTTGAAATCTGATTGGAAGTCTCAATGCTTTTTTACTATGAAATACTAATATTCTTTGACTATTTATTTTATTGCCTGTTTTGTAAGATTTATTGTAATACCTTATTGTAATACCTTGGAAGCCAGAAATGGCAAAATCAGATTCGTGGGCCAGAAAAAGGTTTAGGTTTTTTAAAAATTTGGATACTCCGAATCGAATTGCATAAACGAAATTAAGGAGATCGGATTACGTTTTTTCTCTCTTTTTTATTTTATTTAAATCTGCGGACACGTTTATGTATGAAAAATCTCCGGTTTAGGAGCGAACCAAATAACGAGGAGAACCGAAAACTGGTTTTGGTTAGCTTAATCTCTCTGGTTTTCAGTCCTTCGATTTTCATTAGGATTCTTCGTTCTTTAATACAACACTAGGATAGGAGAGCGGGACTATTTTTTTTTCAGCATGAATGTTATTATTATATTAAAATTATTTGTAATTGTAATTGATATATGAAGATATTTTTAAGTGATTGGTACTATCTCTGAAAAACTCAAAGAAATCGAAACAAATAGAAAATGCTTTTTGTTTGAATTTTGTTCTTATTATCGTAAGTTTAGAGAAAAACAGGGGAAGCCTTTATATATTTGAATCAACGATTTTAAACCCTCGCTACAAGAAAACATCTATTTTGCGACCACGGAAGTTGTTGTAAAGTGGTCGCAAAACTCAAAATTGCGACTATTTTGCGACCACCAGAAGTAGTTGCAAAATCATAGTCGCAAAAATATGTAGTCGCAAATCAATCGCAAATTGCGACTGATTTGTGACCACCATAATAGTGGTTCAATTTGCGACTGATTTACGACCAATTGGTGGTGACTATTTTTGCAACTACTTTGCGACTGAATATCCGTAACAAATTTTGCCACTGTTTTGCGACTACATATGTGGTTGCAAAACCCGTAGTCACAAATCAGTCACAAAATTTTGTGACTGATTTGTGACTACAAAAGTCACTGCAGTCGCAAATCAGTCACAAAATTTTGTGATTGATTTGCGACTACAAGATCCACTGTAGTCTCAAATCAGTCACAAAATTTTGTGACTGATTTGCGACTACATGAACCATAGCAGTCGCAAATCAGTCACAAAATTTTGTGACTGATTTGGGACCACAGTTAACACGCAATCACAAATCAGTGGCAAAAAGTGTGACTCATTTGCGACTACAACGAAATTAGATTAAAATTTTTTTTAATTAATAATATTTTTAATTAATTTTTAATTAATAATATTATGAATTTTTAATACAATAAGTTTTAATTAATTTTTAAATAATTTTTAATAATAATTTTTAATAATATTTTTCAAAATTAATTTCCAAATAATTATGTTTTAATAATATTTATATTTTATTATTACCCCTTCTTACCATTTGTGTTTTTGTGGTTTTTTGGATTGGAAGAGATTTTATAAGTGTTTAGAGAGGTTTTAGAAAGTTGGAATGTTTGATTGTGAAAAATGAGGGAAAACCATCACGTATTTATAGAATTTTTTGCGACGACGTATGTTATCGCAAATCAGTGGCAAAATTCGAAATTAATGATGTGGTCTTTTAGAGCTCGAAGAGATTGGACTAGAACCTAAGAAAACACAAAACCCCGTTGTAGATCTCCGCGTATAAGAGCAACCGGCCCAATCACTATCGCTAAAAGATTGCAATGTAAGAGTATCATTCCGGGGAATATGTAGACCAAGATGAGTAGTCCCTCTATATCAAATGATCCTTTTCAATAGAGAAAAATCCGAACTCATTGGTTTGTGCATTCGTTAACAAACAAGATTTACCGCATATTGAATGTTTGGGCGAGTAAGGGTCAAATACTTTAACTTGCCAGCCATTCGCCTAAAAAAGTTTGGATCTGGAAATGCATCTTCGGTGGTTGATGAATCTATGCGAGAGAGAAGTGGTGTGGACATGGCGTTGCACGTCGTCATACCCATGAGTTGCAAAATATCTTCGACATATTTTGATTGATTTAAGAAGAGACCCCCCTCATGAAATTCAGCTTGAATACCGAGGAAATAGTGAAGCCGACCCATGTTCTTCATTGAGAAATGTCCACTCAATTGGTGTGTCCATTCATCAACATGAGTGGGAAACTCGGTATTGATAAATCCAGGTGGTTGAGAAATAAAGACATCTTCCTGAATTTCTCTCTGCAAGAATGCATTTTTAACATCAAGTTGAGTAATCAACCAATTTTTGGACATGGCGAGAGTAAGAACTATTCTTACTGTTGATGTTCTTATCACCATACTATAAGTCTCAATAAAATTGATTTCTTCCTCTTGTTCAAACCCTTTTGCAACTAAACGAGCCTTCAACTTGTCAACCAAACCATCAACCTTTAATTTTACTGTGAAAACCCACTTGCACCCCCAAACTTTCATATGAGACCGACGTGCTGTTAACGTCCATGTATCATTCTGATTTTGGGCCTCAAGTTCCTCAAGCATAGCTTGCCTCCACCCATCATGTTTGAGAGCCGGGACAACACTCTTAGGAATAGAAGGAATAGCCACTTCTGAGAGTAATGCATACCTCGGGTTTGGTTTGCGTATTCTAGTCCAGGATCGAATTGTCATTGAGTGGCGACTTGTAGGTGGGGCAAAGGCCGGTGGATCATCATTTTGAACCATAGCTGTTTCAATAGGGACGATGGCGCGTCCAGATTCAACATCTACAGCCAGAGGAGTGGAATGTGCTACCGGCTGAGTGGGAGGTGATAACCGTAGAACTGGTTGATAAATCTGTTGTTGCTGAGAAACCGTAGGCAGAAACTAAGGTACCATTTTTTGCTGTGGGGATATGTTTTTCCACGCTTGGAGGAAAGGCATAACATACGGAGTGACCAAGCCCACATAACGATCTGCAAACGGGAAACATGATCCATCAAATATCACATGTCTAGTTATATATATTTGGTCGGTCGGAGGAAATAGACAGCGATAACTCTTGAATTGAGTGTGATAACCAATAAAGACACATTGTAAAGAGCGTGGCTCCAGCTTATGGCTAGCATACCCATGAAGACACGGATAACATGAAGAGCCGAATACTCGAAGGTGAGAATAATCCGGTTTTCATCTTTGTGCAAGCTCAACTGGTGTCTTGTAGCTCAAGGAAGCATTGGATAGGAGATTGGTGATGTAATTAGCCGTATAGAAGGCCTCCACCCAATATTAAGAGGTGTCTTTCTGTCGTATAACATTGATAAACTAAGTTCAGTGACAAACCGATATTTACGTTCGACCATCCCATTTTGTTCCGGTGTGTATGGACATGATAATAGATGTTTAATACCATGACTTACTAGGTGCTAGCGAAAAATTTTGCTGACAAATTTCCCTCCGCCATCACTTTGAAAGACTTTTATATTCTTGGTAAACTGATTTTCCACTTGTTTTTGGAATGCCACAAAAACTTGAAAGAAATAAGATTTTCCCTTTAACTAAAATAACCAAGAGTACCAGAAAAAGTTTTCAATAAACAAAACATAATATCTGAATCCTTTGATGAAACAATTGGAGAGGGAACCCAAAGATCACAATGCACACGATCTAAGGGTTCTAAAGCATGAGTTGAGGATTCAGAAAAGGTAAACATAGGCTCTTGCCCATCTGGCATGGATGTGGTGTTGCTCTTATTAAAAACAATCTCATTGCTACTTCTTAAATGTTGAAGAATCTGATTATTTGCATGCCCAAGTCGTTTGTGCTAGCTCGCATATGTTGTCTGCACTTGTCGATTTGAGTAAAATGTTTCAAACTCCCGATTCCTCAACACATATAGATCATTACGGCGTGGTCCTTTTGTCACCATCTTCTGAGTTTGTAAATCAATAATATATACCCAATTAGCATTAAAAACACACAACATGGATAATCTTGACACAATTTAGAAATCGATAAAAGAGATTTCTGGATGTCCGGGCAAACCAATACATTATTCAGAGGAATAATACTTGAGGAGGTTGTGATGAAAGTTGATCCAACATGTGTAATATGGAGGATTTTGACAGTTGATCTAATTGATCGACAAATATCTCCATAGAGATGTTAACACGTTTCTCGTAATGGGCTAAAAAGATTGTACAGTTTCAGACTGCATCTTTGCTCCTCTGCTCCAACAGCCGTACTTCTGCAAGTCTAAAACTAGTTCCTGCCATTTCTTCCAGTTTGTCCTTGAGCAGTGTTGTATCTTGGGCTTTGTCGGGTTGAATTATACGAGCCCAACGTCCTCCTCTCTTCACTATTCAGGCCCCCGATCTCCATATGCCCAACTTGTCCATTTCCAGCTTCTTGTCTTGCTTCAATGTCGTCTTCTTCCTCCTCTTCCTTAGACAGCTTCTACAACTTGCTAACAGTCCCCCTCAAACTGGTGCTCGGGGGTAAGCCGACACCAAATTTGGATCACAAATAAAGAAAAGTACAACGTTCCAATGGCTTCGTAAAGATATCAAAAACCTGAAATTTAGAAGATACATGTCAAATTTCTAACAGGCCTAAGGCAACCCGTTCCCTTGTATAACGATAATCAACATCAATGTGTTTAGATTTGTTGTGAAATCCAGGATTAGCTGATAATTACACCGCCGATAAATTATCACACATGAGAAAAGTCGGATGAGATTGAGGAATGCATAAGTCACGGAGAACAGAGTTGATTCAAATCAATTCCGAAACGGTTTGTGCCAATGCACGATACTCCGCTTCCGTTGAGGACCAAGAAACCATAGGTTGTCTTTTATAGCTCCAAGAGATTAGACTAGAACCCAAGAAAACACAAAACTCCGTTGTAAATCTCCGTGTATAAAGGCAACCGACCCAATCACTATCGATGAAAGATTGCAATGTAAGAGTATCATTCCAAAAAATATATAAACCAAGATGAGTACTCTCAGTGGTATATCAAATGATCTTTTTCAATAGAGAAAAATCCAAACTCATTAGAACGTTGATTTTAGCTTATAGGTTTCTGGAATAGATGAGTCAAATATTTGACATTCCACTTCCATAAATTATTTAAATGTCACCTATTTATATAAATATAATTGTTATATTAAAATTGATTTTTGGTGCATATAAGATTTACTGAGATAACTAATTGAATAATAGACATATCTTTTGATAAATTAACACGCCAATTAGTTAATACGCAAACAACCATATATTAAGTAATCATAACTCGCTGAATTTAATAGCCAAGTTCTCATAGGCAGCATATTCAATATCTTTTTAATTGTTTAATATAATATATTATTAAAATTTTAAAAATTAATTACATATTTTTGTAACAATTGAATTCATATCTTACTTTTTATCTCTAATATTAAATTTGATTGTGGAAATGTTGTTTCCATAATTTTGATTATTTGAATCACTTTTTTATTTGGATTTCTCTAACGAAAACAATAATTTCTATCAAGTTTTCAATAAAACAATAAAATTTATGAGTATAGGACACATAAAAAATTTCATTCAAAGGATAAAATTTATTATAAGACAAAAAAGAAAATAATACCAATTGAAAATTTTGGATTTTTATACATCGTAAATTTTGAATTGATACATCATGCTAATTGCACCTAATCTAGAAAAATTACATCATAAATATCAAAAATTTATGTAAAAAAATTCAAACGTTAATGACGTAAAACATATAATATTATTTTTGTCTTAGTTTTTTGGCTTTTGAAATTTGTGGATTCATTATAAATTTCGAAACACCTCCTTCATTTATAATGTGAAGTGTGCCAAAAATATAAGAGAAATACCCTAAAATAGCATCATTTTAAATTTATTTTTCAAATTTATCACACTAAAATTAAAATTCCCAAAATAGCACAAATTATTATGTGAAAATAATTATTTACCTTAAATAAACTATATATAAAATTAAAACATAATGTTTGAGTTCATTTTTTCTAATTTAGAGTTTAAATTTTTTTTATTTATTAATTATTTTAGTATTAAATTTGTACTAGTTTTGGAAATTTAAATTATTAATACTATATTTAGAAAAAAACTTGAAATAGTATTATTTTAGTCAATTGCCCAAAATATAATGCATCGCATATTAATTTCATTTTTTTGAAAATGGTTAAATTCATATTCTTAAAGAAATAGGAAAAATTAGCATATGAGTAGATTACTTAATACCAACCTTCATAGTTGTTAATGTGTCAATCATTTAAGGCACACAATAGTAGGTTGTTACGTTACCATTTTTCATTGAATGCAATAGTCAATTTATTAACTTCATTTTTCCTACATATTGCTATAAAGATTTTTTTTTTAAACAGTAAATCCCAAATATTACAAATATAAACATACTTCTCATCTCTAAGAAGAAATTTAATACGACTTGATTTATTCTCAAAACATTATCCATTAAATGAGGTCGATAGTCTCTAGTAAATTTTATAAATTCAACAAATAATAATGTTAGAAAAGTATAATATTTTGTAAATTTAAAATAGTTACTGAGTATTAAATATTTTTTTGAATACCAATAGAATAATGGCCAAAAAAAATATTTCACTAAAATTTGTGAAACTCATGAAGTGGTTTCTGCTTGCGGAAAAACCACTTGATATTTTTGTGTTTTCAAGAAATAGAATACAAATAGCATTTATGGTGTTTGGTTATTTTTTTTGTTATCCATAACTATAAAATTTTTTTTATAGTGTTTCATTAGCCTTCTTGAAAATCTCGACTTATTTTTGAAGTAATTAGTGTAAACCAAATAAAAAATCCTCTAATTTCAAAGTAAGGTTCAACAAATCTCTTATTGTTGAAATCCAAAACAATCTTCAGGCCCAAAACATCTCCTTCTGCCAAAGTTTGCAACACGTCTAACTCACCGTACCTCCTTCTGTAGCATTATAAGACAAACATATAAATAATAGAGTACGATCAAACACGTACAAATCATAGCACATCATTGATGTTAGAAACAAATTTGAACTTTTGGGAGTTATTACCAACGAAAACACCCGTCACTTTTCTATTTGATGTAAAACCCTTTAAATAGAATTCAATATAATCGTTTGAAGTTCCTCAATGAAATAAAAAAATATTGAGTTTCTGTGTTTTTCTTAAAACTTTTCCTAAAAGCTTTCATGATATCAGATCCATGAAAGCTAACCAAGATCCCTTCTCTATTTTGGCATTGAGTATATCTCAATGTGTTACTCTTAAAATCTCGGCAACAAACTACATATTATGAAAAACTCAGTTTGAATCCTTTCTATCTAGGCAAATGTTGCTGAGTTTTGTCAATGGACTCACACGAAGACCTTCCCCAACTGTTATGTTGAGAAATAGCGACATGGTGATAGAAGAATCAAACCCGGAGTTCATCAAATGGATACGCCAAGATCAATTCATCATGGCCTGGTTATTTGGCTCTCTGTCTGAAGATGCATTGCGAGTTGTGTATGGACTCAAATTTGCACAAGAGGTATGGTAATGATTAGCCAAACACTTCAATAGAGTTTATGTGTCTCGAAAATTTGAACTGCAATGACGCTTACAAACTGTTTCCAAGGAAGACAAAACAATGGATGAGTATCTAAAAGAAGTAAAAACTCTTTGTGATCAACTTGATTCGATTGGAAAACCTGTTAGTAATCAGGAAAAGATCTATGTGGTTCTCAATGGATTAGGAAAGAAATATGAATAGAAAGTTCAATGGAATCTTTTCCTGGTCCTTGTTATGAGGATGTGGTTTTCAGGCTTACCGGGTTCGATGACAAAAGACAGTCCTATGCAAACTCAATTGTTGTCGCACCCCATCTTGCCTTTAACATTGGACAAGCAACAGGGCGGTTTGGAAGTTATTGTGGCAGAGGACCATACACAACTCAAGGTAGAGGTTTCTACCAGCAAATAGGCTCAAGTTCTGCAGTCGATCCAATGACAAGGCCAACCTGCCAAATTTGTGGAAAGTTTGGTCATTCAGCTTACAAATGTTACAAGAGATTTGATCATAGTTACCAATCTGAAAAGCCTGCAAATACCATGACTGCCATGAAAATTCTAGAACTGGACTTCTCCTCTAGAAAGGAGTGGTATCTAGACACTAGAGCCACTGCCCACATCACCAACACATCAAATCAGCTTCACACATCAAAACACTACAACAGTAATGAATCTGTAATGGTTAGTAATGGTGATTTTTTACCTATTACTCATGTTGGAACCATTGGTCTACCTTCACTTCAAGGTACTTTTCCTTTTCAGGATGTTTTAGTATGTCCTAAAATTGCCAAAAATCTTATGTCTGTTTCGAAACTCACCTCTGATTATCCATGTGTTTTTAAATTCGATAATAATGTGTTGTTGTGAGGGACAAAAGAACTCAAAACAGCTGCTGACACGAGGAATCCGCCATAAGAACCTGTATCGTTTGGATAGTCCACAATTTTTTGCCTTCTACTCCACACGGCAACAGTCCACCTCGGATGCGATTTGGAATTTGCGTCTTGGTCATTCTCATCAAGAGATTTTCCAACGATTACAAAGATGCAACGCTATCACTATAAATAAGACAACCACTCGGTTATGTGAAGCCTGTCAAATGGACAAGTTTAGCAAACTGCCCTTCACTGTTTCAGAATCATTTTCAGTTATACTTTTGAAAAAATTGCACTGTGATTTATGGGGGTCTGCTCCAATTGTTTCAATGCAAGGATTTCATTATTATGTGATTTTTATTAACGATTTCACACGATACTCATGGTTGTTTCCTCTATGATTGAAGTCTGATTTTCTTTCAGTTTTTATGATATTCCAAAAACTTGTCGAGACTCAATACAACAACAAGATCACCTCTTTTCAATGCGATGGAGGTGGAGAGTTTACCAACTTGAAATTTTTCATTCATCTCTCAAATTGTGGCATAAAACAGTTGATCACATGCCCATATATGCTCCAACAAAATGGGCTTGCAGAACGGAAGCATCGTCATTTAACAGAATTTGGATTGTCAATGCTCTTTCAGAGCAAAGTTCCCCACCAAATGTGGGTCGAAGCTTTCTTTACAGCAAATTTCCTGAGTAATTTGTTGCCAAGTTCAGTCCTACAGAACAACATAAGCCCTTATGAAGCTCTAACTGGAAAGACTTCGACATACACTTCTTTACGAGTCTTCGGATGTTTATGTTTCCCTTATCTCCGTCCATATGCAACAAATAAATTTGATCCCAAAAGTCTCCATTGCGTGTTTATTGAATATAATGAAAAATATAAGGGCTTTCGATGTTATCACCCTCCGACAAAGAAGGTTTATATAAGTCGACATGTCTTGTTTGAAGAATCAGTTTTTCCATACCATTCAGTCTACAATGAGTCTCCCAAATTTGCATCTCCCTTGTTGTCTTCTTGGTATAAAGGGTTTCCGGTTCCTGAAACATCAAACAATGAAGCTGTTATTCCCGTTGAAGAAATATTTCCCAGAAACGGAGTACAAGCTGTGAGTCCGAGAGAAGTTCTGTCCAGCAACCTACCAAATTCTCCAGAAAGGTTGGGTAATCAAGATCTGGTAGAAGATAGCTCAGTTCAGCAATCACCTCAAATACAAGAACAATATGAGAATTCCACTTCTCCGAATGACTCCCAAGCTGAAGTCCCTGTTCATACACATTTAATGGTTACCATAAACAAACTTGAAATTCGTAAACCAAATCCAAGATACGTATTGCTCACTGTCAAGAGCACCTATCCAGAGCCAAAAACAATAAAAGTTGCCCTTAAAGATAAAAAGTGGGTTCAAAAAATGCAAGAGGAAATCGATTGTCTCAAAGTCACCAACACTTTGGATTTGGTCTTACCTCCCCCGGATGCAAACATCTTATGATGTAAGTGGGTATATCACAAAAAATTAAACTCTGATGGATCCTTAGACAAGATCAAGGCCAAACTTGTCGCCAAAAGGTATCTTCAAGAAGAAGGAGTGGACTTCACACAAAATTATATTCTTGTGTTCAAAACAACTATTGTAAGATTGGTTATTCATATGGCTACAACCCAACAGTGGAATATCAAACAACTTGATGTTCGCAATGCCTTTCTACACAAAGACCTCAAAGAAACAGTATATATGATTCAGCCTCATGGGTTTGAGGATAAATCGCAACCCGATTATGCTTATAAATTGAGCAAAGCACTCTACGGTCTCAAACAGGCATCTTGTGGTTGGTTTGACAAGTTTAGCTCTTTTCTCCTTGAATTTGGTTTCAAATGCAGTCTCGCCGATCCTTCTCTATTTATATATCGAAATCAAATTGATATTGTCTTATTACTTCTCTATGTAGACGATATGGTTTTGACAAGCAACAATACTGAGCTTCTACAACAGTTGGTTCAAGATATGAGCTCTCAATTTCAGATGAAAGACTTTGTTGAGTTGTAGTACTTTCTGGGAATTCAGGCTCATTCTCATTCAAAGGAACTTTTCATCTGTTAAGAAAAATACATTTTGGATATCTTTGACAGAGCTGGAATGAGAAATTACGCACCAATCTCAACACCTTTACCTCTATAGCAAAAACATAATGAAGAATTGGAAAACTTCTCTAAGTCCTCTTACTTCCGATCTCTAGCTGGAAAATTACAGTACCTCACCCTTACCCGACTAGATATCCAGTATGTTTTTAATATGACTTGTTAGAAAATGCACTGCCCAACAAAATCAGACTTCACTTTGCTTAAGAGAATATTGCGGTACTTGAAGGGTACAACTCAAATGGGATTGAATTTTTCTTCACACACAAATTCAGTATTACGGGGATACAACGATAGTGATAGGGCAGGATGCCCAACCACTAGACGATCTACTGGTGGATTTTGCACCTTCTTGGGATCAAACATCATCTCCTGGTCGTCTAAAAGACATCATGTTATATTAAATTCCTCCACAGAAGAAGAGTATAGAACGATGTCTCTAGCTGCCTCTGAAATGGTACAGATCTCCTCTCTTCTTCGTGAGACTGGTCTTTCACAATCAACTGTACCAAAGCTCTATTGCAATAACTTATTTGCCGTCTATCTCTCCGTTAATCCGACACTACACTCACGCATCAAATATTTTCAAGTTGATTTTCATTTTGTTCAGGAAAGAGTGGGCCTCGGTGCATTGGTAGTCAAACACGTTCTAGCCTCTTTTCAGATTGCAGATGTGTTCAGGAAATTACTACTTCAGGACATGTAAACCAAAGTACAAAACCTCTAATTCCAAAGAAAGGTTCAGCAAATCTCTTATTGTACAAAGCCAAAACAATATTTAGGCCCAAAGCATCTCTTATTGTAGGAAGGTTCAACAAGTTAAAATTCAAACAAACCGAAGGACAAAGCCTTTTTAAAGTTTTTCCTAAAAGCTTTTAATTAGTGGATGAGAAAGGGATGTTTCTATTTTAGATTCCTAAAATATAAAAAACAAAGAATAAGATTTGTAGTATAAAAAATTGTCATAAACGATTTTAAATGTAATGTATAAATATCTTATTTGGTGATCAACAAAAATAAATTTACATCCATTATCCCCTATATTTTCTCACTTCTTCAAAATTTTCATCCTAATTCTGCAGTTAGATTTCTACGAATATAAATCGGAAATCATATCACCAAAATCCATTGTTGTGCAAGTGTTGTCTTTTCAAATAATTTAGAGCATGTAGATATTGTTTTATCGTACTATTGTAGAAATATAATTTTTTGGTATGGTGATATATATTTATACATTTTTAAAAGGTTAGATTTTATGAAGATTCCAAATGAAGAAAATTGTATGCATAACCGACAAAAAATGTATTGGATGAATAATAGTTGCCATCTTTCCAGTTTTACATTTTTTTTTGTCAACATATGGTAAAATATTATTGAAAATAGTATCTAGGTGATTAAAATTTTATAGGGTAAAATGTGTAGGGTAGAGTAGTATTTAAAAATTTATTAAATATTTGATTAAATGATAAGAAAAGAATTAAAAGCATTAAATTTATCGATTTCAGTTATGAAAACCGTGAATACGATTTTAAATAGTATCTATATGCTCAATTTGTAACTTATTAAATAAGATACCATATTACTATAGTTTAATTAGAAGTAAAAAACAATAAATATATAATGTAATCATTTATTTCCTGTATAATTTTTTTCATTTCTAACGTATGCATCACAAAACGTAAATTCGAAATCAAAACATTTATTATATAATTGACAAAATATAAATTGCATCAACTTTTCTGTACTTTTTGAGAAATCATTTTTTATTTTTGTCTACATATGATAACATAACTTTTTAAATAGTATCTAGGTGATTGAAGATTTTGTAAGATAATATATGTAGAAGAGATATTTGAAAACATGATATGAAAAGAAGTAAAAACATTAAATTTGATGAATAATAATTGTCATCTTTTCAGAATTTAGCTTTAATTTGTTTTATCTAATATGTGAAGATGTTATTGAAATTATCCGCATGAAAATCCGATATAATTAGTATATATATATATATATATATATATATATATATATATATATATATATATATATATATAATATAAAATAATATAATTATATGTTTTTAGACATAGATAAGATTTCATATAGATACAAAATATAACGAATGTCTATTCGATTCAGTTACACAAAAGAATTTATTTTGGTTTTCGAGATTTTAAAATACATAAAAGATGTCATCAAATCAATGATGTTGAAGAAAATGTTAACCCGCGGCTCGGTCGCAACGGTGGAATTTGGTGCAGCCACGACTGTAGACGTTAGCCTTTTCACGAGGTTTATCTTCGGACGACGGAGGATGACATCCTGGCGGTGGTTTAGGACCCGAGCATGGGTTAAGCACGCTTGGGTCTAAGTATTTTTTGCCTTGTTGAGCCTCCACGACTTGTTCTGCGATCAAGATGCTACAAATCACCAACAAAATTATCATAAATGTCTTCATTTTATATGTCCTTTCAGATTCTTTCTTCTCGTTGGTAAAGAATTTGAGATACTTAATATGTATATATATAGTTTATAGAAAACGCTAGTTTTACCTAATCCTTGTTTCAAATTTAGTCAAATCCTAAGTTAAGGATGTCAAACTTGAATTTTGGAGATGCTTGCGGGGCTCCATTGTTTTAGAGGCAATAGGTCTACGTGTGATAAGATCTTACTTGATAAATGAAAGCTAATTGTGTTTATATTTTACGTGAAGTTTCGTGTATAAGTATTTTGCTTATTTTAATAAAAAGATCAAGAGAATTTTACTTAATTCTACATAGGATCGAAAGATCAAACATTGAAAACAATTTTCATCTATAATTTTTTGATATTTTTTCAGATCAGTTTGTTGATTATATCAAGTGACGATGTCTGAAAAAGTGTCCTATGTGAAGACATGTGCGAATGCGTCGGAGACAATGTCTTCTTCGCTATATACTCTGTTTGGTTCTAACAATCCAAGTTCTTTGATCACGCTGATTTTGCTGAACCGAGACAATTGCAATCATTGGTCTACCAAGATGCTGAATAGCAAAACATAAAATTGGATTCATCAATGGAATTTTGAACAAGCCATCGATGGACAATCTAGATTTCGAAAATTGGATGGTTGTGAATGCGATGATCGTTGGGTAGATTCCTGCTTCCTCAAAATCGAAGTTGAAAACAATAGTAACCCTTATATTGGATGCACATCAACTTTGGTTAGATTTAAAACATCGTTTTTATGTCGTGTTCATCACATCAAGACTCTGCTATTAGCACATCGACAAGAAAAACAATCAGTTCTAGATTATTACGGAAGATTGTGTAATCTCTAAGAGAAACTGCAAGTGTATAAGCCATTTTCGCTGTGTTCGTGTGGAGCAGGTGTTGAGATCGCAAATGAAAAAGATGAAGAAAATGTGCATCAATTTACAATGGGCCTATATGATGCATGATTCGGAAGTGTCTGTACGACAGTGATTGGCATTGATCCATTATCGTCTCTTGGAGATGTTTATTCTCAAGTCATACGAGAAAAACAAAGATTGTCATCTGCTTGAGAAACAATAGGATGTTGTTGGTTTCTTGACTCAAAGAGATCATATAAACTCTTCTCTTATTTAAGACATGACTGTGGCACAACAAATATCCACTTGGTGCTCGATCAAAATCATCAATCATCAAATTACGAGATCATTATGTCCTTTTTACATTGTGGTAGGAATGAATCATGAGAAAAAGGAGTGTTGGAAATAAAAGAACGAGTTGTAATTTTGGTGATCGTGGTTCTAATGACCGTGGTCAAGACTGTGGCTTAATTTCTAATGCTCGTGGCAGAAGACAAGTAACTGCTGCTCATGCTACAAGTTCTAATGTGTCACCTTTTCCAAAGTTCATGCAAGATCGGTGAAAAGTGCTAACTCAAATCATACAAGATAAATCTAGCACTAATGGGTCTGACAAGCTCTCTCATAAGACAACATTGGGAGATGTTGTCCTTGATACATGGAGCTTCTCATCCTATGACAAGGTGGCTTTCTTTTTTGCATAACATCAAACATATACCAATGTGTTCCGTAGGGTTTGCGGACGGTATTAAGACACTCCGCATCTCTGTCTTTATCTTACGTTCATGGTAACTCGGAATATCTCTTATTAGATTTTGTCTCAGATGCTAACTCCAAAAAAAAAAGATATTTTTGGCAGCTATAACCTCTATGGTAGACCCTTAATATTTCAATGAGGCGGTTCAAGTTAAAATGTGGAAAGATGCGAGGACAAAGGAAGTAATTTCCCTTGAAGCCAATAATACTTACATTTTTGTTGATTTACCACCAAATAAAAATGCTGTTGGGAGTCAATGGGTGTATAAGAAAAAGTTTAACACTGATGGAACAATGAAAAAATACAAAACTTAACTAATTATTCAAGGAAATACTCAACTTAAAGGTGAATATTACCATGAGAATTTTGCCTCGATTGTTAAGTTAATAACAATACTCCCATTCCCAAGGTTGTGACCGCTTAACAATGGGACATGTATCAGATGGATGTACATAATGCCTTTTTTATGAGAATTTAATGAAGAAATTTATATGAAGTTATCTTTGGGTTTTCGTCACTCAAATCCTAATAAGGTATGCTCGCTTCGAAACTCTTTATATGGGCTCATAAAAACACTCTGTTGTTGGTTCAAGAAGATATCAAATGCTATTCTTTGCTTTGGTTTTATTCAATCTTACAATGATTACTTTCTTTTCTCATACACTCGTAAAGAAATTGAATTGCAAAATGCTGATCTTTTATCAAATGCTGATCTTTTGATTTGTGGTAATAATATATACATGCTACAAAATTTTAAAGAGTATTTGAGCAAATATTTCTCAATGAAGGACCTTAGCAAATTCAAAGATTTTATTGGCATTGAAGTAAGTATCTTTCTACCCCAATATAAATACGCTTTGGATATTATGGCAGACACTAGTAATCTTGGATCTCGTCCAGCCGCAACAACTATCGAGCAGAATCATCACCTTACAACGGATTATGGTCCTCTACTTTCGTACTTAAAGCAGTACAAAACTGCTAGTGGGTCGTTTGACATATCTCACTCACACTCGACCATAACTGAATTATTCAGTTCATATGCTATCTCAATTTATGAAGAGTCCCATAGAGGCACATTGGGATGTTGCAATTCAAGTTTTCCGTTTGTTAAAAGGTCATCACCAGGTCAAGGAATTTTATTCAAAACTGATAAAGATCTCACTCTAACGGCTTACTGCGATTTAGATTGGGTTTCATGTCTTTTGACAAAAAAATTTATGAGTGCATTGGTTTTTATGTTTGGTAGATCACCAATTGCTTGGAAAACAAAAAAATAACAAACAATTTTACATTTTTCTGCATAACCAGAGTATAGATAAATGGGTGTTGCTCTGCGGAGATAAAATGGCTTCGAGGTTTGTTAAATATCGAACAGTCTGCATCAACTTGTCTCTTCTGTGATAGTAAGCCACCATTCATATTACAGTAAACCCTGTTTTTCATGAACGTATCAAGTATATTGAACCAGATTGTCATGCATTTCAAGATGCAGTTTGAGATATATGGGATCATCACAACACAACACATTGGTATAAAACTTCAATTGGCAGATCTTCTGACTACAAAATTTAGATTGATTTCAGTTTTGATATATATTATATACGTTGAGCATTCATGACTTACACGTTTTAATGTGAGGGAGAGTATTGACGATAAACATGAGTTTTTTTATGATAAGATTAACAACTCCTATCGTGATATGATATTAGTTGATAAATCTAAGTTGATTGTGTTTATCTTTTACGTAAAGTTTCTTGTATAAATACTTTGTTCATGTTTAAAAGAGATCAAGAGAGTTCGATACCTAACTTTACAAAAGAAAACAAAAAGTGATAGATGATGATTCGCAGAATTGTAATTATTTTGAAAAATCGAATGTATCAGAAGAGATTGTCTAAAAGTGCAAATGGATAGAACTACGTACATCCATAAGGCAAGAGACAAATTGGAACATTGTGAGTTTATATATGGTCTGTCGATGGAAGTTCAGTGAGATCAATGGTATCAAAAGTATCATAATACTTAACATTTTAGATGAACATGTAAGGACCTTATAGATATTGATAGTGCTGGGATACACACTTTGTTTGATACAAAGCTACGTAATTAGTAATGTTTTAATGTGAATAGATTTGTATTTTAATAGTTTGTATTGTTATGGCCTAATGTCACTATCCGAAACGATTAAATCTAAAATTCCAATAAGAAGAAAAATCGCATTAAATAAACAAACATATCATGAGATGATGTTAGCGATGACATAATAGCCCAAATGATTTGAGCAATGACATCACAACAAAAAGAGATTGTTTGTCTACATTTTCAATATAATAAGTAAAAACAAAACAAAAAAAAACATTTCTTCTTTTGTTTCGGTTAATGTAAAAATATTATGGTAAATAGCTAATGGCAATAACTTATTAGTTTCTTACCTTTCTCACAAAGTTACGATGATTAAAATCATGTTTGTTTGTTTGTCTTCCGATTATGGCTTAGACATATTACTTTTAATTTAAATGACACGGTCTCCTACGATTAGTAGCATTGATCAAACAATGTATTATTCATTACAATTTTTTTTTTATTATTGATTAAAACATCTAACTGATTAAAAACCTACAATCATTGTATCTATAATTGCATGTACAAGAAAAACATCCGACAAAAGTAATTGTAATTTTAACCATAACCGTAATCGTTGGCAGCCGTCAAACGAACATGATTTAAATTTTACTATAGACATTAAATGTATAGCTATTTATTAAATTATTTCATATCTATGTGTTTTGAATAAACAAAAGCATTTTGATTATATAAAAGGTTTCGGATAGGGAAATGTGTTCATGTTCTCAATGACATTTCTAATTCCAAATTAATAGTGGAATAAATAACAAATTCTTTGATAAATAAAATTGAGTTTTTAAATTGATTGTTATGCACGTAATCACGTTATAGACGCATACAATAATCAAATTACCAACTAATTGATATTAATTTGACATCAACGATAAAATTTGGTGACCAAAACTTAAAACACTAATTTTTTTAATGTTTTAAAAGTTGTCACTATACACAAAATTCTATCACTATATATTATGTGGTTGAACACCGACTTCGAATGAATATGATTTCATCACTAAGTTGTTTTAGAAAATTTCACCAAAATTAATTAAAGTAAATGAAAAATAAAATTGGAAAAACTGAAATTTTATTTTAAATTATGAAATCCAAAAATAATCTTTCAAATGATATACATTTCTACACGAATATAAGACTATAAATATGTTTGTGTCTACTTTGGTTATATATTTAAATCCAATATTATCTGATTCTTATTTCCACTCTAAAGAAGTATAGTGTCCAACGTTATAGTCTCCACCATTACCACTACTCTCTCCTTTCTCATATACATATATTATGTTATAACTATTATTAAACAAAGCTTCTTAACTCTTATTTTTCTATAAAAGGCATGAGTTCTCCACAAGCCGTTCTCATCAATCAAAGTTAAGTACTCACATAATGGCTTGTGCTCTATCTTCCAACGTCGAGCTTTCAGAGACAAACAGTCCAAGGCATCAGAAAAGCCGTCCAAGAGCAGAGAAGGAAGAAGTGGACTACATGCAACGAGCTCAGTGGCTAAGAGCAGCTTTGCTTGGAGCCAACGATGGTCTGGTCACTGTAGCGTCGCTCATGATGGGTGTTGGTTCTATCAAAGAAGACGTTAAAGCAATGTTGCTTGTTGGTTTTGCCGGCCTTGTAGCTGGTGCTTGTAGTATGGCCATTGGAGAGTTTGTGTCTGTGTGCACACAAAGAGATATTGAAACTGCGCAGATGAAAAGAGCTAGTGAGAGTAAGACATCATTATCAGTAATCGATGAACAAGATGAGGTAATGTATATATAACTCAACATCTTTATACAAAAAAGTTGAGTCGGATTCCATAATTCTGGGATAGATGTAGAAGTGGTATAACCATTATACCACTTATTTCTTCTAATATTACCTATTTATTTGAGATAAATGTGCATAAATCTTAACATTATTCAAAATTATTTTCTTTTCTTCTTTTAATGACTTGACATTTCTATATGAATATATGTTTAAAAATATGTAAATGTAATGACAGGATGAGAAAAAGGAACGATTGCCTAATCCGGGACAAGCTGCAATGGCATCCGCGTTAGCGTTTTCAGTAGGGGCAGCAGTACCGCTCCTGTCTGCAGTATTCATAGAGAATCACAAGATAAGAATGGCGGTGGTGGCGATTGTAGCCACACTAGCATTGTTGGTATTTGGAGTGACCGGTGCGGTCCTTGGAAAGACAAGTGTGGTTAAGTCAAGTATTAGAGTTGTGGTTGGTGGCTGGATGGCTATGGCATTTACCTTTGGCCTCACGAAGTTCATTGGTTCCGAAACCATGCAAATCTAGACGCTCTAGTTTCAATATGGTCTTCTAGTGACTTTGTATAATAATCATCACATTATCTCCCTATAACTATATATATATATATATATATATATATATGTGATGTAAACAATCTAGTGTTTCAAACAAACACCAAAAAGTTAAATAAATGGTTTATTAATCGATCTTCGTTTAAAAATTCCGGACATATAATATAAGTTAAAATTCATGGCTAGACATTTGCAAAGTCTAATTTATAATTCAGCACTCATACATTCTTGAAAATGTACCTAAAACAGATTGATCATTGTGTAATTTTAATTTCAGCTTTTGTTGCATTGTTAATTTCAAAAAATTGCTAATTGCTCAAGAGATTCAACAAATTGAATGTTTGCTATGTATATCTACACTTCCGTTAGGTCACTCACTAAGCAGATGAAATCATGAAAGCAAATGGAGTGATTCCAAATACGTTTGTGCTGAAGCCTGAACATGATGATCAAAGCTTATGCAAAGTATCTTGAGGGTGATAAGCGAGATGATACTTTACCGTGAGATGGCTCTATATGGTTATGAGCGAGGAAGGCTTGAACATGGCATAGGGTGTTGGAACAATTTTTATGAACAAATTTGCATGTTCAATTGGGCAATATAATCCAAATATTGATTGCAAAAATTGTTGGAATGTGAATGAGAAATGGGCATTTAGCTTATGAAAAAGCCATAAATTTGTTGGCTAAAATAATGAGGGACAAAAGTCCCACATTGGAAACTTGAGGAAAAATCATCTAGTATATAAATGGGAGAGCTCATGTAGTAGCTTAAAAGAGTTGGAGAGAAAAAGGACCACGCCATGCGCGCGCCGCCGCCGCCAGGCCGGGCCGGGCTTGGTCTCGGATCTCGGGTCTCGGGTCTTTTTGGGCCAAATTTTGATTACGGTTTTGGCCCAAAACTGAGTCAAAACCCTAAACTATACCCACGGTTTTCTCTCCTAACCGTCCACGATTTTTTCGTTGCTTCGGGTTCCTCCCACGTTTTAGGGTTGCAAAAACCGCTCCCTTAAGGCTATAAAACAAGCCTTAATCCTCATTAACCTATTTTCGGCCGCCACCTTTTCGCATTCTCTCCCAAAGTCGTTCCAGCGATCTTCCTCCTCTCTTCTTCACGCACTGTAAGTTTTTCTCGAGAGTATAGCGTAGATTATTGTTCGTGGATTCTACAGTTGGGTGTTGCGATTGTAGTCTCGTCCTGGTTGTATCCTGGGATTCAAAATCTCATCAAACCGCCACACTGCGGGAGATTTATTGAATTAAGGAAAGAGATCAAATCTCGCCTCCACGAATTTGTCTTCTTCTTAATTCCGTTTTCAATCGTTTGATCCGTAAATCGTTTTTTCATATCGTAATTTCAAACGGCTTTCGCGAAGGCCTAACGGCGAGTTTCACGAAACATGAAAAATATTATTCTAGAAACGCCTATTAGGGTTTCTACGAATAGGTTATTTTAAAAAAAAAAATATATATATATATATATAAATATATATATTTATATATTTATTTATAGAAATGCCTGTTATATATACATATATATATATATATAAATAAATATATAAATATTTTGACTCCTTTAAAATAAATAGTTTTTTGATATTGTAAAGGAGTCAAAATATTTTTTTGGAATTTCTCGGAATATCAAAAAAAAATTTATAATACATTTTGTGATATCCGTAGAAATTTGAGCGAATTCTCGGAACGCTTTTTTAAGCAAATTTCCATAGAACACAATTTTAACGATTTTTAAAATCGATTATATTGCTATCGTATTTGTTTGTTATCCATATTGATTCTGTTTCTTCTATATCTGAATAGATTCATCTGAAATGGCTAACGAAACTGCTTACGTGCCTGTTGATACCACATCCCAAGGTGCCAATGATGGAATTAACGCAAGTGAGGTGACGCCCCAGATTTGGAGTGGTCTACCACTTGGTTCATCCGCATCTGATGTCCCGTATGTGCCTAGTGCTATAAGTGCAGGACTTACGCCGAAAAAATTCGATGGGTCCAATTTTAAGACGTGGCAGCAAAAGATGCACTTCTTTCTGACCACTCTGAAATTGGAGAAGTATATCACCAAGGTTAAGCTTGTCTTACCTCCGTGGAATACTGATCCACGAGCTCTTGCTAGTGTTGAGTCGTGGAACCATGGAGACTACTTGTGTCGAGGCTACATTCAAAGCTGCCTGTGGACCAACTGTTCAATGTGTACAGTGAGGTCAAAACTTCCAAAGATCTCTGGGATGCCTTGGAAAAGAAGTATAAGTCTTTCAACGTAGGCTCTGGGAAATATGCAGTTAAGAAATTTCTTGACTTCAAAATCGTGGACTCAAGGCCCATCATGGAGCAAGTTCATGAACTGCAAATGATATCCCAAGAGTTAACCGATGAGGGAATGAAGTTGTGTGAGACATTCACTGTGAATTGCTTTATTGAGAAGCTACCTCCCGGTTGGGTCGATTTCAAAAATTATCTCGACCACAAGCAAAAGGCTTTGACGTTGTCAAACTTAATTTCCAGGTTACAAATTGAGTCAACACATCGCAGATCAGATTACCATCTCGATCATAATGCGAATGTAGCCGAATACGCAAGAAAGGGCAAAGGCAAGGTTGTGGCAAACAACAATGGACCTAATAAACATGCGCTTAAAAAGGTCGCACCTCAAGCCTCCACAAGCTTTAAGAAGCAAGGCAACCCGAAGAAATTCTCTGGGAGTTATCATCATTGTGGTAAGAAAGGGCACAAGTCCTTGGAGTGTCGCAGTAAGGCGAAGGGAAAAGCTCAAGCCAATCTGACTGAAGCTGACCTATGTGCGGTGGTCACTGAGGCAAACATGGTTGAGGAAAACCCTAGGGAGTGGTTTTATGATACTGGAGCAACCACTCACATCTGCATTGATCGAGATATGTTCAGTTCTTATCAGAAGAACAAGTCCGAGGAGCAGTTGATGATGGGAAACACGGCGTTTTCCAAGATTGAAGGTCACGGCAAAGTGGTGCTGAAGCTGACATTTGGACATGAAGTCACTCTCACCAATGTGAAGCACGTGCCAGACATGAGGAAGAACCTAATATTCGGGACATTGATGAGCAAGCATGGATTCGCCATCAACTTTGAGTCCGACAAATTGGTTCTTAGGAAGAATGGGGTGTACTTGGGAAAAGTGTATGTTAAGGGAGGACTGATCAAAATATGTTTAATGAAAGTTCTCAAAAACAATGATGTTCCTACTTTTTTCAATGTTGCAATGAATAAGAAACCAGTTGCTTATTTGGTTGAGTCTTTTAATTTATGGCATGAAAGATTAGGACATGTGAATTATAAATCGATGCAACGATTGATTAATTTGAACCTAATTCCAAAATGTAAAATAAGTAAAGACAAGTGTGAGATATGCGTCGAAACAAAACTCACAAAAATTCCATCACCTCATATTGAACGAACTACTGAACCTCTAGCATTAATACACACTGATTTATGCGAATTCAAAAGCATACAAACTAGAGGTATTAAAAAGTATTTTGTGACATTCATTGAGGATTGTACAAAATATTGTTACGTATATTTGTTACGTAGTAAGGATGAAGTTCTACAAAAATTTAAAGAGTACAAGCTCGAAGTTGAAAATCAACTTAAGAAAACTATTAAAATAGTTAGAAGTGATAGAGGTAGCGAATATGATGGACTGTTTAATGCATTTTGTCAAGAAAATAACATTATCCATCAAACAACAGCTCTCTACTCACCAGAATCTAACGGAGTTGCAGAACAAAAAAACCAAACTCTGAAAGAAATGATAAATGCAATGTTGTAGGAATCTGGGTTACCCCAGAATCTGTGGGAGAAAGCATTGCTCACCATAAATTATATCCTCAACAAAATACCACACAAAACAACTGGCAAAACGCTGTATGAGTTGTGGAAAGGCATTGTACCTTCGTACAAATACTTGAAAGTGTAGGGGTGCCTAGCAAAAGTAGAAGTACCTCCTCCTAAAAAGGTCACAATTGGACCTAAAAGTGTGGATTGCATATTCATAGGATACGCACACAATAGTACTGTTTATCGGTTTCTGGTACATAAATCAGATATACCAGATATCCATGTCAATACGATTATGGAATCAAAAAATGCAACATTTTTTGAAAACGTGTTTCTGTGTAAGGATAAACATCCAAAACGAGCACTTGAAGAGAGTGATGCAATCACCTCCATAAATGAGGCAAGCACATCTGGTACTTCAGTAACTGAAGTAGAAAATATTGAAGATGAACCTAGACGAAGCAAAAGAGCTCGTAAGGAAAAATCTTTTGGTGATAATTTCTTGACGGTCTTTCTCTTAGACAATGAACCAAGAATATTCACCGAAGCCATGTCTACACCTGATGCGCCTTCTTGGAAGAAAGCTGTGAATAGTGAGATCGACTCCATTATGCAAAACCATACATGGGAGATAACCGATCTACCACAAGGCTCTAAGGCATTACGGTGTAAATGGATTTTCAAAACAAAATTAAAAACCGATAGCTCAATAGAGAAGTACAAGACTAGATTTGTGGTGCAAGGATTCCGACAAAAAGAAGGTTTAGATTTCTTTGACACCTATTCTCCAGTAACGATAATAACTTCAATAAGAATGTTGATAAGCATCGCAGCATTGAGGGACTTGGAAATACATCAAATGGATGTAAAAACTGTTTTTCTAAATGGTGATTTAGAAGAAGAGATTTCTATGAAACAACCTGAAGGGTTTGTCGTCTCTAGTCAAGAACACAAAGTGTGTAGACTTGTAAAGTCATTGTACAGACTCAAACAAGCTCCTAAACAATGGCATGAAAAATTTGACAATGTAATTATGTCAAATGGTTTGAGCATAAATGAATGTGATAAGTGTATCTATGTCAAAAATATGCCAAATAGATATATTTTGTTATGCGTATACGTGGATGATATGCTTATCATTGGTAGCAATAAAGACATGATCAATCAAACTAAGAGTCTGCTTAGTGAAAAGTTTGACATGAAAGATATGGAATTAGCAGATTCATTCTAGGAATCAAGATAACTAGACATTCTGAAGGAATCATCTTATCCCAAACTCATTATGGTGAGAAGATTTTTGAGCGGTTTAAGAACTACTCAAATGGAAGTGCAAAAACTCTTGTCGACCCTCAACTTCACTTGACCAAAAATTTGGGTGAAGCGGTGTCACAACTAGAGTATGCACGCATGATCGGAAGCTTGATGTACTTAACAAACTGTACTAGACCCGATCTGGCGCACTCGGTAAATATACTAAGTCTCTACATGAGTAATCCAAGACATAATCATTGGAAAGCTATAACTAGAGTATTAAACTACCTACGTTATACGAAAGATTATGGGTTGTACTACGGTAGAGAACCTGGAGTTTTGGAAGGATACAGTGATGCGAACTGGATATCCGACTCTAAAAACTCGAAATCCACGAGTGGATATATCTTTACACTTGGTGGTGTAGCAGTGTCCTGCAAATCTTCCAAACAAACTCTATTGGCTAGATCAACAATGGAATCTGAGTTCATAGCTTTAGACAAAGCTGTAGAAGAAGCAGAATGGCTTCGTAATTTTTTGGAAGATATCCCGATGTGGGAAAAACCAGTGCCAACAATACGTATACATTGTGATAGTCAATCGGCTATTGCTCGGGCACTGAACAATCTGTATAATGGTAAATCGTGTCATATACGAAGACGACATAAAACCATTAGGCACTTGATCTCAAGTGGTGTAATCACGGTAGATTACATTAAGTCAGCTAATAACCTAGCGGATCCGTTTACTAAAGGTTTAGCTCGAGATCAAGTCGTACAATCATCAAGAGGAATGGGTTTAAAGCCTATGACTAAAGATGAAGTTTGATGGAAACCCCACCTACGTGACTGGAGATCCCAAGATGTAGGTTCAAAGGGACAACTAAATCAAACAGAATCTGAAAAACACGGTGAGACTTACGTCTATACCCAGTTCTTAGGATGATAAACAGTGTTGTTACCTGTATGTGTAGGATAAGCATTGCTTTTAATGATTTGAGACCATAGTTTTGACATATAAGTGGAGTATTACATGATGCTCTTTAAAAAAAAGCTAATGGCAAATCACCTTATGAGTGTGAAATGAGGCCGCTTCTAGGAGAATGAAGGAAATGCTATATTCTCCAAGTTCACTCATGATTAACCAGGCAAGTCCACGGCCACAATGGACACAATAGAGAACATAGTTCTACGAGAAATGAAACTGTGTTATACATGTTGTGTCGGTTTACATCAAAGCTTGGATGGTTCAAGACATCATGTTCACCTCCTGGTCGAGTAAACCCGATAGATATAATGAGTGGTTCAAAGCTGAAACATGCTACCAACTCAGATACAGTAAATTTTTGTTTATACTCTCGAAATTCATTCTGTCTAGTTTATAGAATACGTCTAGATAGTAGAGTCCATCGAGTCTATCGAGTATGCATTGTATAGAGTCATTTCTATTCATGTGGGGGATTGTTGGAACAATTTTTATGAATAAATTTGCATGTTCAATTGGGTAATATAGCCCAAATATTGATTGCAAAAATTGTTGGAATGTGAATTAGAAATGGGCACTAGACTCATGAAAAAGCCATAAATTTGTTAGCTAAAATAATGAGGAGGGACAAAAGTCCCACATTGGAAATTTGAGGAAAAATCCTCTAGTATATAAATGGGAGAGCTCATGTAGTAGCTTAAAAGAGTTGGAGAGAAAAAGGACCAAGCCACGCGCGTGCCGCCGCCACCGTCGGGCCGGGCCGGGCTTGGGCTCGGGGCTCGGGTCTCGGGTCTTGGGTCTTGGCAAAGGGCCATAGGCCCAATAAGGTTCTTTTTGGGCCAAATTTTGATTACAGTTTTGGCCCAAAACCGAGTCAAAACCCTAAACCATACCCACGGTTTTCTCTCCTAACCGTCCATGATTTTTTGTCGGTTCGGTTTCCTCCCACGTTTTAGGATTGCGAAAACCTCCCTTGAGGCTATAAAAACAAGCCTTAATCCTCATTAACCTATTTTTGGCCGCCACCTTTTCGCATTCTCTCCCAAAGTCGTTCCAACGATCTTCCTCCTCTCTTCTTCACGCACTGTAAGTTTTTCACGAGAGTATAGCGTAGATTATTGTTCGTAGATTCTACAGTTGGGTGTTGCGATTGTAGTCTCGTCCTGGTTATATCTTGGGATTCAAAATCTCATCAAACCGCCACACTGCGGGAGATTTATTGAATTAAGGAAAAAGATCAAATCTCGCCTCCATGAATTTGTCTTCTTCTTAATTCCGTTTTCAATCATTTGATCCGTAAATCGTTTGATCCGTAAATCGTTTTTTCATATCGTGATTTTTATATTCGGTTTTTCGCGTTCTAACATAGGGTATTGCAAGGAGATGAGGAACAAAGGTATGGTTCCAAGTGGGAGTTGTTACATGGTTTTGATCTACACTCTCGCCATGGAAAGGATATTGAATGAATTGGTGGAAGTTGTATATGATATGTTGGTGAATTCATTGACACTGGATATGATGATTGTAATACGGTTTTTGCAAAGATGTGAAGGGAAAGAAAGCAGGGGTAATGGAGCTCTTGAGATTCTTAAGAAATGGAAGAAAAGGGATTCCGTGATGGGGGAAAGGAATTACCGAACATTGATGTACGAAGTGTATTTTTTAAACAGGGGATGATTGGATTCTGCACATCCGAAAGGCCAATCAATCCGGTAAAAGGGGTAAAATAAGGGTTTTATTCGTTGAAAGTGTGCTTCTTACACTCTAGATAAATGAAAATGATCCTGACTATATGGGTTATATCAAGTTTTGATCTCAAATATTCTGTGTTCTTTTTGATATATTTATTCAAGGATTCAAGGATTCAACAATTCAAAGATCTCATTGTATTGAATCTTGTTCAAAGAATGATGGCTAGCAGAGGAACATGACTAGATTCTACAATTTCATGGAGGAACAACCATTGTGTTTTCGAAGTCAGAGAAACAACACGACATCTCTTGAAATTTTTTCGAAGCAAAATACAAAGCAATGACTTATAAAACTTGTGAACTTGTTTGGATTGATTGTATGATAGATTGATCTTGTTAAGTTTCAAGTTTCTGAGATTTGTTTGTGAGTATGAAAGTGTTGCTTTCTCTATGTTTTGTCAAATTTAAGAAGAAAAACAAAGCAAGAAAGTAAATGATTGACACGGTGATTTAACGAGTTCGGACCTTTTCCACGTCTCGTCGGAGATAGTATCCAAAAAATTCACTAAGAACTTGCTGAAGAATTAGCCTTAACCGTTTACAATCAAACCCCTCTCTTTCAACTCTAACTCTCACCAGTTTCTCTTTTCTAATTTATACAAAATAGAGATACTCTGCCTGTGATAAATTCTACAGTTTACTTACGGCAAATTTGAATTTTTGTGTTTGTAGTTAACGATTCTTCAGCTTGTCCTTCTATGCAATTTATTTGGCATTGTTGATTTTTCTCTTGATTCACCTCGACAGCATGCCAACGACCGTGATTCCGAGAGGATGATGAAGAAGACATGTTTTCTCGGTTTTCTCTTTCACTTAAAATAAACCGGGACCTTCTGAACCAAAGAGAGTGTTCTCAACACTTCCATCCTTTTCGATTTCAGAACACATTCGAACTACCTTTTACAAAACTCCATCTTAGTTTGAATGTTCTCCAACTTGGTTCTTCTTTTATTTTCCTTAGATTTTCTCTTCACCGGTAATTTATCCTGATCTTCACTCAGAGATTCTGAGCAGCTGCAAAGCTTTGTGAAGCTTGCCCACATGCATAGTTTTTGTGAAAATATCAGCCGAATTCCACATGGTAGACACTTTAGAGATTTTAACTTCTCCTTCTGCAATCTTGTCCCTTATGAAGTATAGACGTGCATCAATATGTTTTGTTCTCTCATGATATACATAATTCTTTGAAAGTGAGATACCACTTTGTGAGCAAACAATAACTTCAATGTGTTCTTGTTTAAATCCCAATTCTTCTCTAAGGCCTTTCAGCTAAATTCTCTTCTTTACAACTTCAGTTAATGCCATGTATTCAGCCTCAGTGGTCGATAAATTTTTGTAACCTGATTTCCAACTGATCACATTACCTCTTGCAGTAAAGACAAAGCCGGTTATGAATCTTCTTTTGTCCAAATCTACAACATAATCTGAGTCACAAAATCCCTTGATTATTAAGTCCTCTTGCTTTCAGAATTTGAGCTTGTGATTTAGGGTAGTTTTGATGTATCGAAGCACCCACTTTACTGCTGTCCAATGTTCCTTTAGAGGCTTGCTCATGTATCTACTGATTATACAAACAGGATGAACTAGATCAGGTCTTGTTCCGATCATAGAATACATGAGACTACCTACTGCATTTGAGTAAGGTATGCTCTTTATGTATTCAGCCTGAGCAAGTAATTCTTCTTTTGCTGTAGTCTTGAGTTTAAAATGTATTCCCATAGGTGTTTGAACTTCTTTTAACTGTTCCGACAAAATTGCGAAGGGGAAGGGGGAGTTACGGTTTCAAATTTAGGGATTTAGAGGTTTTAATCAGCCGGTTTAATCCGGTTAGATAATAACCAAAAACTCGGGTTATAATCTTGGTTAAATCCGGTTAGGTAATAACTTATAAACAGTAAACCATTATTATCTGAAGATTAACCGAGTTGACCAGCAATTATGGGTAAATCATGTTCGAACTTCAGAGTAGGGGTGATAAAAGTTTTTAATTTTCCGAGGAGGGACATACAAATCAGGACTTTAGTTCTAGGGATATTTGGTGTTATACGATAGTTTCGAGGGGAAAATAGATTGTTTCCCCATTATTTTTTGCTTGATATCAAATTAATTGTTTAAAAAACAACTTAGATATAAAAACAAAATAAAATCATAAAATTAAAAAATACATTATATATATATGGCAAAATGTAATAAAAACATACCTAATTTTTTTGATGGAAAATGATCATAAAGAATACATCAACTCTAATTCGGTGTAACTCAGCTAAGTAATTTTTTACAACTGACAGTTCTCTATAGACACCATGTAGATATTCAACCTTTTACACACTAAAAATCAGTGTAACTCATCTAAGGAAAATTTTCAAAACAAAACAAATAACTAATATGTTAAACTGAACCAAATCGAGTCAATAACCGATCCTAATTTTAGTCATACTGTTAATTTAGTCGGTTCTGTTTGTAATTTTAATGCTAATTTAATTTATTTTTAATTTAATTTATTCATTCTGTCGGTTTAGTTTTTATTTATTAAAAATAAAGTTTATATTTGAAATTATCATATTCGTAATTGGCCATTTGGCCGATCATTGTGTCCTTGTAATCTTAGCTGATTTTGGCTTATGAGATATTCTGATTGGTCGCTTGGCTGAGTACTGAAACTCATGGGTAGAGTCACTATGTTTGTCCAGTTTGATCAGCCGTTTGGAGAATCGTCATGCCACCCAATGATTGATTCATGCAGAATTGGAGATTTCAATTTTAAGTGTTCTATTTGTAATTTGGACATCAATTTTATTTTATTTTTCACATAAGTATAGCTCCAATTCTAATAAAGAATGGGCGACCAAGTATTCAAGAAATCTTTAGATTTATTTTTAAAATCTAGAATTACAAAATTAGTAGGAATGAAATATTTTTCAATGATGATAAGTACATCTACTAAAATTATCATGGGAGATCGAAATGATTTGTTTGCAAAAACGAATTATATACTCAGTATGTTGATGCAATATCCAATGTGGTGTTAGTGTGTGATGAAATATGTTAGATATGATATATTTTTTCTTTCAAATAAATAAAAAAAATCCAGAAATGTTATTGACTACTCATCTATATAACCTAATTATTCAATTTAGCAGAAATTAAAAGGTTAAAATATAAGTTTGCAAATGTTTAGTAAATTAAGTTTTGCAGGTTCAAGGCATTAACCATCACTTTAAGTACGTAGTTTTGACAAATAATTGACTACTCATGTGATAACCAACAAGATTAAACATAGATGAAGAATTCTCAGAAAATAAATCCAAATTTAAAATTCCACAACTCTTTTTAAATTTTCTTGCAACCAACTAGAGAACTACTTAGGTATGATTAATACACAACAATTAGTAGAAGATAATGGTATAATAAAATCAAACATATAAGAACATGGATCGGATGGAAAACTCTTCCTTCAATGATTACTAAAGTTCAAACATTTGGAACACTTTGTATAAATCGTTTTCTTTACTTTTTTGTTATTCTTTCATTTCACAATAAAGAAACAAACCATAATTAAACAAAATTTATTTGTATTCTGTTCTCCATCTTTCTTAGCTCATTTTATACCCTATATCAACAAATATTTTGAGTTTAAACATATTAACTGACAAATATTTATTAGCTGAAAGTTTAAAGATATTATCTGATTGTGTAGGACATGAATTTTATAAATTTATATAGCTTTAGTTAACACCAAAGACTATAAACACCATAGTTGGTTCTTTGACTAGAGATTTGGTAAAATTGGTTATTTTTACAACGTGAAAATTGTAGATATGAAAAACAAGTTCTACCACACTCAAAGATTGAAAAGAAAAAATAGATAACCCTAAAATACTTTAAGATATGAGTATGTTGTATCAATGTGCGTTTATTTTAATCATTTATTTTACAATGGTAATGAAATTTTAGTCATCAAAATTTGATTGAGTAAACTATGATTATAGTTTTGACAAATAAAATACAGACATCAAAAAAATATCGTTCACACTAGTAAAATATTTTTATTTTTATTAAATTCATTATCGAGAAATTGAAGAAAAACAAAGTTAAAAAACCATCTTTTAAAATAAGAAAAAAAATAGTAATGCTCATGTCACATTTTAGTGAAAGTTTCAATTATTAGAACCTACTCTCGCATTGAAAGACATTACTCCACAAGAAATCTGAAATTAAGTAAACCCAAGTGTGGAACACCTTCGATTAAGGGGAAGCATTGGACATGTTCACATCTCTGTTGAAAAACGAGAAGGAAAACTTGATGACAAAAGTACAGTATTATACTGTTAGGTTTTTCAAAAGAGTCAAAAGGATACAAGATGTATAGCTCAAAAACAAGAAGAATCTTAATCACCAAAGATGTGGTATTTGAGGAAACAAAATATTGGGACTAGGATCAGAATCAAGAGAATCATATTTCTGAATTAACATGGAAAGATGATGACAAGACATGGGAAGAAACTGAAGATGAAAACAACGATTGGAAAGGAACTGGAGAAACTACAGAAGGAGTTGAACAAACCGCAGAAATAATAGAAGAAACTACAGAAGATAATCAAAGTAAACCTCCTATTGAAGTTAGGGAGGGTCGAGCAAGAAGACCTCCACGATATCGCAGTGACCATGTCACCGAAAATAAAAAAACAGACGAGTAAGGTGAACTCAACTTAACTCAAAGGAAATAGAACAACAGAGGAGGAAGGTGAACTCAACTTCACTCAAATCAATTTTGTCGATCCTTCAACATTTGAAAAAACACAGAAAATTCTGAAATGGAGAGAAGCCATGAATAAAGAAATAAATTCAATATAAAAGAATCAAACTTGGGAGCTTTCAAACTTACCAGTTGGAGCGAAATGCATTGGAGTGAAGTAGATTTTCAAAACAAAACTCAATGAACATGGATAGGTAAACACAAATACAAGGAACCTAGGGTGGTCAAAGGGTATTCTCAAGAACATGGAGTTGATTACACATAAGTCTATGTTTTTGTTGCTCGAATGGATACAATTAGAATAATCTTAGGTACTACAGCTCAAAAGGCCAGGGATATCTACGAATTGGATGTAAAATCAGTTTTTCTCTATGGAGTTCTGGTTGAAGATATTTACATAGAACAACCAAAAGATTATGTGACACAAGGACATGAAGAATAAGTCTACAAACTTGACAAGGCTCTTTATGGCATAAAACAAGCTCCAAAAGCCTTTGTTCTTATAAGCAGGTAAGGAAGGATTTCTCAAAACTCGAATTGAAGAGTATTTCAATAAAGAAGGATTTCTCAAATGAACAAGGTAACATATTGATTGTCAGTATCTATGTGGACGATCTCATCTATAAAGGAAATGATGTTTTAATGATGAAAGAATTCAAAGCATCAATGCAAAGAGAATTCGATATGACTGATCTTGGAAAATGAGGTATTTTTGGGAATTGAAGTCTTACAGAATTCACATATCACAGTCAAAGTATGCTCAAGAAGTCTTGAAACATTTTGCGATGGAAAATTGCAATACAATCCAATGGTTCCAGGAACTAAAATCAATATGGATGTAGGAGGAGAACAAATCAGTGAGATCTTCTATAAGCAGATAATAGGAAACCTCATGTACATCACAACAACAAGACTTGATCTACAATTTGCAGTAAGTTTTCTGAGTCGATATATGTCTAAATCTACTCAGTTACATTTGCAAGCAGCAAAGAGAGTCCTTAGATATTTGAAGGGCACTGTGGATTTTGGAATTTGGTACAAAATGTAAGCAGCAACATCAAACTTCATCAAGCCCAATCTCAACATTTGTCACTTTGGCCCAACGGAGCCCATCACTACGAAACAAATGCACGAACCGTGCAGGTGCAATTCCGTCTTGATAAAACAGCTCCTCAAGACACCTATCTCATCAAATAACGGTCTCTGCTTTCTTCCCAGACCTGCCAGATTGATGCTCCTCAAGACACCTGTCATTAGGGCATCCTCTTTTTTTTTATGCTTTACCTATATAAGAAGAAGACCTTGTAATCGTTAGTTATCATCTCTTTGTAATCAATTCACTATCAATGAAACAAAGCATTATTCAGTATTGTTCTTATTGTTCTCTCTGATTTCTTTTTGCTTTCATGGTATCAGAGCCATGGATATGCCTCTCACCGAAACCTATTTCTGCTTCCTCTCTAAGCATTTCATAATGTGTAACCTTAAAACTTTCATCCTCAAACTACCTTCTTTGGAAAACTCAGTTTGAGTCCTTCCTATCCAGCCAAACACTCATCGGTTATGTTATTGGAACCACACTTAAACCTACACCCACAATCACTGTCCAAAGAGGCGATGTGTTAATGGAAGAACCAAACCGAGAATACTTCAAATGGCTGCAAAATGATCAACTCGTTAAAGCCTGGATTTATGGCTTACTGAAGATGCTTTGAGGAAGGTATATGGTATTGGTACTGCTTAAGAGGTATGGCTCACTTTAGCTAAACACTACAATCGTGTTTCAAATTCCAAAAAATATGAACTGTAGAAAAAACTGCAAACCTTTTCAAAACAAGGTAAAACAATGGCCGATTATCTCACTGAAGTTAAGAACATATGCGACCAGCTTGACTCGATTGGGTATCCTCTTATTGATCATGAAAAGATTTATGGAGTGTTAAATGGATTAGGCAAGGAATATGAATCAATATGTACTGTTATTGAATACTCACTTGACTCACATCATGGTCCTACTTATGATGATGTTGTGTTCAAACTTACTGGATTTGAAGATAAGTTGCAGGCTTATCTATCACCTACTGAAATTTCATCTCATATGACAATAAACCTTGGTAGAGGCTACTACAATAGAGGACGTGGTCAACATAATGGCAGATTCAATGGAAACTACAACAGAGGAAGAGCAACTTACAGCACTCGTGGTCGTGGTTTTCAACAGCAGTTGTATTCAGGCTCTTCAACTGGGCACTCTTCACACTTTTCTGCTCGGCCAACTTGCTAAATATGTGGAAAAATTGGTCATGTTGCCTTAAGATGTTTTAAACGATTTGACAACACATATCAGAATGAGGACTTACCCAATACATTGTCAACTATATGTGTTGATGATGTGTCTGCAGGTTCAGGCTTGGAGTGGTATCCTAATACAGGAGCTTCAGCTCACATCACCAACTCAAAGGACCATCTTCACACATCTCAACCCTATGAAAGAAACAATTCAATTATGGTAGGAAATGGAAATTTTCTACCTATAACTCACATTGGTTCAATTCCTCTCTCCACTCAACAAGGTACCTTACCTCTCAATGATGTATTGGTATGTCTTGAAATCACTAAATCACTTATATATATGTCTCGAATTACTGCTGATTATCCGTGCTCTTTCAAGTTCGACTCTAATGGTGTTTATGATAAGGAAAAAATGACAAAATGGTTGATAGCACAAAGAAGCCGCCATAAGGATCTGTATTGGTTGGAGAACAAATGGATTCAAGCATTCTTTTCCACTCGGCAGCAGAAAGCAAGCAAAGAAACGTGGCATAAAAGGCTTGGGCATCCACACTCAGATGTTCTCCAGCAACTAGTAGCAAGAAAAGCCATAACTATCAATAAAACAAACTCACAAGTATGTGAAGTGTGTCAGCTGAGCAAATCTTGCAGATTTCCTTTTTTAAATTCTTAGACTTTGTCAAGTAGACCTTTAGAAAAAGTGCATTGCGATCTATGGGGTCCTGCACCAGCTGTTTCAACTCAAGAATTCCGCTATTATGTTATTTTCATCGACAACTTTGCACGATACACTTGGTTTTACCCACTTAAACTCAAGTCTGACTTCTATGCTACATTTCAAATCTTTCAAAAAACAATGGAAACACAACTTCAGCAGAGACTAATGAGTTTTCAATGTGATGGTGGTGGGGAGTTTACTAGCAATCGTTTTATGTCTCATCTTGCAACTTGCGGTATTAAACAGCTTATAAGTTTTCCACAGAATGGTCTAGCGGAACGCAAGCATCGTCATCTGATTGAATTAGGTTTATCCTTGATGTTTCAAAGCAAAGTGCCCCAACAAATGTGGGTGGAAGCCTTCTTCACAACAATTTTTTTGGCAAATTTGCTACCTTTTTCTATGCTGGACAATAAGAAAAGTCCTTATGAAGTTTTGCTGAAAAAAGAACCAGTGTATACATTCCACAGAAGTTTTGGATGTTCGTGCTTCCCTTATCTCAGATCCTACTCCTCCAACAAATTTGATCCAAAATCATTGCATTGTGTCTTTCTTGGTTGTAACGACAAATATAAAGGGTATCGATGCTATTATCCTCCTTTTGGAAGAGTTTTCATAAGCAGGCATGTTGTTTTCGATGAAAATCAGTTTCCTTTCACTGATATATATTCTAAGTATCAAACATGTACAACATTTCTGCAGTAAGCATGGCAATCAAGTTTTCTCAAAAGTAAGCTCCTGTTAATGCACATGTTGAGGAGATTCTTACATCACCAATAAGACAAGCTCCTATTAATGCACTTGTTGAGGAGATTCTTACATCACCAATAAGACAAGCTCCTGCTTTAGTTCCTTCTTTGCCTGTTACAACAAATCAGAACACCAATTATCCTTCAAGACAACAATTTTGATACATAAATTGAATCTGATTCAGGGGGACTTTCTCAGCAGCAGACTGATTTTTCTCCTACAATATCACAGCCTATAGACCAAGATAACAACAATGATACAAGTGAGCAGCCAACAGATTCATCAGCTGTTATATCTCCACCACTACCCTCAACCAACACTCATGGAATGATAACACGATCAAAAGATGGCATTAGAAAGCCAAACACAAGGTACGCCCTTATGAATATTCACACAACTCCACAAGAACCAAAGACTGTTGCTTCTGCTTTAAAAGATCCACGGTGGAAATCTGCAATGGAAGAAGAGATATCATCTTTTCAAGAAACTCAAACATATGATAGTTCCTGCTGACCCAAATGTCTGCTAGGATGCAGATGGGTTTTTCGCACAAAGATAAATGCAAATGGCTCCCTGAACAAGTTGAAAGCAAGGCTAGTGCAAAAGGATACTTACAAGAAGTTGGAATTGACTATGTTAAGACATACAACCATGTGATCAAAACAACAACAGTGAGAACAATACTACACATTGCAACCATTTCAAAGTGGGATGTGATGCAACTAGGCGTAAGAAATGCTTTTCTTCACGGTGACTTAAAGGGAAATGTGTATATGATTCAATCGCCTGGTTTCGAGGATCCCAACAAACCAAATCACATCTGCAAATTAAATAAGGCAATTTACAGATTAAAACAATCGCCAAGAGTTTAGTTCGATAAATTCAGTTTTTTCCTCCTAGAGTTTGGATTCAAATGTGCGAATGGAGATCCCTCACTGTTTGTCTATCTCAAAGGTTCTAACACTTTCTTCCTCTTACTTTATGTCGACGATATGCTTTTGACAGGCAACAACAACCGTGTGATTAATGATCTCCTTGAACATCTGCACTCTGAATTTTGGATGAAATACCTTGGCTCTCTTCATTATTTCCTTGGTATTCAGGCTCATCATCACGACGATGGATTGTTTCTTAATCAGGAGAAATACATTCTAGACTTGCTAACCTCAGCAGGAATGCATGATTGTGCTCCAGTTTCAACACATCTACTACTTCAACTCAACATACAGATTGAGCAAAATCAACCATTTTTTGAACCTACCCTTTTTCGAAGCATGGCTGGTAGCTTTAGTATTTGACATTGATCAGACCAGACATACAATTCGTTGTGAACTACATTTTCCAGAAGATGCACGACCCTACAATGCCTGATTTCACAAATCTCAAGCGAATTTTGCGATATGTCAAAGGGACATCAACGATGGGTTTAAATATCTCTGCCTCATCTGATTCAAAACTCACTGCCTTCAGTGATAGTGATTGGGTAGGATACAAGCTGACACGACGTTCAACCGGAGGATATTGTACATTTTTGGGCAAAAACATCATCTCATGGTCGACAAAAAGGCATTAGACTGTGTCTCGCTCTTCGACAGAAGTAGAGTACCGTACTCTTTCTCTTGCTGCACAAGAACTCACTTGGATAAACTCACTTCTACGAGACATTGGCATCTCTCATACAACTCCAGCAGACTTATTTTGTGATAATCTATCAGCCATCCATCTTTCTGAAAATCCAGTAATGCACCCGAGGTCAAATATTTTGAAATCGATTATTATTATATGAGAGAAAGGGTTGCTCTTGGAAGTCTTACGATAAAACACATTCCTTTTGCACTACAGACAGCAGACATCTTCACCAAGCCGTTATCTCTGCCTCTTCATTCTGAACTTCATGGCAAACTTGGCGTATGTCTTTCCCCTACACCAAGTTTGAAGGGGACTGTAAGCAGCAACAACAAACTTCATCAAGCCCAATATTAACATTTGTCACTTTGGCCCAACGGAGCCCTAACACCTCTCATCACTACAAAACAAATGTATGAACCGTGCAGCTGCAACTCTGTCCTGATAAAATAGCTCCTCAAGACATCTGTCTCTGCAAATAACGGTCTTTGATTTCTTCCCAAACCTGCCAGAATGATGCTCCTCAAGACAATTGTCATTAGGGCATCTTATATTTTTTTTATGTTTTTCTTATATAAGAAGAAGACTTTGTAATCATTAGTTATCATCTCTTTGTAATCAATTCACTATCAATGAATCAGTGCATTATTCAGTATTATTTTTATTTTTTTTCTGCTTTCACAAAAAAGGAGGAATTGGTGAGTTGATGGTCTATATTGATAGTGATTTTGCTGGAGATTCAGACAATAGAAAAATACACCATCGGATATGTCTTTCACATAGATAATGCATATGTGGTTTGGTGTTATAAAAAACAACCAATTGTTACTTTATCTACCACTAAAATTGAATATGTGGCTGCTTCAATATATACTTGTCAAACGATCTAGTTAAAAAAAGTACTAAAAGAATTCAAATATGACACAACTGGAAGTATTGTTATTTTGTGCGAAAACACTTCAATGATAACCTTTCTAAAAATCTAGTTTTTTTATGGAAAATGCAAGCACATTAGAGTTCGATTTCATTTCTTACAAAATTTAGTCAATAAGAGAGTAATATCCCTTTAACATTGTGGATCAGAAAAACAAATAGCAGACATATTTACAAAACGGCTGAACAAAACTTTTAAAGCTTCAATAGTTTTTTTAAATCAAATTATGTTGCTCTATGTTTTCTGCAATTTTTAAGGAAGTTTTCTGTTTTAGTTTTTCTTTTAGGAGTTTAGTTAAATTGTGTAATTGGTTATTTAAAACCTTGTTTCGATCAATAAAAAGCAATCTTTCAAGTAATTGTCTGACCTAAATATTACAGTTTTGTGAAAAAATAGAGTAAATTTTACTTCGTGTGCAGGAGGAACACACGTGTGTATTTTCTTTGGCAAGAATAAAGAAGGAATATACTGTCAACGTCACTATATCTTATGACTCGAATAATCCTCGGATATCCTTACTACTCACTGGTCTTGTGTCAAAATTGAGATTCCAAAAAAAATTCCAACCAAATTTTATTTGCCCACAAACATAAACAAACAAATCATTAGAAAAAAAGTAGAAGGTAGAAAAATATTACGAATATTCCTATCTAAATTCTACACATAGCTCTCACTAAAACAGTCCACTTTATATTTGATTCTCTAACGTTTCACTTCTCACTATATTCTCTCATATCCGTCACCAAAATAGTTGTCATTATCATCGACTAAACAATGCCTATTTTCTCCAGAACCAAACGTGTAACCGACCCACTCGACACTGACGCCATGGCTCGGATTTTCCGCCATAGCTGCATCCTAGAAGAAGAGTCTCCTCGGCTCTTCGAGCTCGTAAATGGCTTTCTCGATGATGGTCCTCAAGAAACAATCTGCGACTTTGATTCTGACTCTGACCACTCTGATAATTCTGCATTGGAATGTTCTCGCGAGGCTAGCGAGGAGATCGTGAGTATCGCTGCGAGCTTATCCGATTCCGACTATTATCAGAATCTTTTGCTTGCTCATGTTCTAAGAGCCGTGGAGGCATATTCCGGTCTTAAGTCGAGGTTGAAATCTGTTTTCCGGGACAAAGTAGCGTCATTTCTGCGAGAGTTAGGCCACGACGCTGCAGTTTGTGTATCGAAATGGAGCTCATCGGCTAATCTCACCGCCGGGAGTTACGATTTCATAGACGTCGTTTACAAGCCGTCGGATGATCGGATGGCCATGATCCGTTACTTCGTTGATCTAGACTTTGCTTCGGAGTTCGAGATAGCAAGGCCGACGCAACAATACGTGCACATGTTGCAGTTGCTGCCTCGTGTTTTTGTAGGAAAAGAGAAGAATCTGAGGACGATAGTGAGAGAGTCATGCCACGCGGCGAAGCGGTCGTTGAAAAGCCGTGGCTTGTCTCTCCCACCGTGGCGAAAAAGCACTTACGTGCATCAGAAGTGGTTTGGTCCGTACAAAAGAAAGGTCGGATCTAGCTTAGGAGAAATGTCGTTGACTGTTAGTTGTCGCTCTATGGGATTTGATGACGCAGCCAACACTCGTTTAGTTTGTTCATCAGGACGTGATCCGATCCAAGAAGTATGGAGTAGGATCAAGTGTTAGGCCAAATAGTATATAAAGTGTAGGCCAATAGCTACTACACTCTTTTCCTTGCAAGGAGACTAATTTTGTTATAAATCCATTTGATTTAAGACCAAAGTGTTAATTAATATCTTAAAATAAAAAAAAAGAGGTAAAAATCAAATTGTCAATATTTAATATATGTAACTGGGGTAACCGCATTTTTGTTATAAAAAAAAACTGGGGTAACCGCATTAAGTGATATTCTTAATTTATATTTCTTACTAGATAAGCAAGGTACGCATGTTAGAGCTATTTAACGAAATAAGAAATTTATATGATTTTTAATAATTTTTATGTTATTTTATTAAAATTTATTATTAACATAAAAATTGATATACATATAACTATTTTGAACTAAACTATTTGGTTAAAATTTTGTAAAAGTATAAAGTTAATCTTAAAAACTATTATAATTTTCTATAAAATTTTAATCTCAATTTCAATATGAATTTGTTATATTGTCGAGTCAAATAAGAAAAAAAAATTATTTATAAATTTATTTGGATTGTATTATTGATTAATTTATGAAAAAATAAATGAATAAAGTGGTTACTTTTAATTATTGGAGAATTAACATATAAATTTGAAAGAAATGAGAGAATGATATATAATCTTGAATTTACTGAAAAATGATAAAACAAATTAATTTTTCTAACTGCATTTTTCAATTAATATTAAACGAATTTCCCTATATAAATCTCTTGTGGCTTTAACTAGCAACTTCTTTTCATCCTTTTAATTACTGACGTGTCAAATTCCATCTCCATAGAGTTTTTCTTCATTCGCCCATGACCTTTATTTTTCTTCAGGGTCATATAGAATGTTCATTAATTCATTAGATTTATTGCAAAAAAAACACATTACATTAATAAGTAAACACAAGACTATGAAATATTTTATTGATAATTACCCTATATTCCGATTTTTAATATATTTAAAATTGATCATATCTAAATTTTAAAGTATGTAAGAGTTTTAAGAATTGAATTAAATTGAGTGGATAGATTAAGAAGCATAAAACACATTAAAATTGAGTAGAATGTTACAATGTGTTTTTCACTTAAATTGGAAATTTTGAAAAAATGACACTCTAATTTAGATTTTCTGCCTGGAACATGAAAGAGTTCGATCACACCTCGTCAAATTTTCTTATCTCACCAAAATAATCCAATTCTCATTTATGTACTTACAAAATTTTTTGACAATATTTCATGAAGTTCGATCATGAAGTGATTAGACTCGAAATGTCCAACTATCGGATAGTAAATTTTGGTTGGATGTTTCAAAAAATCTCTAGTATATAAATGGGATAAATTATGCAAAATATATTCTATAATTGTTATAAAAATGACTTATACATACAGTAATTGAAAGTTATACAAAATTATGACATTTAAATTGTCCCATTTGAATTTTTCAACAATATATAAGACATCATGACAAAAAAAACAATATATAAGACATCATGATGATAAAAATGAAAGCGTTAAAAAAGAATTTCCAACCTTTTCCATTAAAAGAGAATAATGAGTGATCACCTTATTCATGAATACAACAAATCCAAATACACAAAAAATGATAAGTAATCATATTTGAAACTAGAACTACATATCTACACCATGATTAAAGAGAAAACCATATTTGAGAGTTCGAATCAAATGTTTTTCCAAAAGAACTGCAAACTTGATATATAACGCATAAACTCTTAATTATCTTTGTAGATCATTGATTTATACTACTCATAGCGATTGAAATCATATGTGAAAAAGTAACATTCGCATGAATTAATGAAATAATATTTGGATTTATTCATCAGAAACACGACGAGGCAAATCTTTTGTTGTCGCATATAATCTTTGTAATTTGATAAACCATATTGGAAATAGTTACTCTCTAAGAACTCTTCCTCTGTTCGTTGTTTGTAGAGTTTAAAAAATCAAGAAAGAACTTGCCTTTGTTTAGAGTAAACTTTTGGTTGAATGAGTTATCGATTTGTTTGAAACTAAGAGAAGATTAGAGAGTTAGAGAGTAAGAGAATGACATACAAGGTTTAACGAGTTCGGATCTCTTAAAGATCCTACGTCTCGCCGGAAAACTATCCGGGAATTCACTAAGAACTTTGCTCAAAAACTTGAGCACTTGAAGTTTCTTACAATATATCTTTTCTTCTCAAAGAAAACCTCTCTTACACAACCTCTCTAGCTCGCATACCCTCTCAAAACTATCTACATTCTGTTTAGATAAAACAGAGCATTAATTAGAAGCAGAACAACGGCTCCTTTTCTGCTTCTTCTTTTCTGCAACTCTCAGTAGATGTTTTAGGATGAAAGCTTGTCTATGTTCTGCATCTTGTTCCTTCTGCAGCCCTTCAAAAAATTGTCCTTTTTGAAGTACACTCGACAACTTGGTTGTGCACTGATTCTGAGACGAACCTGCAGGAAAGAGAATACGTTGATATTCTCTTTACTCTTTTCAAATGAAACTTTCTAAGCTTCCCAGAGTCTCTTGAATACTCTAGCTTCAACTGTGTTTCTCTTGAAAAACTACAGCATTTTAACTTCTGAAGAATTCAGACTATTCTTCACAAAACTTCTCCTGTCTGAATATCTTCATAACCAGTAATCACTTCTTCTTAGTGTATCTAATTCCCTTTTCCCGGATTCCTCTTTCTTCTCTAAGTCCTAGAGATTCTGAGTAACTCCAAGGCTTTGTGGAGTTTACTCACTGGAACTGTTTTAGTGAAGATATCAACTGGATTCCATTGAGTTGATATCTTTGAAACTTTTACTTCACCTTCTGCAATCTTGTCTCTGATGAAGTGTAACCGCACATCAATGTGCTTTGTTCTTTCATGGTGAACCGAGTGTTTAGACAATGATATTGCACTCTGTGAATCACTCATGATTTCTACTTGTTCCTGCCTGAAACCGAGTTTATTTGCTAAGCCTTTTAACCAAATCCCCTTTTTCACTCCTTCTGTTAAGGCCATATATTCAGATTCTGTTGTTGAAAGAGCTACAACCTTCTGCAATCTAGATTTCCAACTGATTGTATTTCCTGCAGCAGTAAACACAAAACCAGTCACTGACCTTCTTTTATCAAGATCTGCAGCATAATCCGAGTCGCAAAATCCCCCAACTTCTAGCTTATTCTATTTTCTGTAACACAACTTGTGATTCAGCGTTGGTTTTATGTATCGAAGAACCCATTTTACAGCAATCCAATGATCCTTTGTTGGCTTGCTCATGTATCTACTGATAACACACATAGGATGAGCTAAATATGGCCTTGTTCCAATCATTGAATACATTATACTCCCCACAACATTAGAGTATGGAATTGACTTCATGTATTCTGTTTGATCACACAGTTCCTCTTCTGTAGCTGCTTTTAATCTGAAGTGAATTCCCAAGGGAGTTTGTACCTCCTTTGATTGTTCCATACAGAATGTCTGCAGAACTTTTCTCAAGTATTCTTCTTGAGATATTTCCAGCACTCCATTCTTCCTGTCTCTCCTAATCTCCATTCCGAGAATCTTTTTAGCTTCACCCAAATCCTTCATATCAAATTATGCCTTTAATAAGTCCTTGAGTTCTTTGATCTTCTCCTTATTTTTGGCAGCTATGAGCATGTCATCAACGTAGAGTAACAGGTATATGTGAGAGTCATCTTTAAGCTTTTGAAAATAGATGCAGCTGTCAAACTTACTTCTTGTATACCCTGCATCTTTCATGAAGACATCAAATCTCTGGTTCCACTGTCTTGGTGCTTGTTTAAGTCCATACAGGGACTTTCTTAGCAAGCATACCTCATTTTCACAGTCTCCTTTCATCAGATATTCTTCAGGTTATTCCATCAGTATATATTCTTCGAGATTCCCATGTAGAAAGGTTGTTTTGACATCCAGTTGCTCAAGTTCTAAGTCCAAATTCACTACATATGACAGTAGGAGTCTTATGGAGACATGCTTGACAACTGGTGAGAAAATCTCTTGATAATCTACTCCTTTTTTCTGTAGATATCTCTTAGCCACCAACCTCGCTTTGAACCTTGGTTGTTCTACTCCTGAAATCCCTGATTTCCTTTTGTATACCCACTTGCATCCAATCAACTTGCTGTTTGTAGGTCTTTTAACCAATGTGAAAGTATGATTCTGATGTAAGGAATGCATCTCTTCATCCATTGCTTTCTTCCACATTTTCTAATCCTTGTCTCTTTTAGCATCACTGTAGCTTCTTGGTTCAGGATATCCTCCATCCTCACTCACCATAAATGCAAAGCCAACCATGTCCTCTTCATGATGATGGACCATGTTTGATTCATCAAACCTGATAGGTTTCTTACTGACTCTCCTTTCTCTGTCCCTAGCCAGTTGGTAACTTTCCAAATCATTATGATCCTCCTTCTGTTCACTGTCTGAATCCTCTTCTTTATCACTGTCATTTCTGTAGTGATTATCTTCTCCTTGATTCATTTCTCCTGATGTTTCAGAACTTCCAATGTTTAAATCATAAGTGAAAGGAGAGATAGAATGTGGTACCTCTGAGACCTCTTCTGAAGAAAGATCCAGGTTCTTGTATACTTGATCTTCTCTGAAGGTTGCATCTCGTGTTATTACGCACTTCTTTTCTTCCACCAGCCAGAATTTATATCCCTTCACCCCAGCTGGATATCCTATAAAAACTCCTTTCACTGCTCTTGGATTCAGCTTTCCCTGATTGCTGTGAATGAAAGCCACATATCCAAAGACTCTCAATTCTTCATATCTTGGCTTTGTTCCAGTCCAAAAGCTCTTCAGGGATGGATTGTTCCACTGCAGAAGGGGGAGATCTATTGATTTGGTGCACAGTTGTGGCTGCAGCTTCAGCCCAGAAGCTTTTAGGCAGTCTAGATTCACTCAGAATACATCTAACTTTGTCGAGAATGGTTCTATTCATTCTCTCTACAACACCGTTCTGCTGTGGAGTGTATCCACATGTTCTATGCCTTGTAATACCTTCAGACTTGCAGAATTCATCGAATTCTCTGTTACAGAATTCAAGTCCGTTGTCCGTTCTAAGTGTCTTCACTTTCCTCTCAACTTGATTCTCAGTCAGCTTCTTCCAATCTACAAAGCTTGCAAATGCTTCATCCTTTTTCTTTAGGAAAAAGATCCAAGTTTTCCTTGTGAAATCATCTATAAATGAGATGAAATATTGACATTTCCCAAGAGACAAAGGGATGTTTGGAGATCCCCATAAATCAGAGTGAATGTATCCAAGCTTCTCCCTTGTGACATGCTTACCCGTTCCAAAACTCACTCTATGAGCTTTACCATATAAGCAATCTTCACAAAAATCCATGTCTTTCACTTTTGATTTATCCAGATACCCTTTACTGATCATCGACTTCATTCCTTTGTCACTTATATGGTCCAGCCTTCTGTGCCATAGCCTGGTCTCATCGTTGATGTTCATAGTCACATTTGCTTCTCCTGGTAAAACACATCCTTTAATAACATAAAGAGTGTCTGTTTTTTCTCCTTTAAGTAATGTTCTACAGCCTTTGAGTATCTTCATTATTCCATCTCTAGATTGGAACCAACATCCTTGATTTTCCAATGTTCCGAGTGAGATTAGATTCTTGGTCATCTCTGGAACATATCTCACGTTAGTCAAAAGGATTGTTGTGTTGTCTGCATTCTGTATTCTTATACTCCCAATCCCTTTGACTGAAGAGTACGTGTCATTGGCCATTCTGACTTTCCCAGAATCTGTCTCCTTCAAGTCAAGAAACCATTCCTTCCTAGGAGACATATGAAAGGAGCACCCGGTGTCCATAATCCACTTCTCTCTCAGTTCATCTTCTAATGACAAGAAAGCTTCTGAAATCATGAGTGCCGCTGCATCATAAACTTGTCCTGTGACATTTGATGATTCCCCTCTTTCTAAATTGTCTTTAGATGATAGGCCATTTCTTTCTTTCCACATTGAACACTGTTTCTTGAAATGGCCTTCTTTCCCACATATCCAACACGTCTTTTTCCCTTTCGATTTTGATCTTGATTTCTGTTTCCCTTTATCACCCATTTTTTCTCTCTTCATCGTTCTGCCTCTGTCCTGAACAAACAGCCCTTCTGAGACGATTTTCAGTTGTTTTCCACTTTCTCCTAACTCCAGCTCTTTTGATCTCACTGCTACAACAATCTCATCAAGTGACAGAGTTGTTTTCCCATACTTTAAAGTATCTTTGAGCTGGTTATAAGCTTTAGGCAAAGACATGAGCATAATAATGACTTGATCTTCATCAGAAAAAGAAACTTTAACATGTTCAAGATCAGCAATCAACCTCAGAAAGTCATTAATATTTTCTTCTATTGTTATAGACTCATTCATCTTATAACTATAGAGCTTATGTTTTAGATAAATGCGGTTTGGTAAAGATTTAGCCAAAAACAGTTTATCTAGTACCTTTAACATTGAAGCTGCTGTCTTTTCCTTTATGATCTTTCTGAGAACATTATCACTCACACTGAGGATGATAGTTGACCTGACTTTCCTTCGTTTTTTTCCCAGAGACTTCTCTGCAGAACCTTCATCACGTGCCTGTGATGTTCCCTCTCCAGTTTCACCTGTAGACCCTTCTGTTTCAGAAGTTTCAACCTCCTCTAAACCTTCTTCTAAACCCAGAATCTCAATGTGAGCGAGCATCTTTTCCTTCCAAAGCATGTAGTCCCCTTTTCCATCAAACTTTTCCACCTCAATTCTTGCTGAAGACATTCTTGTTTCAGTGTTTGAAGTGATCCACTCACGGTCCTGGAGCTCTGATACCAGTTGTTGGAAATAGGTACTCTCTAAGAACTCTTCCTCTATTCGTTGTTTGTAGAGTTTAAGAAATCAAGAAAGAACTTGCCTTTGTTTAGAGTAAACTTTTGGTTGAATGAGTTATCGATTTGTTTGAAACTAAGAGAAAATTAGAGAGTTAGAGAGTAAGAGAATGACACACAAGATTTAACGAGTTCGGATCTCTTAAAGATCCTACGTCTCGCCGGAAAACTATCCGGGAATTCACTAAGAACTTTGCTCAAAAACTTGAGCACTTGAAGTTTCTTACAATGTATCTTTTCTTCTCAAAGAAAACCTCTCTTACACAACCTCTCTAGCTCGCATACCCTCTCAAAACTATCTACATTCTGTTTATATAAAACAGAGCATTAATTAGAAGCAGAACAACGGCTCCTTTTCTGCTTCTTCTTTTCTGCAACTCTCAGTAGATGTTTTAGGATGAAAGCTTGTCTATGTTCTGCATCTTGTTCCTTCTGCAGCCCTTCAAAAAATTATCCTTTTTGAAGTACACTCGACAACTTGGTTGTGCACTGATTCTGAGACAAACCTGCAGGAAAGAGAATACGTTGATATTCTCTTTGCTCTTTTCAAATGAAACCTTCTAAGCTTCCCAGAGTCTCTTGAATACTGTAGCTTCAACTGTGTTTCTCTTAATTAACTGCAGCATTTTAACGTCTGAAGAATTCAGACTATTCTTCACAAACCAACTAATGTTGAAGCCCATTATCATCACATTTATTGGTCCAATATTTGACCCGTCACAAAGCTTCTACGTTCGTTCCGTGTTGCATTTGAACTTCCTTCTCCACGCCTTCTAGATGCTTCGCCTCCCCGGAAACGTCACTCATGACGTCAGTTCCTCCCAAAACAGCAGGTGTTTGTCTCAGATCAGATGCGATTTGGAGCATTTTGGTCTAAACAGCAAAGCACTTTTCTGAGTTTCACTCGATTAAACGTTTCTAAACATAGCAGACAATTGAGCGTTTTATATGATTGTTGTAGCGGTTGAAAATGGATATGTGTACACAATATTTAAGATTGGTTTTCAATCGCAATTTTCTACGGTTACAATTACAATAAATTATTATTTGTTTAGGTACTACAGTTACATACAGTTATTCGCAACGGTCATATTATGTGTTTTGTGTCGTAATTTTTTTAACCATTGGTTAAACAACAATACAATTAAAAATTTGCAATCAACTGCAACTATAACCGCCGACAGAAAACAAGCAAACAACATATACCAATTAAAATTAAATTATCGAATAGACAATTATATATATATATATATATATATATTTAAATGGTTTGGAATCTTTTTTTCTAACAATAAGTACAAATTTTAATGTATTTATTTTATGGCTAACATATATTTTGTATTAAGATTATATCACTTCATGATTAATACAATTTTAGTTTATAAAAAATATAATATATAGTCATTAATATCTATATTATGTATATAAGAATCTCATAGGCAAAATATTTGATCGAAGATCATACAAATTGGTAGTAATTTTGAGTGTTTATTAACATATAAAATAACTTTAAAGTAAAAATAAAAATTTTAAACCATTTGCAATCGTCCGCCAATGCTAATTGGAAGAAAACCTTTTAATTTAAAGCAATTCCAAAAAATTTGAATATATATGAAACGATTTTTGTGATTGTTATACAATGTTAAAAAGAAATTAATGAGAGAACCAATTAGATTTTTTTTTTATCTCAGTCATCATATCAAAAAAAAAATTGATCATACTTTCAGATCTCAAAAAGACTAAATTAGAAATCTAACTGGATTTTCGTTTCCCCATTTTGACTTTCTTTTCATTGAATTAAATCTTCCCGGGCAAGGCAAGAAATCAAAAACGAGTTAAGACCATTTTTAAAAAACTGCGCAACTTTCTCTAATTACAAGAAGTTGTCTCCAATTACACAGAACCAAGAGAAACCGAAGTATCAATGCAGAGTCCGACTCTGGATTTCAATAGGCTTGAGGTTTTGTCATTGCTTGGTCGTGGCGCTAAAGGAGTCGTGTTCCTGGTGAGAGACGAAACCGATAAACTGCTTGCTTTGAAAGTTATACATAGAGAAGCTATCGAGAAGAAGAAGAAGAAAGATGAATACAAGCGCGTGAGTTTCGAGCAGAAAGTATTAAGCAGATTTGATCATCCTCTCTTTCCTTCTCTTCACGGTGTATTGTCAACAGATAAAGTAATCGGTTATGCGATCGATTATTGTCCTGGACGTCATCTCAATTCTCTAAGGAATATGCAATCGGAGCGTATGTTCTCCAACGATATTATCAGGTATTTTTTTTTCTTTCATCAAATCTCCGGTGAAATTTGCAATTTCTCTCAGATTCGGTTGTTGATTTTTTTGTTTTGGTTTCAGGTTTTACGCGGCGGAGCTTGTACTCGCACTCGATTATTTGCATAATCAAGGAATTGTATACAGAGATTTGAAACCAGAAAATGTTATGATCCAAGAAAACGGACATTTAATGCTCGTCGATTTCGATCTCTCAACGAATCTCCCTCCGAGAACGCCACAGCCGTCGCCGTCACCATCTAATCAAAAACGATCAACGTCGGTGAGGAAAAAGAAATTTCTCTTTCGATTCGCCAGTTTCTGCAACTCGGGGATCTCGCCAGAAGAATCGTCTTCGGTGCATTCATCATCAACATTGGCCATATCAGATTCATCAGAAGGAAAGTCGAATTCCTTCGTTGGAACAGAGGAATACATTGCGCCGGAGGTAATCACCGGAGGCGGTCACGATTTCGCCGTCGACTGGTGGTCGTTAGGGGTGGTTTTATACGAGATGTTGTATGGAACGACGCCGTTTAGAGGATCGAACCGAAAGGAAACATTTATCCGGATATTAACTAAACCACCGAATCTAGTGGGTGAAACGACGGCGTTACGGGATTTGATTAAAAGATTGCTGGAGAAAGATCCTAGCCGTAGGATTAACGTTGAGGAAATCAAGGGTCACGATTTCTTCAAACGGGTAGACTGGGATAAAGTGATTTCGATTTCAAGACCACCGTATATTCCGGCGGCGGACAATGGAGGTGATAGGAGTAAATATGGAAATACGAAATTGAATGTGGAGAATGTCGTCCAAGAAATTTTTGCTGCACGAGAAAAACAGAATGATCACAACAATGTTAAAATGAAAACTAAAAATGGAAAAAGTGGAGAATGGGTTAAGGGATTGAAAATTAATAACTATTTGGAAAGTGATAATAACTTTTTGGTATTTTAGTTAAAATCAAACTAACAGGCTGTTACATGTAAATTTTGTTTATCTTTTTTCCATTTTTTTCTCTCCATAATTTGTTTTTGATAAAATTTTGTTAAGATTAATAATCTAAAATATCATTTTTTATGTTTATTTTTCAAATCTAACACATTAAAAATTTTAAATAACATAAATTATTATGTAAAAATTATTATTTATCTTAAATAAATATATATAAAATTAAAATATAATGTTTGTATTGATTTGTTCTAATTTAGGATTTTTTTTTATTAGGAATAAATTTTTAATTATTTTAATATTAAATTTTTATTATTTTTAAAAACTCAATTTATTCGTATTACATTTAGAATAAAAACTTGAAAAGTGTTATTTTATATATTTTCTATTTTCTCACATTTAGTTTTCTTGACCGTTAGTTTCATATAAAAATGTTTGGATAATTCTTACTTTTGAACACTTATTCTTGATTAAAGATAAAAATCTAATCAATAAAAATTTTAAAAGTAATACCTTCCAAATGTAGGATATTAAAAATAAAATTTATAAAATAACATAAATTATTATGTAAAAATAATTATTTATTTTAAATAAAATATATATAAAATTAAAGCATAATATTTAGATTCAGTTTCTCTAATTTATAATTTAAATTTGTTTTATTAAAATGAAAATTTTAATTATTTTAATATTAAATTTTTATTATTTTTAAAAATTTAAATAATTAGTTATATATTTAGAATAAAAATTGAAATAATGTTATTTTAAACAATTGCCCAAATTTTAAAGGTCTAATCAATAAATTTTATACTTTCAAATTTTCTGGATTTATTCCCATGTGATTAGATAAACAAATATGTCCACATTCTTGTAGCTAATATGATTTTTAAAAAAAAGTTTATGTGCTAATCTCAGACAAATTATGGTGCCAAAACATAATCATACCAAAGTTGATGAAATTGTCCTCTCATTAATCATTAGAGACTTAGCAACTCAAAGGTCCCACTCAACTTTTATTTAAAGGTATTAATGTTAAAGTCTGATATGAATTTTATGTTTTAACCAATGCATAAATATATCTTGCTATGAAATTAATATCATCCTCTTTTTCTCTATTAAACTTTCTACATACATTTCCTTCTTTTCAACTTGTCATAATTAAAGATGTCAAAATAAATATGTTTTCATAACTAATGGAACTTTACTTTTATAAATAATATGAATTTGTGGAGCTCAAAAATGCTCTATGAAAAAGGTTCGAAATGGGGCCGTTATGAAGATTCTCAATAGTAACGTATGGGCCGTTACATCGGTTTTCTGGGCCCAATCGCAGCACCGGTGAAACCGTCTCTTGGCAATGTCGTTCTCGTGTGGTCCATCGTAGATTCTCTCTCAATCACGCCGGTGATGGGGATGAAGAACCCAAAATCGCGTGGCTCCTGGGAGGTGAGATTCTCAACGGAAACACGACCAAATGTGAGAGATTCGATTTCCTTTTCTAGAGAAAAATTTGTCCCGAGTTTTATGCCGGTATCAATGGCGATCGCACTTTCGGAAAGAGAGATTACGAGATTCTCTCATCATTTATGCGAGGGATTCTCAGCAATCTCACCCGATCTTCATCCTTCCCGATCTGATTTATACGATTGTCGTGAATCACGTCAATCGCAATTATGGGAAAATCCCTCTGGCTATATAAAGGGCCTGACCTCCGAAGGGAAGCTACACCTCCTTCTCCTCGAGATATTCAGCAAAAATTTGTCGACTACCTTCCCACGTGGTTACCATGGAAACCCAGATCGGAAAGTAGCTCTGGCGTCTTTCCGAGGCAAACGGGGAACAATCGACGACCAAATCTTTGGAGGATAAGTTCTGGGCGCGACACCTTCAGCGATTCCGACACGAACTCCGGCTTCAAATCGCTCCAGAAGAACCATCGGCGTCGGAAAAAGGGTGAAGCTCATCGACGGAGGCGCTGTCGCGACTTGATCGGGATTGGAGGTAAACCAGAATTAGCCAATACACTGGTTCCCTTCCTGGTTTTCTCCCTGGTTTCCTTCCCGAGTCGGTATACCAGCAAACCTGCAAAACCAGGTTCAATCATTTCATTCCAAACCAGAAAACCAAGAACCGTACCCAATTACCAAGCATGACAATTTATGGAAGGCTAGTATCCAAAAATTGCTCGCGAATGAAAAAACCAAGCCCAATAAGGATCCGGGCATTTGACAATTCCGCGGTGCTCAAACGATTTGAGACTACGCTGGTGGAGAGGATTCTGAATATGACCATGCAAAGTTATAGAGTTCGTACCTTCATCACCCTTTTGCCATATATATGGCAATGTGAAAGCCAGGTGCCAAGATCTAGGTCAAGATCTGGGTCAAGGGAGGTTTATGTTCCGATTTAACTCAGAAGAATATATCCTATCAGTTCTCAAGAAACGATCCTACCACTTCGACTAATGGGTGACCACACTAGAAAGGTGGGTCCCGAGCGTAAGACTTGACTTACCAGACACAATTCCTTTCTGGGTGAAAGTTATGGGAATACCAACCCGCTATTGGGCCGAGGAGACCGCAGTGTACATTGGACAAGCAATGGGGGAAATCCTGCTATATGACGTGAACGATGCAAAAGTGAGAGTGTCACTCCAGGTAGACGAACCTCTGATTTTCATCCGAGACCTGTAGTTCGCAAACGGAGACATTGTCACAGTGACCTTCGATTACGAAAAGGTGGCAAAGTTCTGTTAACGATGCCATCGAATAATCCATGACGGACGACACTGCCCAGACAAGCAAGACCCCCCTCGCGTGGAACCGGATGCTCCATTACCCCCTCCCCCGCCTAGGAGGGTGGAAGCAGACTCCCCCACTTGGAAGATACCTTGCGGAAAGGCCTAGGAATGGCGACAAACCACAACAAGGGGTGGATCTAAGGCCGCCCAGAGCAAACAGGGGATCCAACCATCCCACCACAAAGAGGGCCCTCCGATTCGAAGACATGAAAAAGGGAGAAAGTCCCTGGAAGGAGCCACACCAAAAGAAATCGGCACTAAAAAAAATACAGAAATAGGAGGGAGGGGGCAATGCGGAAAGAAAGAGGGAGATAAAGAGACCATCGTGGTACAAGGACATGGAAGAGGAAGCTCGCCAAGAGAATAGGAGAATCATGAGAGGATCATCATCCAAATAAGGACCCACCCTTCCGGAGAACTCAATCATCCCCCAATGCCAGATGGGCTCCACAGGAAACATCAACTCAAAGGAGATCATCTCTCCTATTAGGGAAATGCTTACTAGCAGGACTAAACCACCAGAAAAAAGAGGGACGAAAAGACTGGAAGTACGGGTCGCCAAGGCACTCCATACAAGGAAGAAAATAGGCAGATGCCTATACCGACCCTCCACAATCAAGAAGCATACGGTAATGTATTTTGGAGAAGCCAAGACTTTTAGCAAAGTGGCACGAGGAAAGGAGAAAGCATCACCAACGCCCTCCTCAGAGGCAAACCCCCCCCCCCCCCCCCCCAAGAAAGGGGCATTCTGACGGACCAAAAGATCTGGTGGTCAAGGAGAGACCACTGAAAGATTCCTGATGATCCTAAGCTAGAACTGCGAAGGAGTTGGGAGCTACTTGGCAGTTTTTCGTCTACGGAAACTACAGAGATCGCTGTTCCCGGGGTTACTTTTTTGATGGGGACTAAGCAAAATAAGGGCTTTATACAAGATATGCAAGTCCATTTAGGTTACGACTTTCTTTTTACGGTAGAACCATCAGGCCTTAGCGGGGGCCTCGCTCTGATGGCTCTAGCGGAGTTTAACGTTTAAATTTTGTTTTCAAATAAGAACATCATCGATGTAATGACTACAATTGATGGTAATAAAGTTTTTATAGTAAGATTTCGAAATAATGTCTGGAAACGACTCACCAGAATAAGTTTGTCCCGAGGAGAACCTTGGCTAATGGTAGGGGACTTTAATGCAATCATTGGCAACCATGAAAAACTGGATGGAGTAACCCGTCAGGAAAGTTCCTTCCTGGACTTTCGTCTCATGTACGAGAATTGTGGTATGACTGATTTCCCTTATAAAAGAAATTGCATGTCATGGGTTGGCCGAAGAGGGCAAAGATCATCCGCTGCAGATTGGACAGAGCAATGGGGAATGAGGAATGACACAATACTTTCTCTCATACGAGAATGGAGTATTTAAAGCTTTGTGGATCCGATCACCGACCTGTATGGGTATAGATTCTTGCCCAACCAGGGAAACAGACCCACAGCTTTCGCTTTGACAAGCGTTAAATTACCAAACCAAATTTTGAATCGATTGTCCAGACAGGATGGCTAGGTTCACATGAAGACAATGATGTGGCATTAGTCGATCGCATAGTCATGTGCCATCGTGCAATATAAAAATGGAGAAGACGGGAAACAATAACTTCCTCTATACACATTGAAGACCTGAAACAAAAGTTGGATGCAGCAGAATCATCGGACTCTATACCCTTAGAGGAAGTGATCGCACTAAAGCAGCAACTTTGTAGCGACGTACGAGAGGAGGAAATTTTTTTGGCAGCAAAAAAGTCGAGCAATATGGTTGAAAAAAGGGGACCAAAATACCAAATTCTTTCATGCCGCCACTAAACAGAGACGTGCAAGCAACCAAATCCTAGGGTTAGTAGACAAGAAGGGGATATGGGTGGAAAAGGAGATCAAAGTAGAAACAATCGCTGTTGAATATTTCAGAGAACTCTTCTCCGCATTCCAAACTAGCGGTCTCGAGTCATCCTTGGCCCAGCTTCCTACAAGGGTTTCACCTGAGATGAATACCCGCCTAGAGCGCACAACAACAAAGAAAGAAGTTAAAGATGCATTTTTTTCAATGAACCCAGAGAAGGCCGCGAGGCCGAATGGGATGACAGCCTTATTTTTTCAAATATATTGGAACATATTGGGTGATCATCTACTGAAATTAGTCGACGATTTCATGACACATGGAAATTCGACCCAATTATCAACAAGACAAATATATGCCTAATATCAAAGAAAGAGAAACCTCGGTTGATGTCTGAGTTCAGGCCCATCAGCCTGTGCAATGTTTGCTACAAGATCATATCAAAACTGCTCTGTAATAGAATGAAGGAAATCCTCCCACTCTTGATCTCAGGAACGCAGTCGGCCTTTGTGCCAGGACGAGTCATCTCTGACAACATCCTCATTGCATAAGAGACTTTCCATGCACTCATTGCAAAACAAAACTGCCAGTCAAAATTTATGGCAATTAAAATGGACATGAGTAAAGCATATGATAGAGTGGAGTGGACCTTTATAGCAGCATTGATGGGAAAGCTAGGTTTCTCGAAGAAGTGGACGGACTGGATAATGACATGTGTCATGACGGTTACTTATCGGGTCCTCATTAACGGAACCCCGAAAGGGAGAATTGTTCCTACTAGGGGACTGAGGCAAGGGGATCCCCTATCTCCATACTTGTTCATATTATGCACTGAAGCATTAATCGCCAACCTATCAGAGGCGGAATCCCGGAAACACCTAACGGGAATTCGGGTAGCACAATCAAGCCTGCCAATATCACACCTTCTCTTCACGGACGATAGCTTATTCTTCTGCGAAGCCACTACCGATGAATGTGAAAAAATCTCCAAAATTCTGGACGCCTATTGTCGAGCATATGGGCAAGAAATCAATTATGATGAGTCCACCATAGTATTTGGGAAGAAAATACCAACAACTACCCAAGCTAACATAAAGGCGAAATTGGAGATCCAAGGAGTAGACGAGATAGGGAAATATCTGGAAATCCCGGATAACCTCAAGGGATCGAAAGCAACCATTTTTCGCATATATGAGGGACAAAATCAATCGGAGAATAAATGACTGGTCATCAAAACTACTTTCCCGAGGGGGAAAGGAGATAATGATAAAGGCAGTGGCAATGGCCATCCCGACCTATATAATGTCGTGCTTTCTCTTGCCAAAAACGTTGTGCAAACAAATCACAAGTGCAATCAGTAACTTTTGGTGGGCCAGAGGGGAATCCACCTCGGGAATACATTGGACCCCGTGGGAGACCCTATGCTTACCCAAACAAGAGGGGGGAATTGGCTTCAAAAATGTGGTAGATTTCAATAAAGCTCTACTGGCAAAGCAGTTGTAGAGGTTAGAAAATTTCCCCCAATCACTCGTCGAAAGAGTCCTGAAAGGTCGATACTTCAGGAACTGCCACGTATTCCAAGCAAAGAAGTCGTACCGGCCCTCCTACGGATGGAGAAGCATTATTTTGGCCGGAGAGCTATTAGGGAAAGGGACACAGAAGATCATGGGAACGAATGATGACACAAACATATGGACGGATCCATGGGTTCCAGATACGTTGCCCATACCACCTAATAACAACAGCCAAGCACGGCACTCTGAGATAAGGATGTCAGACCTGGTAGAAGCAGGAAGTGGAAGGTGGAAGGTTCAAGAGCTAAGGAAGTACTTCCCCGAGGAGGATGTACGGCTCATCACCATTTTAACTAGATCGGCCCAACTGAACCAGCATCAGTATTGCTGGCATTTCACGAACACGGGAGACTACACAATGAAATCAAGATATGAGACCCTCTAGAAATAGGGTTCAATTAGAACAAAGATCCTAACTCAAAGACCCTCTATCAATCCACTCATGGAGGTGATCTCGAAGTACCAAATCCCGAGGAAAATCTAACATTTTCTCTGGCGAAACATATCATAGGCTCTACCTACCCATAGGCCCCTTCATTACCGACATTTACGCGATGAAGGCACATGCGAGGTTTGCGGATACGATACGGAGAGCATTAACCATGCTTTATTCATATGCCCACCGGCACGATAAGTGTGGGCACTATCATATATCCCATCAGCGCCTGCGACATTCCCCCTCAACAGCCTCTATGGAAACGTGGACTACCTCCTCCAGCGGCCACGGGAGAACTCCACCACGGACCCGGATGTACATTACTTTCCATGGATCTTATGGTTTATATAGAAGGCTCGAAACAATAAAATATACAACAATGTAACACGCACAACCCCAGAAATCCTGGAAAAAGCAAGACATGAGGGGGAATTGTGGCTCCGGTTGGTGATCCAAAATGAGCCGGAAAAACCAACGAGAACGGAGATCAAGAATTCAGAAAGTGGCATCCAGGACAAATCACCCCTCATCTGCTACATGGATGGTTCATGGAAAGAGAGGGAGCAGACAGCGAGGATGGGTTGGATCCTGAAGCTACATGATGGTACAAGCGATCTGATGGGCATGAAAGGCACCTACAGAGGATTAACTCCGCTGCACACAGAGTTCTACAGCCTGCGTTGGGCAATGATGAGCTTGCATAAGATGCAACACTACTGCACCAGTTTCTACACAGACTCGACTGATTTAATTAGTATAGTCTCAGAACCGAATAAGTGGCGAGGGTTTATTACGGAGATAGAAGAATTCGAGGCGATAAGGAAGAAGTACCAAGAATTCTCCCTGCGACTCATACCAAGGAGGAATAACCTACAAGCTGACGCACTAGCAAAACAGGCGAGGCAGAAGAACTTGATTTTCTCACACATTAACACTTCGTTGTCACACTGGTTTGAAGATACGGAAAATATTTTCTAACCAGTAAACTATTGATGTACTAATCCAAAGTGACAAAAAAAAAATTAAGGGAACTTTGGTCCGTAGATTTAGGCCCATGATTAAGGGTTTAGATTACAACTGTACATTCATAGTGTTACTTGTCTGGTCTCAGATTATATTCATCAAGTCGAAAACCAAAGGTAAAGCTTTTTTTATTTCATTTAGGTTTTACTTTCGTCAACTAAACAAACTTATCCGATTAAATCTATTAATGTTTACACAAATTTCATAAACTCTTCCTTTAACTATATAAACTGTATTTTTCTTTCATTAATTACATAAAGTTCATAAATTATTATAATTGTAGGAATTGTATTAATGTTTATGCGTTAAATAGCTACTAAATTTGGTTCTAATTTGAAAATCTGGTTTTAATTTGGGTTTATTTTAAAATTAAAACCAGATTTTTGAATTAAAACAAGATTTAATAACAATTTAACGTGTAAATATTAACAAAATTTCTGTAATTGGAATAATTTATTAAGTGTATGTAGTTTATGGAAGAAAAACACAGTTTATGTAAATTATAAAAGATCCAAAAATTACTGATGGAAATAGGTTTATTCGAATAAATTCGTATACTTCATGGAAGTAAACCCTTTCATTTAACATATTTTGACCAATACTAAAAAAAATGAAAGTTTGGATGCAAAATTGTGCATTTCGAAAACCAAAATATCGAATTATCCGTATTTACAATAACAAAGTAAATTATGTTTATCAAGTAATATTATATATATATATATATTGATAAGAAATGAATAGAGTAATACTATAAAATAATATATTTTAAAGTTTTTGTTTCAAATCTATTATTATAAAATTAAATTTTTTAAAATATATGTAAAATTTTTGTTTATTTTAGTTAAATTATATATAAATTTAAAACATTATCTTTAAATTCATTTTTTCTAGAATAAGAGTTTTTTATTGGTTTTAAATTAGGCTTGTCTAAAAATGACAAAATTTTATAAAATAACATAATAATATTTTTAGAATTTTTTATGTAAATATATAGTTCCAGTAATATCATAAGTTATTAACTATAAAAAGACATATAAATATGTAATTGAGATAATGTACAAAAATACGACTCTTCTATTTTTGTTTTTATTTAAAATTGGAATTTTGTTGTTCCGCATCTCTAATTTTATTTATTTAAAAAAATTCTTCAAAATTTCACAACAAGAATTCAAAACTTACAAAATTTCTTATAACTGTTCTAAATATATTATGGTATCGTAGGTCTTCCATAATATTCTTAACATTGTTAACATCAACTATAATTTTATTTAAATTTTGAACTACTTAACATATATCATTTTTGTTGCATAATACATTAGTCATAAGTTCAAGTTTATGCATGTCATTCACATGTAAAAATTATTTAAATTCTTTAATATATCGTTATTCGGAAAAAAAATTCTAACAAATTATAGATTAGAAATTTCTCTCCACACACTAATATCTATCAATTAATATCTCAATAAATTAATGAAATTCCAACATTACTAATTTTATAAAAAAAATTATTATAACTGTGTTCTTGTTTTATACAACAATAGCGATACCCAAAGCAATATTAGATGGACAAAATTCAAAAATACTATATTTATAATACTACTTTTTAGAAGTATTATTGTTTGATGAAGAAAATGATCATTTAAATGCTCACATCTAAAATGGGCAAATTAAATATCTGGGGTAAATGGATTAGTGATTGTACTATTTTTACGTTCAACACAGATGTGTGGAGTTCGATTCCACCTTTTCTCGTATGAGGATATTAAATTTTCATATGAAAATATTGAAATATTGGATCGGTATGTTGTCATACAGTGATAAAAAAAACCCAACTATCAATTACATACATTTTTGTCACTTTTTCTCTCCCGAGCTTGATGTGCTAGTGTGTGTCAGCATGTAAGTTTTTCTCCTCCGGTTTGTGACTAAAAAATTTTTGGTAAATACTACCAAAATATTTCAAATTTCTCTATTTCCGTTGTAAAAGTTGATCATCCGTTTGGTTTGTTAACTAAACATATTAAGTCAGTGGAATGGTAACTCCATATTATATCATAAAAGAGGCCAAGTAATTCCATTGATTAGTCGACTAATCGAAATTAAACTTTGTGTTTTAGTTGAGTAGTCGAAATTGGGCATGAGAATAATGAACGGTTAACGTAAATTAAATAAATTTATCTGGTTTTGTTTTCTTCTAATAGAATTATAATGGAAATGTCTAAGTGAATTGTAAGTTGAGAGACGAGGGAGTGAGCTTTTCAATGGCAGTTTTCTTGTATATACAAAGCCACAATACACATGACATATATCATTTAACTCTTCACTATTCTCATGCCAATTTCGAGCAGGCAAGTAAACACATGCAATTTAATTGCATAATTAATTGACTATTAACTTTAATTAAAGATAACGATAACTTAATAATTTGTGTAAATTTTTTAATATCAATCTAAAAAATGTTGAGGAAATTAGAGGATGAAGAATACGTTTTGAAGTTTGAGAATTTGAGAAAACTCTATCATAGTAATGGTTTTAACGATTCGTAAACATTCAATTGTGTTAAAACTTGATTTTTTTGTATAAAGAAAATTAATTCTATCTCTTTCTTTTTCTTTAAACGTTTTAGTTAATGATTCACATATAAATGTAATATGTGTTTTTCTCATTGTTTAGAATGTGTATTATGCATTACTTATTCAGTTTACAGATTTTAAAACACATATACATATATAGTCAGTAGTTAATATGTTCTAATTCATCTCTTTCAAACTTATGCACCAACTACATTGCTAATTAGACTTTATTAAATTACAAATTAATGGACATTCGGGTATACGTTCGGATTTTGAATCGATTTTTTTTATGTTTTAGGTATTGTGATTCTAAGGGTCGAGAATCCATTCAAATATTTTAGAAGTTTGATTCGGATTCGGTTTGATTCGTCTGAATCCGGATCGAGTTTGTAAATCCAAAATATCGTTAAAAAGATAAAAACTCATTAAATATGAATAAAATTTTATTAATATAATTAATTTTTTTTAGATATTTGCGTATTTCCGTTTAAAACAACTAATATCATTCTATTTATAATTATAATTCCGACTAACTAATTATATCAACTCTAGATATAGTTAATATTTTAAATTTATAATTGTATTTTAAATTTTGAGTAATACTTTAAAATAATATTTTCTAAGTTTTTATTCCAAATTTATCACTATGAATTTAAAATTTCAAAAATATCTCAATTATTTTTTGAAAATACATATTTATCATAAATAAATTACAAATATAATTAAAATATTATATTTGAGTTCTATTTTAAATTTATAATTTCATTTTTCCTTATTTTTTTTTCCAACATAACTTTCATTAAAGAGATAAATCATTGTTTACAGCAGATTGGATAAAAGATGGACAACAATGAAAAAGGTTCCAATCTGAAGAAGATAATGAAGAAGAAGCTAAAGCGTCAGCAACTTGATTACATAATCGAGGTTGATATTGAAATTTGATTGAAAGAAACTGTGGAATCCAAGCTTGAATTGTCTTCAGATATGAAGATACTCGATAATTGACTAACTTCCCGTTAATAGCATTATTAAGAGAAAGGTTATCGCCTTCAAAGATGACCTTCCTAAACCCCAACGACCAAGCCGCTTGTATTGCCCAAATCAATGTTGTAAATTCTGATTTGATAACAGTCGGTCTTCCTTGAAATTTACCCATTCCCGCATGAAGGAAGAAACCACCATTATTACGAATTATCCATCCTAGTCCAGAATGTACTGAACCTTCCCTATGGGCGACATCATAATTGCATTTTACCCATTCAGTTGGCGGACATGACCAATGATGAATTAAACTTGCCTGAGAAAATGGTGTAATGGCATTCATATGTCGTCTTTTGATTGTAATCCATTCCATAGCGTCTTCGTTACTTTTTGCGACCACAATCTCGACTGATGTGTGTTTACTCTTGAATATAAGATCATTCCTATATTTCCATAATCTCCACAATATGAAAAAAAGGAAGATATTTGGATAACGAATTGTTGTCACATTGATTGTAGCTAGCAATTAGATATCTGAACTTTTCTTGAATATTAAACCGCAAATCGAAAATGATTGAGGTAGAAACCCCCAACATCCTCCAAACCATCTGTGCGAAAATGCAGGTAAAAAAATTGTGGTCTTCAGTTTTCACTGAATCAGCACACCGTAGGCATTTATCATCCGTAATAATATTCGATGGAAAAGATGATTCTTGAGCGGGAGAGCCTTGGATAACAACCTCCAAAGAAAATGTGTAATCTTAGGTGGTAGATGTAAAGACCATAATGCCTTCGTTATATCAGGATAATCATTGAGTACCGGTGTAGGAGAAGATGAATGAGAATAATCATTTGCAACCGCAAGACGATATCCTGACTTGACATTATAAATTCTATTTGCAGTGTATTGCCAGAACCAGCTATCCTTAGCCGATGATGATGGGAGAAATAATTTTTGAATAAGAAAATGATCACTCTTTTCAATCAAATCATTGATAGCAAGATCATCCCATTCTCTTACGTTATGATCAATTAAAGCACTAACTTTCAATAAAGGATTAGTATACGGAAGTAACCTCGGAGGACGTGGAGTTACCACTGGCAACCAATTAGAATCCCCAATCGCAATTGATGTACCGTCGCCAATATTCCGACGTAGACCAGACAATAGTAATCGGCGCCCAAAAAGAAGAGATTTGCCAACCAAAAGATGAACGGGAACCCACTTTGGCTGTCATTAGATCAGCGTTTCTGAAATACCGATTTTTTAAAACCCGCGGTAGTAAACTTTGAGGTCTATGCAGTAATTTCCAACACGAATTTGCTAGGAGAGCTTGATTAAATTTTTGAAAATCCCTGAAACCCAGCCCTCCAATAACTTTCGGAGTAGCCAACTTCTTCCAAGACACCCAAGATGTTTTTTTCTTATCAAATGTAGATCCCCACCAGAAGCGACTTAGAGCCTGATTTAATAACCGACAAATATCAGACGGTAGTTTAAAGACATTCATCGAATAAACTGGCAAAGCAAAACCTATTGATTTAATCAGAATTTCCTTTCCTCCTGGCGAGAGAAATTTTGTTTGCCATCCTGAAATCAGTGATTGAACCTTGTCAACTATATATTTCAATCGTTGTCTTTTATTACGGTTGAATTGTTCCGGCAGACCGAGATATTTCCCAGCTCCACCAACCGATGTAATTCCCAAAATCTGTTGAATTAAAACCCTCGTGTGTTGGAACACCTTCTGACCAAAAGTGATAAATGTTTTATCCATATTAATCAACTGTCCTAACACCCTTCCATATTCTTCAAAAATATGATTTAAGTACTGCATATTCTTCCTATCTGCTCTTAGAAAAAATAGTGAGTTATCTGCAAACAGAAGGTGAGATATGGACGGCCCTGTCTGAGTCAACCGGAGGGATTGAATCGATCCATTACTTTCCGCTTGCTGAAGCATACAACTTAGAACATCAGCGCAGAGTATAAATAGATACGGTGACAATGGGTCTCCTTGGCTTAAACCTCTCTGAGGTTTAAAATGACCATAAGGACTACCATTAACCAGAACTGAAAAAGAAACCGTTGTTACGCAGGACATAATCCACTGAATCCACTGTGAAGAAAATCCCTTTTTCTCGAGAACAGCCTTTAGAAACACCTATTCCACTATATCGTATGCTTTACTGATATCCGTTTTAACGGCCAAAAAAGAGGTAGAACAAACATTGTTGGATCATAAAGCATGAAAGGCTTCATGGGCAAGTAAAACATTGTATGTGATGAATCTCCCAGGTATGAAGGCAGCCTGATTCGGAGAGACAATTTTATCCAATATAGATTTTAAACGAAACACCAATATTTTATATATGACTTTGTAAAAAACATTACAAAGTGAGATTGGTCTAAAGTTTTTGATATACCGTGGACACTGAATCTTAGGTATAAGACAAATATTGGTGTGATTAAACTCTGGATTAAGATAACCACTGGTAAAGAACTGTTTTACTTCCTTAAAAACTGCTTCTCCAACTAAATCCCAATTTTGGTGGAAAAAAGCTGCTGAAAATCCATCAGGCCCTAGCGCTTTATTCGCTCCGATAGAGAATAAAGCATCCTTAACTTCATCCTTAGTAATCGCTGAAATCAAATCTGCGTTCATTTCATCTGTAACAACTGTTTGAACAGGACTGAGTACATGATCCACCATGACAGGATTAGATGACTGAAATAAATCTATAAAGAAACACTGAGCAACATTCGCAATATCCTTATTGCCGAAAACATCCTGACCAGAAGAGTTCTTAATGGACACTATATTATTCCGCGATCTAAAAAGAAGTTTTCAGATATTTTTATATTAAATTTGTTCTATTTTTTTAATTTAAATTAATGTTGATATATTTAAAATAATTTTTTTTAAAAAAATATTATTTTTGTCAATTACTTTTAAATTTTTTAGATATCTATTTAATTTTTAGTCCAAACTCGATTCTATTTTATTAGTATAAGATCTATTGTAATAATTTATTAATTTTAATTTGATTCTATATTTATTATTTTGAATGAGTTCCAATTAGTTCCTCATGCACATTTTCAAGAGAAGGATTATGGAGGAAGATAAATAAAGTCAACCAAAAGTAAATGAATGGTTATAATGATTGCCACGTGTTCGGTTTCTATAAGCTCGAGAAGCCGGTATAAGCTCGATAAACCGGCACATATCTCGGTTAAACCGGCAACATTCAGTGATTGTGACCTCTCTCTCTCTTAATCAAAAAGTTTCTTATATAAAGAAGGAAATCGAATCGAGTAATTTGGGTTTCATATAATTATCACATTTTCTTCTATAAATCTGGTTTTCACACTCTTTCTGTAAGGAATCTAGGGTTTAGGGATTTTTTTGTGTACAATGAAAAGAGGAGAAGAAGGAGGAGAAGAGAAGGAAGTAGTTTCTCTTGAAACTCTCAGTAAGAAAATGGATGATTTTGCTAAAGCTAGAGACTGGGAGAAATTTCACAGCCCAAGGAATCTCCTCTTAGCCATGGTATCTCTTATCTGTAAATCTCAAACTTATTTCTTAATGAATTTTTGTTGAAAAAAGAATTTAGAATTACTGGAGTCGTCAAATGAAAATTGAAATGAGTTTTCATGATTTAGTTTCCTAATCTTTTGTTCCTATGTGATTTTGTTTCCATGAAAATTTGGTCTTTCTGTATGCTTTTTTCCTTTCTTGAAGAAGCCCTTTTCTGATCCTCTGTATGTGATTAAAACAGCTACTTTTTGAGGAAACCCCAAAAGAAAATTGGTTGCTTTCATTGGAATATTGTGGATTTGTACCAAATTGGACTTGATTGTAAGTGGATGACTCATGAATTTGATGAGGAATCAATTTCCAGTGAATATAAACAAAAGAGAAAACATGTGATTTCTGTCTATGCCCTACAATCTATCTAAGTCAACAAATATCAGAAAACATCAGTCTTTCTCATGCAAACCAAGTCAACACTAGTTTCTTATGTTGTTGTTGTTGCTTGAGGAACTATTGAATAAGTGAAACTGAGCTTACAGGTGGGTGAAGTGGGAGAGCTGTCAGAAATATTCCAATGGAAAGGAGAAGTGGCAAGAGGACTTCCAGATTGGAAAGAGGAAGAGAAAGTGCATCTTGGAGAAGAGTTATCAGATGTGTTGTTGTATCTGGTTAGGCTTTCTGATGCGTGTGGAGTTGATTTAGGCAAAGCTGCTCTTCGCAAACTCGACCTCAATGCCATCAAGTATCCAGTCAAACAGACTGACCATTGTGTTTCTGATGATGGTGAACATTCAAGCAGCAATATTTAGCTGAAAGAAGAAAATTAAATCTCTCTTTGTTTCGTAGTGCTTTTGTGAGTTGTCTCTTGCTTGTACAACTTTGACATAAGATTTCACCTTTTTATATATATATCATGAATTAGTAGATTACATACATATGATGATTAATGAACTACATGTAATGGGAGTACGACTACACTACCTATACCATCCCCTCTAAGCTTATATATTTATTCCCAAGTGATGTTTGTACATCAAAACAAGACTGGAATGTATTTGTGAATTGTGATGACTGTTTGAAGGTGTGGTTCCCTTGTTTTAATGGTTCGACGGCTGATATTTTGCTCATGATTCTGCGGAATGACCACTGCTTTGGGGTGTTAGTTGATATATAATGTCCCTGATTCGTAACCCGTTGCCCCAGAAGGAGGCAAGGCATAGACCCATTATGGCCATTACAACCACGGAGCATGCTGCTGGCACAGCTTGGCTGCTACCAAGGAACTGAGTTGCAAGAAGTCCAGCTAATGTGGAGCTTTGCATTCCTGTGCAAAGGGAGATAGTCCGGCTTACTTCTTCCTCTTGCCTGGTGAAAAGATTCAACAACATAAGCCCCAAAAAAATTCATAGTTCTAAGGACTTTTAGGTGTTGGACAACTGTGTAAATGGCGTTACCTTAGGCCTGGGATCTTAGAGAACCAATATCCCACAACAAATGCTACTGAATGGAATGTAAGAACCGGAAAAATCAATCTAAGACCTTCTGCTGACAGTATCTGACTTTGATTTATCGAAAGCGGGCTTCCAATGCACAATGAAGTGCATACCATAGCAACAAAAGGCATCACGGGCTGAAGAAGAGTGACCACAGGCTTTGCGTAAGTATTTAACACAAGGCCAAGAGTGACTGGAACAAGCACCACCTACAGATGGCAAAAGCACAGTGAACCTCCAAAGAAAGATGATTGGTTTGTCATGAGTATATGGCTCGACCTTCTTACCTGTAGTATAGACTTGGACATGGCAATTGCATCAACAGGAACAACCGATCCAATTAGAAGACCGCTTAGCAAGGGAGTAAACAGTACAGAGGCAATAGTAGTACAACTAGTGAGAAGAATGCTCATGGCCACATCTGCTTTGCTCAGAGAACTCGCGTAGCTAGATAACTGAGCACCTGCCACACAACACGTGAGTACAAAACCAGCGTAGAAGGTCCTCGGCATCCCAAAGGCATTAGCAACTAAAACCCCAAGGAGCGGTTTCAGAACGTACTGAGCAAAAAATCCAACAGATAGCGGCACTGGTCTGCAAAAACAACAACACATTAAAAATTTCAAGAGTTTTAGGAATCTGCTTAACTATAACTGCTCAAGAAGCTAGTAAGAGAATTATCAAATACCTTTTCAATGCAAGAGCAAAATCGTCAAGTGAAAGTTGGATTCCAATGGATAACATTATCCCACCAAGAGCAGGAGCATACAGTTCTTTAGACACCCTGAAAACGATTCATCTGATATTCATCTTAAATCCCATTCAAATCTAGGGTTCTCTAAAAAGAAAGGGAGTGAGTGAGTAAGTGTGTGCAAACCAGGTGAAAGTGGATGGGTAGGAGAGAGCAGCAACGGCGGTAAGAGCAACGACGAATGGAAGCAAAGCGGACAAAACCTGAGACGAATCGGTCTTCTCCTGAGATTCAGTTCCTCCAAAGAACGATAACAGTGACATGTTCCCATCTCTCCACTGTAATCCCACTCTCCCCATAAACGGAGTCGTAGAGCATGCTACCCCACTATGTGATCCGTCGCCGTTTTTTCTCCGCCGCAATCTAAAATCTAAAAATTTACTAAGCGATGGCGAATCTTCATAACAGAAGAATGAACGAGAAGATCCAAATTGACATTTGAAGCACCGTGATTTAGCGGGAAGATGAATATCGGAAAACGCTTTTCTGGGTATAGCCGGTGGTGAGAAGGAGAAAGAGGCGATTGAAGCCATTCTCTTTTTCTTTTCTTTTTTTTTTTTGCTGAACAAAGCTTAGATGTTGAGGATACAAGGTGGACGGAAAGAAGGCTGAAACGCCACCGTGAAACGGCGCCGTGGACCGGCGAGGAAGGGCAATTGAGAGGGTGAGGTTGGGAGTCGAAGGAGCAAGAAAGGGATAATATATAAATAAAGTAAAAATCATTTCTCATCATATCATCATTTTCTTAATTTTGATTTATTATTTTCTATGTTACCATATTTTAAATAATTTAACCTAAAAGATTTTTAAAAAAAAAATAACATTTGTTTTTTGATGAAAAAAGCTGAATAAATTTATTTCTATCATATTAATCGATACCAAGTAAAAATTTGAAAAAACTGTAATTTAATAACTTATATAACTTAGAGAAAAATAGAGAGTGATAGATGGAGAACAAGAGAAAACTAAGATAACAATCTTCAAAAATATTGAATGTTATGGATGGATATTCCTAAATTTGAGAAGAGAGAATTATAAGTATGAAGTGTTTGTTAAGTTAGGGTTAGAATCATTGAGATTCATATTCTTCTTACATATGTATGAAATGTATGTATTTTAATAATTTTTGGAGATTTTCTATCTGCATTAATAAAAACAATACATCATAAAGCCCATCTCTCAATTGTTTCATACAGTATATTTTACCAAAATTATTAATATAATTATATTTTTATTTTAAATTCAAATTATATTTTAAGTATATTTTGGTATAAATGTATATTAAATATTAGGGCAATTGACTAAAATAACACCGTTTTAAGTTTTTATTCCAAATATAGCACTAGTCATTTAAATTTCCAAAAATAGCACAAATTTAATACTAAAATAATTAAAAATTTATTCCTAATGAAAAAAATTTAAACCCTAAATTGGAAAAAGTGAACCCAAACATTATGTTTTAATTTTATATATATTTTATTTAAGGTAAATAATTATTTTTACATAATAATTTAGAGAAATACCCTAGATTAGCACTAAATCCACTTTTAATGATAATTATAGCACCACAAACAAAAATCTCATATTTAGCATTTTTATAAATGAGAAAATACTATTTTCTCCCTAATTAACATTACACTACTCGTGAAGTTCCTCCTCTTCAATCTGTGCGGCGCCGATCTTGTACATTGGAATCGCTGGTCGTCGTCTCCAACTCCGGCGACGACATCATCGTCGTATCCATCTCCCGATTGCGCTTCAGCTCATTTTCGGCGACGAAATCGACAGAAATTGAGCTCCCATTCGTCTGCAACTCCGTCACTATCTCTGGCGAGCTATTCCGCATTTTATCACCATCTCCAGCCCGCGATTCAGTGAGTAGAGATTATGCACGCGATTCGGTAGGGAAAGCTCTGGCAAGAAGAATGGTAAAACCAAATCTTTTGTTCTTTGTGTGTGTGTGTGTTTTTCTAATTTCAGCAACAATTTGTGTTAAAGCATCTGTTTTTTGTTTCATTAATAGCTCTATAAGAATGTGGTATTTATGCAAGAACTCTCTGCTTTAGAGGTATTCTAATACTGAGTTTGTTTTTCCAACTAGATTTTATCAAATTTTAGTAGTTTCAGTAGGAACAGTCTTATATCATGGTCTTGTTTGCTTTTTCATCTACAATGTGGTGGTCTTATAGTATTACAATCTTCTAAGATAAGAGAGATGGTTTTCTATCGTGATTGTCAATTTTGCTTTTGCTTGGCAATTTATGATTTGTACAGTAATCTTATCTACAGTAAACTCATAGAACCTATTGTTTAATCGGCTGAAAGTGTTGATATTCGGCTGAAAGTGTGCAGGGGCACATCAGCAATTCAAACGCTTAATTAGTATACGGATACTTAGCATCGCAAACAAAAGTTTTAGCAAATCCTCTAAGAGATTTTCTGTTCTTGTTGCTGCATTTTGTTTCTCACAGTGACCAACCAATTTTGACAAGAAGCGGTCCAAAGCAAAAATATTGTGAGTGGGGAGACGACTCCTTTTATTTATTTTATTTTAATTTGTGAACGATTTGTCAGAAAATTAAAAAATTGTAAACCGAATTGGTAAATCAAATTCATTGTCCAAGTTATGAATGTGAATTTTCTTTTACTTGATGCTTTTATTTGCATTTTTTTCAGGAAAATATGGTAGAGATTTATTGTGTTTGTGGAAAATGGAAATTAAATGAAATGGTCAAATGGGAATTTCTAGTTGAAATAGAAAAAGGAGCCTCTGTTTTTGAAGTAGATGAAGATGTCAAATATGATGATTTAGTAGAAATGGTTTCTGAAGATTTTGGAATCGATCGTTCTGTACAAAATAAGGCAATTACCCTTAGCTATGCCCTTCCACTAAGCACAAAGGTGATGATAAATGATGCTCCACCCGTGTCTTTGCGCAACGATTGTCAAGTACGCACTTTCATAAATAAGCTAAAACAAGATGTTGAACTCATTCGTCTCTGTGTAACGGTGCGTAAAATTGTAACTCATTTTTGATATGTTTTCTTTCGATAATGAAACGATTCGTGCATAACTTCCTAAATTGTTAGAAAAGTTTCCTAAAAATTGAAAACACCTTCCTAAATGTTACAGTACATGAACTTGTATTCTGTTAAAGTTTAATTTCCACACTTTTGCTTGTAATTTAATTCCTCTCTGTTTTAGGTGAGTGACAAATGCAGCATCATTTCTCTTGAGTCCGTAAATGATGAAGCAAATTGTAATGTGGAAAACAGTCAATGCACCCAAATGTTGCAAAATCTAGATGGTGATTCATGTGTTGATGCAACAATTTTGTGTGAAAAACAATGGGTAACATATTTTTCATATTTATTTCAAAGAGATTTGTATAAATAGTTTCATTTTTAGAGAGATCATATTTCTTTATAGTTGCATTAATACTTTTAAAACTTTGTTTTAGGCCCCAGAAAACAGTGATATCGTTGCTGTTGAGAATGTTGGAAACAACATTCAATCGAATATTGTATGCAATTCAGAGATTTGTCAAGTGAAAAACACTCGATTTACAGAAGTAGTAAGAACTTTAAATGGTGATTCTTGTGTCACTCCATCTTTTTCACATGAAAAACAACAAGTAGCATTGGATTTATATCTTTTCTTACAATGGTATATATATTGCTTTCAGCCGATTTATGCATTCTTTCCTAAATCTTTTGTATGTTTTCCAAATTTTTCAAAGAAATCTTCCTAAATTTAAGAAGGTTTTCTAAGTTTTAGGAAACGATTCTTTTACTGTTTATTTATGAAAATTGATAACTAAAGTATGATTATTTCTCTTTTAATATCAATTTTATTTTATTTGTATTAAGTTTCATTTAATATCAATTCTATTTTATTTTATTTTTTGTAGAAATTTCATACATCGATTGGAAGTGATATGTCAGCAAATGTAGCAGGAAACAACAACTTTTCGAACGGTGATAAAGGGTATCATTCACTTCTTTTAAACGCTGCTCCTGATCTTTCTCCAATTCCTATTTCACATTCAATCCGAGGTGCCGATGATATATATGTGAATAGATATTTTAAGAACAAGGATGAGTTGATGGAAAAAATGGGAAAATGGGCATTAGAGTGGAAGTTTGAGTTCAAGTCTCTCTGGTCGAATAAGTCAAGAGTGATATTAGGATGTGTTGATGATAAATGCACTTGGAGGATGCATGCCTTAAAGGCGGCTGCTTCTGATTACTTTGTAGTGAAGAAATATGTTCATGGGCATACTTGTGATACAACACACAGAAATGCCAACCATAGACAAGGAACCATGAAATTGCTTGGAACTTTAATGTATAGCAACTATGGTGAGAAGAAATATGGACTCAAACCAAAACAGATTATGAAACAAGTTAGATTAGAGCATGGTATACATATTAATTACAAACAAGCTTGGAGAGTGAAAGAGTATGCTCAGAATCTGATGAGAGGGACTCCTGAGGATAGTTATGTCAACCTATCGAAATGGTTGTTTATGCTTAAAGAGAAAAATCATGGATCAACAGTTTATTTGGAGATGGATAGTACTGGTAAATTCAAATACACCTTTGTTGCATTTGGTCCATCGATAAGAGGTTTTGCTTTGATGAGAAGAGTGATTGTTGTAGATGGTACGTTTCTCAAAGGAAAGTTTAAGGGAACTTTGCTAGGAGCTTGTGCACAAGATGGAGATTTCTCTTTACACCCTCTAGCATTTGCAATAGTGGACTCCGAAAATGAAGCTGCGTGGAGTTGGTTTTTTAATGGACTGAAGACTATTATCCCAGACGCATCTGATTTGGTATTTGTTTCAGATCGAGCTCCTGCTATTGCAAAGGCACTTTCAGAAATTTACCCACTTGCACATCATGGTATTTTCCGAATTCACCTACTCAACAATCTTAAACCAAAGTATGGGAGAAAAGGATTGTTGCCTCTTGTAGAAGCTGCAGCTAATGCTTATACTCGTCATGAGTTTAGTGCCATATTCAGCGAAATAAGATGAAGAAGTGTAGATTTAGCCACATATTTAGAAGATGCTGATTTCAGAAAATGGGCTCGGTCTTATGCACCTTCAAACCGATACAATATCATGACAACTAACATTGCAGAGTCATTGAATTCTATGTTAAACATGCCTCGTGAGTTGCCTATAATATCTCTTCTTGAAACCATCAGATTGACTCTTACAACATGGTTTCATGAACGCCGGGAAAAGGCTGCCAAACACAAAAAGCTGGTCACACCACGTGTGGTGAAGGAGATGGTAGAAAGGTATGATGCTGCAGTGATACTTGATGTTTTCCAAGTAGATCGATATGAGTTTGAGGTCAAGGATGAGACCCGGAAGTATGTTGTTCATCTGAAAAACAAGCAGTGCACTTGTTGCATCTTTGATGCAGACAAAATACCTTGTATTCATGTCATTGCTGCTGCGAAACGTTCGAAGATGGATGAAAACCAGTTTGTTGATGAGTTTTACTTAACAGAAACATGGTTCAAATCATATGCAGAGAGCATTCACCCATGCGGAGATTTAACAAGTTATACATTTCCAGCAGCTGTTGGGGAATTTTCATGCGCGCCACCACAAACTAAGAAAAGCAGTGGGAGACCTCCCAAAAAGAGAATCAGGTCAGTTGGAGAGTTTGGAGTTCCAGGTTCAAAATCACAAGGACACAAATGTAGTAGATGTGGTCAAGGAGGGCATAACAAGACTACTTGCAGAATTCCAATATAGTTTACTTATCAAAAAATTTCCTTCTAAGAATACTTTCATGTTTTGTTATCTTAATATGTTACTTAATAACATTTTCAAAAGATATTTGCTTATTTGCTTAACTTCAACTGTGTTTTCGTATTTAAGAAACGTTTCCTTAATATTACGAAATATTTCCTAAATTTTTTAAAATTTGGTAAGATGATTCTTTCTTGTTTGAAAATTTATTTTCTTATGTGCACATATAAATTTTCTTGTCTGTATGTACTTATGTATTTGTTAATCGTTTTAGTATTCCAAAAATGTCAAAAGATATACATGTTCATGAAATATCAATTGCAATACTACTCATAAAGAACTAAATATTAAAAGTATTGATAAACACTTGAATGAATGATATGGCACAATGGTTACGCACTCTCTCTTTCACACTTCATCTCAAGGTTCGATTCCCCTCCAAATCAAAAATAATGAGTTTGCTATTTTGGTATATATATTAAACAAAATGTCATTTTGTTGATTAGATCCAACAGTGCAGTGGTTTCACATTCTTTCTCTTACTCAGTTGTATAAAGTTCGATCTTCCTAATTGCAATATCCAGTTTTTTTTTCATTTTTTAATTAGTTTATTTAGGAAAAAATTCCTTAAAATTATGAAATTTTTATGTGCACATATAAGTTTTCTTGATTATCTGTTTTAATCTATTTGACAAAAGATATGGTACACAAAAATGAAATATTATATGTGTAGTATTTATATGTCAAAAATGTCAATTGTTTTAGTTCATGAAATATCAATTGCCCATAAATAAATATTAAAAGTAATGATAAACAATTGATGAATAACATGGCACAATGGTTACACATTTTTCTCTTCACCATTTGTGTCAAGGTTCGATCCCCCTATGTTGATATTAAAGTTTTGCTATTTGAATTAAAAACAGATATATATATATATATAACAAACAAAATAGTTATTTGTTAATTAGTTACACTAGCATATTGGTTAAACATCCCTCTATTTAAACATGTGCCCCGTGTTCGATTCCCTCCTCCACCCAGAGCTGATGACAATTTTTAGTTTTAAATTTCATTTAATTATTTTATTTAGGAAATATTTCATTAATATTCAAAAATTATTACTTAATTTAGATTAGTAGCCATATTTTATGTAAAATTTAAGAAGCCTTGATGAAAATTTAAGAAGAATCTTTTATGTTTTAAGAATTTTGTCATAAAACGTGAAATTAATTGAATAAGAGTGGTTATACACCATTGTTCCACCTGATTTTCATCAAGAATATTTATCAAAAAAAGCATCAGCAAGAGGGTTTATCCAACAAAGAGGATTTATCCAACAATCACGGATACGAGTCAAACAAAAACATGGAAATGAAAATGTCTAATCTAAAATTTATCTCCAAACTCATGGAAAATGTCAAATGCCAGCTTCGTTCTTATGTCTTCTTCTACGCCATCATGTACCTTTGACATATCTTCAATGCCCATAGAATGACATTCAATCATCTTGAGCACAAAAAGAGAACAATTGGCATCATTTTTTGTCTTAGGAATATTTTTGCTATCAAGCGTCTCAATTTTGAATGATGTGACATCTACAAGTTCAGCTCTTTGTTCCGCATCAGATTTCAAAAGAAAAGGAATCATCTCTGCACCATAGATAAAAAATAGTTTTTGTTCAAAACTACTCAAAAACACACTACCAAATTAACTGTTATAAAACATACCTGTCAATGGTTTAATATGATCAGATCCAAAGCACCTCTTCTTCGAGGGACATTCACATTCCAAAACAGTTATGGCTCGCTTCTTTAAATTAACGGCAGTTCCGATCCAATGTTTGAATTGCCGAATAAAGAAAATGCCATAAACAACATCAATTTCTTCAAACCACTTCTTGTGCGGAGCTCTTGTACCTCTAACAACTTCAATGATCTCTCTTAGAGCAACATTGTTCGGCTTAGTTTTTTTTAAATTGTAGCACAAGTATAGCTTCTTAAAAAACTTTTTCTCCATAAATGTCGCTCTTGGAAGGTGGTTGTTGTGAAAATATGCGGGTTCATGATCCCTTCGCATGCACAACATTAACAATGTGGCATTAATGTGCTGCAACAATAGAAACAACAAAATCTATTAAAAACCACACAAGAAAAACAAATAAGAAGAATCTAATAATTTACCTCTTCATCAATACTAGCCCCTATGGTCTCTATTTGCGCAAACCATGATCGATCTACCGATACATCACCAATTTTGATATGACTGCAAATACAAGGTAGTTACGATGAAATAAAACTACTACAATAAAACTATGTATAAAAATTTAAAACATACTAACCTTGGTTTTCTTAATGTCTTCCAGTGGAGCAACTTATCCAAATGATGCAGAAGAGGAGATCCAAACGGATCTAGAATGGGATGCACCTCGGGTGTAACGGACAACACCGGATTTCTAGGCGCTCTAAATGGAGTCTTGGTTGATCTAGAAGGAATCACCATCCTCGTACTCCGTCTCTGAAACTTCTGTTCCGGCTCACCGATTTTTGGAGGTGATACTTTAGTCATTTTCCTCTTTTTTAGTGGTCCGATATCATCATCAAGCGGCGGCACGGGAACATTTGGCCTTGATGGTTCTCCTATGTCCTCTGTTGGAGTTGAGAAAAAGTTGAAGTTTGGCTCGTTGAACGAGGAATGCACTTTCTCCTTCTCCTGTTAAAAAATACAAAATTTATAGAAGTTCTGGATTTTTACACTATTTAGAAAGCATTTCCTAAATTTAATAAAACCTGCTCTATGCCATAACAATCACAAAACACCTTACCAATCAAATACTAATACGGGACTTTGTATTCAGAATATACCTTTGCATTTTGAGTTTGATCACGTAAAGGACATTCTTCTAGAGGTGGATTCCAAACTCCATTGTTCCATTTTCTTGGAATCCATAGTTTTTCTTTTTTACATCTTAGTCGTATCATTTTTCCATTTTCAGGGATCAAAACAGTCAAACTCCCATCATTGTGAATAATCTTAATAATCGCTTCCAACCAATTACCATTGTGATATGCTTCAATTTTTTTGAAGCAATTTTAGTTTTTTTCTCTCCATTTCAGTAAGTAAAGGTGCTTCAGGCTGAATATTTAATGAAAAACACATAAAAAAACACACAAAAAAAGAAAAAATGTTTAAATAATGAAATGTAACAATTCAATTAAGTTTTAATTTAGGAAGCATTTAGGAGGCATTTCTTTAAATTTTAGGAAACTTTGACTAAACTACTTAAACGACTAAATTTTTATTTGAGCTTACCCCATCATTTGGATTAATTGTTGAACCTATCCTATCAGCTGGATTTTCTTGCACCGATGGTGAAGGGTGGTGGGTTGGAATATCATTCATCTGAGTTCTCTACAACAATCACAAAATTCTTTAGGAAAGAATAAATCAATAAATTATTAAAAGAAAAAAAATTATTACCATTGATCATACCTCATATTGACCAGGCGGAGGTATGTGATCATTTTCATTTTGTTGAAATGATGGGGATTGATGGTGAGAAGAAGGATTACCATCCATGTTAGCTCTCTGCAACAATTAAAATTTTTTTATAGATAATTAAATAATCAATTTTACAACAAAAAACGATAGCAATAATCATACCTCATTTCTAAAGTTTTCAAGCCTGTTTTATATTCGCGACAATCGATCATTCATTAATCTAAACCCATATTCAACAACTCTCATAAGATTGTCCAGCTTGGCCTTAACTGACTCATCAGTAGTAGATTGCGGGTGCTCTTCTGATGGTCTAGAAAACCTAAACGACTGCCTCGCAATCTCTTCCATCGCACCGGGAACATCAACAGATCCATTCAGCCAATCTTCTTTGGTTACTCGGTAACCTTTTTTTACGAAGTCCACAATGGCATAAATGTCTTCATCTTCCTCATCCTCCAATGATATAGAATCTTCTCCATCATTCTCAAGAGATGGGAGTATACATATAACTTTAACCTACAAGACAAAACAAATTAATTCATTAAAATTCAAAAAAGAATTCCTAATTCATTATAATATTATAAACTTACATTTTTCTATGTTCTGGATCTGTGAGAGAGTAGACTTGTGTGTCTTGGTGAATCGTTGTGCAATGAAACCATTTCTTTGTGCAAAGGCATCGATCGCACTAAATGAAGACTGGAGAAGTGGTACAGATGCTAATAGCCACAGTTGGAGCGCCATAAGGAATCCGTGGAGATCATATTTCCCTATTTCTAGATTGGCTTTTTTAACAGATTTAAGGAGCATCATGTACGAATCTCTCCCCTAACAATGATTTTGAAGCTTTTGGATATCTTGTGCAATTTCCACATTTGATGATGGAAATTTGTATGCACTATACTTATGGAGCAAGATTCCTTCGATCAGCAATAACATACCCAACGAAAACCTTTCGTCGAGCGAATCTTCATTGGTCTGTCGAAGTACATCCTCTATATCTTTTAAAGTGTGGCTCCCATTTAACCTTTCCCACACAATATTTTGTTTTTCGTAATCTTCCGATCGCTCTTCTTCTCTACATTTTAGACCTGTAACCATATGAAATTCTCTTATCGAGAATCTCATAGGTTGCCCAGCAAACTGAAACCATAACTCGTTCTTCTTTTTTGTATCAATTTGTCTTGACAAAATGAAATGAACGAGCTTGCCCGAGAATTCCAACCCTCTCTCACCAGCAAGAACAAGAGGGCCCATAAAACTATTTTTTACACGCTGAAACTGAGCATCTCCTAACAGCTCTTTAACAATTTGAATAACATTTAATGTGGAAGCTTGGTTAATAACGACTACTTGTTGGGGTTCTTCTCCGAAGCTATACTGCAACTGAGGTAAAGGAATTCTTAGGGAGAATGAGTCTCCCATGTTTATATCTATAAAAATCGATGAATTTGTTAACGTTAACACTATCTGATTTATTTAAGATTAAGGAATGTCTTACTAAAAGTATGAAATGCCTTCCTAAAACGATTATTAAATTTTAGGAAAACTTCGATCAAGTTTAGGAATTATGTAAGTATGTATGCTAAAAACAGTGTCGAGGGCCATGTGATACTTGTACCACTTGTGCTTTTTCTACAATTCAACCTTCGAAATTTAAATCGTTTTACTCTTAATTATAACAATCCCTTCACCTTATCAATAACTCTATACCAACAACTCCAACTAAATTATTCCTCTCTCTTTCAAATATAATAAGAGAGTAGGAACAAGTACAACCCTTTTCATCCACCGAGATTTAACCTATGTATATAATATACAACATTACCATTTACCAAACATCCATCATATATACATATCTTACTTGTCACGATGGCTGAAATTACACTAACACATTTTTCTCTATCATACACAAAACTAGATAATCTGAGAGCATCATCTTCCACAAACAACAAGCAAAAATGTTACAACAAGCACATTGTTCCACTTAAAACAAATACAGAAACAGACTGGTTTCTGGGTCTATACATTCGAATATTCAACATCTAATATTACCAATGTTCCCAAAATCATCAGTATGATTAGAAACATGAATTATCACACACATACACACAAAAAACAAAGTAGAAGAAAGTAGAAGAAACGAGAGAATATATGGAAGGAAGTAGAAGAAAATCCAAAAAAAAATTAACCCAGAAACAAAGTAGTAGAACAAAACTCATCAATTTTAATATGTTCGTATTTTAATATTGTTTATACGTTAAAATCTGTGATGTAATTTTAATATTGTTTCTTTCTGCTTCATCAATTACAAATGAAGAATATTCAGAAGCTGAATGCACGGGTATTCCGAAATGAACTCAAGCTCAAGCTCAAGCTCTCGAGCAAATGAAGAATATTCAATAGCTGAATGAACGGGTACGATGCCGAAATGAAAATCACCACTAAGTGGTATTCCAACACGAAATGCGCAATACACAGTCAGAAAACCAAATACCAACATGAATAAACAACGAAAATCGACGGGAGTTGTAAGCAGATCCAAGAAGAGAACAAACAACGAAAATCTCAACCTAATTCCAGATGTACGCAGATCCAAGAAGAGAACAAACAATGAAAATCGAAGGAGATTTTTACCTCTGTGAAGATGACGAAGGTCGATTTCGGCGGAGGAGACGACGATAATCGTCGATGAGGAAGAAGGTGAAGGTGGAGCTGGATGTCGACGAAGAGAAGAGAGATTTCGACGGGAGAAAGAAAAATCGAAGGGAGTTCGACGGCGGCGTTTCTTAGACAGTTTTAGGTTAAAATAACAGAGGTTATGTTTGTCATTTTACATTTAAAAAAATGTTATTTCTAAGATTTTAGATTAGGGATGCTAATTTAGTCACTAAATCTAGATTTAGTGCTAAATTAGTCATTTGTCCAATAATTTATGCTATTTTGAGAATTTTAGTTTTCTTGTGCTAAATTTGGAAGATAAACTTAAAATGGTGCTATTTTAGGGTATTACTCTAAATATTATGAATTTATATATAATATATTCTATATTTATTAGTTTTTACCTTTATCTTGGTTATATTTTTGATAAAGTAATTTTAATTTTAAATATTAATTCTTTTAATAAAAAAATTATATGCTTCAATTTTGATTAAAAAATCATAAACAACTCAATAAACACGAAGTAATAAACATGACTGATAAAATATAAATATTCAACAAATTTATCTTATCAAATTTATTGTTTCAAAAAATTTTAAATATATAAAATCCAAATAAAACCATAAAAATTAAAAAAAATTTATAAAACAACTCTAAAACTATATTGAAAAAAAAATCTACCCGATAATTTGGAAAACTCTTTTTTTATATACAACATTTTATATTTTTTCTCTTATGTTTTCTATTTCATCAGTGATTAAATTTTTCAATTTATCAGTAAACTTATCTTGTAATATAACAAGATTCAGTTGTCCATGAATAACTATTTGTCTTAGTAAAAACAAACTAATTGTTTTAGGGTTTATTTTTTTTAATTTCATTTATAATCATTACAAAAAGGTTATAGAAAATTGTATAAGACATTTTCAACAATTAAATTATCAGTTATCGTTGTAATTTTAACTTCAGTGTGAGCAACTGACCGTTATGTTATAACTTTTAGGGATGTCATCTTTTTCTTTAAATAAATTATTTTTTCTAAATCCACTTATTTTTAATATAAATGGAATTTTTGTAAACTCACTTTTCATTTAATATAAATGATTCCAAATATTAGATATTGTAGATATAAAATTATTAGATATTTATTTGTGATATCTATGTAAATATAGTTTATTAATTTGTTATCCATTATTTTGTTAGATAAAACTAATGAAATAAAACAAAAAAATTATTAGATTTTCTATAAATTTTAAAGAATACATTTGTATATATCGTGTTCTTCATTTATTTTACATATTAGCATTCTTCAGTATGTATAATAAATGGATTTATCAAATATGCAATAGAAAAATATTAATATATATTCTAGGTTGTGTACATCATTTATTGTATATTAAATTGGACTAATAAATTGGTTTATGTTTAAAATTCTCATATCATATTTAATTAAACATCATATTATTTATCCATTTCATTTTTTATAAACATCATTTTTTTGCCAAACATAACTTTATTAATTATTAATATCATCGTTTACAACTGAGCGTAAGAAAAAAGGACAAGAGTTAAATATGTTTCATTCAACAGATGATGATATTGCTGAAGATGCCAACAGATCAGCTGCTTGATTTCCTTTCCTCGGTTGATAAGAAAACACCACTCCCTGAAACATTGTTACCCAGATTCAGATTGTATTAATATAATATTGAATATGTAGATTTGATCATTTTCCGTTAACAAGTTTATTTAACGTAATATTATCTCCCTCAAAGATAATGAAGCGATAACCCATAGTCCATGATGATTGTAAAGCCTATATGAGTGCGGATAACAGATTTAATAACAGTCCCGCATGAAGAAATAACCCTTGCTCATTCCTGATTATCCAACCGAGTCCCGAATGTGCATTTCCTAGTCGATGTGCAGCGTCATAATTACATTTTATCCAATTAGGCGAAGGAACTTTCCAGAAAATCTAATTAGTTGGTAAAGCAGAGACTGATTTTTTTGTTTTTGTGGTAGTCAAATTGTTGTACCATTCCAGAGCATCTTCATGACTCTTCTGTATCAGAATATCATCCATAATATCCTTTTTATTAAATATCAGATTATTTCTTGATTTCCATAATTTCCAAAGTAAGAAAAACGGTAGATACTTATTTGAAGAATCTCCGGAATAATTAGTGTAACTTGCCACAAGATATCTGACATTATCATGGATGGTTGTATTGTTTTGGCAAAGGGTAGAAGTAAGAATACCCATGTCATTTGTGCATAAGGACAAAAAAAGAAGGCATGTAACTCCGTTTCTTCAGCTCTATAACATCTATAACATAATTTATCTTGAACAATTTTCCGGTAAAATAAATGGGATTTTACCGGTAAACTGTTTCATAATAGGCGCCACAAAAAATGTTTATATTTTGGAGGTAGTTGAATAGACCAGATATCCTTAGCAAGATCTGGATGATGTTCCAATGGCGATTGACTAACTTCATTATTCTGAGAATATATATCCACATCATGACGATAACCGGGCTTTACAGAATATGAACCATTAGCTGTATACCTCCATATCCATTTATCAGGAGACAATGTGGATGGTAGAAATATTTTGTAGATAGGATTATGGTCATCCTTTTCAATCAAATCCTTTATAACTTGTTCATTCCATTGGCCTGTTTCCTTATTTATAAGAGTATCTACCCGAAGAGTTGGATTTGTATAAGGTAGAAGTCTTGGTGCACGTTGTGGTATAATTGGGAACCAGTTGTTCTCCCCAATTTGAGTTGAAGTACCGTCACCAATAATCTTTTTTAGACCAGATTTTAAGATAGACCTTCCATGCAATATGGATTGCCAACCAAAGGACGGATGAGAACCTAAACCAGCTGTAATAAAATCACCTTTTTGATAATAGCGACATTTGAGAATCTTTGATAAGAGGTAGTCTGGTCGTTGTAGAATTTTCCATCCGATATTTGCCAATAAAGCTTGGTTAAAACTTCTGAAATCTCGGAATCCCAAACCTCCAATACTTTTTGGTCTTGTAATTTTCTTCCATGATATCTATGATGTTTTTCTTTTCAAATCTGAGGAACCCCACCATAATCGAGCTAATATTTGATCCAAAGACCGACAAATATCTGCAGGTAGTTTGAAAACGTTCATTGTGTAGACCGGCATAGCAAACCCAACAGTTTTGATCAATACTTCTTTCCCAGCATTAGAGAGGAACTTTGTCTGCCACCCTGATATTTTGTTTTTAACTTTCACAATAATGTACTTGAATAATTGTCGTCGGTTACGCTGAAACTGTTCCGGTAAACCCAAGTATTTTCCACCTCCACCAAAATAACTTATTCCTAGCAGATGATGAACTGTACTTCTCGTCTGATGAAAGACCTTTGTTCCAAAGATTATTGAAGACTTCTCAAAATTAATAACTTGACCAGAAACCCTAGCATAGTCATCAAAAATTTGTTTCAACCGCATAACATTTGTAGTGTCTGTCCAGAGGAAGAATATTGAGTCATCAGCAAAGAACAGGTGGGAAAGGGTTGGGCCAGATCGAGTTATTTTTAGTGGTTGGATAAGTCGGTTTTTTTCAGCATGTTTAAGCAATGAACTCAAAACATCTGAACATAGTATAAACAGATAAGGAGATAAAGGGTCCCCTTATCTTAAACCACGTGATGGCCGGAAGAATCCATATGGACTACCATTGATCAACACTGAATACGAAGTTTTCGAAACACATTGCATGATCCAATCAGTCCATTTTGGAGAAAAACCTTTCTTGAGCAAAACAGATCGTAAAAAATTCCATTCCACCCTATCATACGCTTTACTCATGTCTGTTTTGATTGCCATGAAGGATTTAGCACATGTCTGTTGGACCTTCAAAGAGTGCAATGCCTCATGAGCAATTAACATGTTATCTGTTATTAGTATGCCTGGGATAAATACTGCCTGGTTTTCAGCTACAAGGCTACCAAGGATTTTTTAAGACGTAGAACCAGAATTTTTTAGATGACTTTGTAAAAGACATTACAAAGTGATATCGGTCTGAATTCATGCATCGTTGAAGGAGTATCCGTTTTTGGGACGAGACATATATTCGTATGATTGAGAGCAGTCGACATAAGTCCAGTGGTAAAAAATTTATTGACCTCAACCACAATTTCTTGACTGACAATATTCCAGTGCTGTTGGTAAAAAGCTCCTATAAATCCATCTGGGCCTAGTGCTTTATCTGAACCAATAGAAAACATTGCTTCTCGAACTTCATCAATGGAAATGTTTCTTGTTAATTCCATATTCATATCCTCGGTTACCACTGGTTCCACTTTTTCCAATACTGAATCCATAGTTGTTGTTGAAGAAGAGTGGAATAAAGTAGAAAATATTGCAGAGCATGGTGTGCAATGTTTTCGTTCCCATAAATATCTTCCTCCGCTTCATTTTTGATCGAATTAATAGTATTTTTTGATCTACGGTTTTTGGTAGCTGCATGGAAGTATTTTGTATTCCTATCTCCTTCATGAAGCCACTGATTCCTACTTTTCAGCTTCCAAAAAATCTCCTCCTCTTCATAAGCTTTAGCTAGATCTCTTTTCAAAGCAGCTAGTTTTGCAGGGTTACAATCTGGGCTCAACTTTAAAGCGTTAATAGTAGTACCAATCTCTTTGATTCTATGACCAGAGTTGACAAAAGATTTCCGCTTCCATTCAGTAAATCGTTGTCTGCATATTTTAAGTCTTCCCAAAACTGAATCTACATTTCTTCTTGTTGTCGAGTTCCAAGTACACCGAACCAATTCTTGAAATCCATCCAAGTCGCTGCGGTCGACCGCAAAAAACTGTAGTAAAAAATTTTAATCGCTGAGAAATTATAACGTTTGCGCATGGGACTAGTACATTTCTCTTCTCCCTTTGTTGGCGTGAGTCACGTACTGTCCGGTCCTCTTCTCCAAGTCATATTAACAGGCTATCAACTTGACATGTATGCACTAAATCGTATGTAACTATTGATTTAGACTTCAGAATAACACGAACCCAATGCCCGCTTTAAGCTAGCTCAAATTTCTGCTCATGACCCATGCGCCAAGTCCCATCCTTCTTGGGCACTAGTAGCATCATTGGTGCGCAAACGTTACCAATGCTCCTTAAAGCAAGGAATCACGCAGAAATGACCTTTGGAGATCAAACTTCCAGGTGAGTTTAATGTGTCTAACACATTCAATGTGACTGATTTAGCTCTTTTCCTTGCAGATGAGCCAGTTTTGAGGTCAAAACCTACTGAAGGGGGAGAGGATGATGAGGACATCAGATCATCTGGCCGGCCAGAAGACCAAAATTGCCGACCAGAAAGATTGCCCGATACAGCCCGGCCATTTGGTACATCTGCCAGGCCAAGCGGTATTGCCGGCCCTATGATCAGCCAGGCCGGGCCGACCAACTCTTCCGGCGGAGAGGCCCAAACCTCTGTCCCAACTAGCGGCGATGTTGTTCACATCGCCAGCCCAAATGGCGATGCCGCCGGGTCAAAAATCAATCTGGCCGGCTCTGATCTCAACTCGGCCAGCTCCACGCACAATCCAGCCGGCTCACGCGATTGCACCACCATTTCCACCTCGGCACAAAGAGACTCGGATCAACTAAGCTACCAGTTTCAAGGCATGAACCTGGATGAAGTCTCTACTTTTCAGCTTCCAAAAAATCTCGTCCTCTTCATAAGCTTTAGCTAGATCTCTTTTCAAAGCAGCTAGTTTTGCAGGGTTACAATTTGGGCTCAACTTTAAAGCGTTAATAGTAGTACCAATCTCTTTGATTCTATGACCAGAGTTGACAAAAGATTTCCGCTTCCATTCAGTAAATCGTTGTCTGCATATTTTAAGTCTTCCCAAAACTGAATCTACATTTCTTCTTGTTGTCGAGTTCCAAGTACACCGAACCAATTCTTGAAATCCATCCAAGTCGCTGCGGTCGACCGCAAAAAACTGTAGTAAAAAATTTTAATCGCTGAGAAATTATAACGTTTGCGCATGGGACTAGTACATTTCTCTTCTCCCTTTGTTGGCGTGAGTCACGTACTGTCCGGTCCTCTTCTCCAAGTCATATTAACAGGCTATCAACTTGACATGTACGCACTAAATTGTATGTAACTATTGATTTAGACTTCAGAATAACACGAACCCAATGCCCGCTTTAAGCTAGCTCAAATTTCTGCTCATGACCCATGCGCCAAGTCCCATCCTTCTTGGGCACTAGTAGCATCATTGGTGCGCAAACGTTACCAATGCTCCTTAAAGCAAGGAATCACGCAGAAATGACCTTTGGAGATTAAACTTCCAGGTGAGTTTAATGTGTCTAACACATTCAATGTGACTGATTTAGCTCTTTTCCTTGCAGATGAGCCAGTTTTGAGGTCAAAACCTACTGAAGGGGGAGAGGATGATGAGGACATCAAATCATCTGGCCGGCCAGAAGACCAAAATTGCCGACCAGAAAGATTGCCCGATACAGCCCGACCATTTGGTACATCTGTCGGGCCAAGCGGTACCGCCGGCCCTATGATCAGCCAGGCCGGGCCGACCAACTCTTCCGGCGGAGAGGCCCAAACCTCTGTCCCAACTAGCGGCGATGTTGTTCACATCGCCAGCCCAAATGGCGATGCCGCCGGGTCAAAAATCAATCTGGCCGGCTCTGATCTCAACTCGGCCAGCTCCACGCACAATCCAGCCGGCTCACGCGATTGCACCACCATTTCCACCTCGGCACAAAGAGACTCGGATCAACTAAGCTACCAGTTTCAAGGCATGAACCTGGATGAAGTCTCTACACCAGTGGTGCCACCAGAAGCCATGACAAGGAACAGAACAAGGGCACTCTTCCACAAGTTCAGCTTGTGGGTAGACAAGATCCTAGAAGATCAACGACAAGGAGCATTGGGACAAGAGTACAAGGAAGAGTCCAAAGGCTTCTCAATATTGCAAGAGACTCCAGAGACTTGGGCTCTCGTGGCAAAAGAGGTCAAGGCCCAACAATTCGTAACCTTACTCTAAGTTGAAGACTAGGAGCTGAGATACAGAGATCGATATCTTAAAGTTTTTGAACAATATAATCCGACATTGTGATCGAATTTGCGTGTAAGAAAAGAGAAAAGGAAAACTAAAGGAGATTAAATGAGGATCGGAGAGTATCCGATCCCCGGAGAGAAACCGCCGTTCAGCCGGCGACAACAACTCTTTGAAGAAGAGAATTAAACTTTGCCTACGATGAGAACACCGGCGACGAAGACTGAAGAAAGAAAACAGGTGCGAAGGTTTCGCAGAGAGAAAAAACGGTTTCACGAAAAAGTTTGTTAAGCTTTTTTTCATCTTTTATATTAACATGTAATCAATTTTTAAATGTTATTTCTTATTTAATACATATAGGATTTTTTTTCTAAATTCACTTTTTCTTTAACATAAATATTGCAAATTTTGGATATTTTAGGTATAAAATCTTAGATTAGTATTTATGACATATCTATATAAAATATATTTTTTAATTTTTTATCCATTACCTTGTTGGATAAAGGTAATAAAATAAAATAAAATTATTAAGGTTTTTTTTATAAATTTTAAAGAATACATTGGTCTAGATTGTGTCCGTCCTTTATTTTACATGTTACATTATTTAATATGCTAAAAAACTATTAAATTTTCTTCATTATTTGCAATAGAAGATATTAATATATTATAGGCGTTGTTCATCATTTATTGTATAAGAAGTTGGACTAATAAAAATATATTGTTATAGACCGTGTGAATAATTTATTATGTTTCTCATTTATTTGTTCATCATTAGAATAATATAAATGTGCAATATAAATTATTCTTTAATTCGGTTGAATTTGGCTAATAACTTTTTCTAGAGTAAAATAAATAACTAATAATTGATATGTTAACTTAATTTAAATCATGTCAATTGATTTATTTATTCAGTTTTGTTAATTTGATTTTAAAATTTAATGTAATTATTTTATTTGCTAAAAATAAATTTATAGTTTAAATTTTCATATAATATTTGATTTACCGACATGTTATAATATTTTTTAAAATTAATTCTTATTTAATGTATAGGGTAGTGACTGGTTCATTATAAATTAATTCTTATTTGGTTTAAATATTTTATTTGAGTAATTAAAATATTATATTTTTAATTTTTTGTTTCAAATTTAATATTTTAAATTTAAAATTTCAAAAATATCACAAATATCTAAAATACATATTTATTATAAATAAATTATATATAAACTTAAAACATTATATGTGGGTTCTTTTTTTCCAATTTAGGGTTAAATTTGTTTTTCATTAATATAAATTTTAGTATATTTTAATATTTAATTTATGATATTTTTGAAATTTAAACTTAAAATAGTGTTATTTTTGTATATTTGGAACAAAAACTTAAAATAGTGTTATTTTTGTCAAATTGTCCATGTTACATGTTCCATTACGGTCCACTTAATGTTTAATTATTTCTCAAATATTGTGTAGAAAAAATAAAAGTTTGAATTTCATATTTTGTAAGCCTAGTATTTATTTAACTATGTAAGATATAAAAGAAATTATATTTTATATAATTGGAGTCGAAGTCTATTTATTTATAAGCCCATAAAAATTCAGATTTTCTTATTATTTTACTTATCTCTTTCAACAGTATAAAATTTGGATCATATTCTCATTCAATGATATAAATTACTTTCTCTTAGTTTTTTTCTTTCTATGTTTCCTTCCAAGGATTATTTTCTTTTTAAAGTTTATATTTCTTTTTACATATATTATTTTCTAATTCCTAGCTAATATTTTCCTTTTTTTTCTTTCCTTTTTTGCTTAATTGCCAAATCACAACCAACAACAACAAAAACATAAATTTTTCAAGATTTGTATCCAAATATAATTTGGTTCGGTATAGATACTTGAAATACCACAACACTTATATGATGATTCGATTGTAATTGTGGAAGTCTATGTTCATCATCAAAATGGGTGTGTTAGTGGAAGCTCTTGTAGCATCTATATTGTTGTCTTTATGTTTTGCAATAACAGAGTCAGCTCCTGAATCTGCTCTTGTCACCAACCTTCCTGGATTCAACGGCAGTTTTCCATCTAAACACTATGCTGGGTAAATCCAATCAATCTCATCTTTCTGATTCTTGATTTTCTTAATTCCTTTGACTTTGTTTTTTCCACTCAAATATCTCTCTTTCTTCACATGGAACTTGGTATGTGATCTAAGGTATGTGGCGATAGATAAAGAAGGTAGTAAGAATCTGTGGTATTACTTTGTGGAATCAGAGAGAAATCCTTCAAAAGATCCAGTTGTGGTTTGGCTTAATGGTGGTCCTGGTTGCTCTAGCATGGATGGATTTGTCTATGAGCATGGTAAGCTTCAGATATAACCATTTTCTTGTTTGAGTAAGAAGAGACACATTTAGAAGACTCTACCTTTAATTCACAGGTCCTTTCAATTTCGAACTAACAAAGACAGAAGCACCTCGTTTGAACCTTAATCGTTATAGTTGGTCTAAGGTGAAAGAAAGAACAACTACTTTTGATTTAACATATGTTCATTTTGTCATAAATTGTTATTTGAAATGTTTGCTTTTTGTTTGTTTAAGGTTTCCAACATCATATACCTGGACTCACCTCTTGGTGTGGGGTATTCTTACTCAAAGGACAAGTCTGATTATACAACTAATGACACGCAAACTGCTTCTGATTCTTATGCATTCCTTATTGAGGTGAAGCAAGAATTCGATATATATGTTCCTTGTGTTCTGTCTTATGTGTGTGTGTGTGTGTGTGATTCAAGAAACTAACTAACCATTAGATACAATTAATGTTCAACAGTGGTTCAAGATGTTTCCGGAGTTTCAGTCAAATCCTTTCTTTATCTCAGGAGAATCATACGCTGGTATCTATGTACCAACTCTTGCTTCTGCAGTTGTCAAAGGTCATCCATCATTCATCTATATATCCTTATTAACATCATCTCAACTCTCGTTTCTAGTTTCCCTCTTCATTTTCTTGTTATGTTGTAGGAAATAACAATGTAATGAAAATGAAGATGACAAAGCCGGTTATCAACTTCAAGGTATGTTTCAGATTGAAAATGCTGCATTAAGGTTTTGGTTCTTGATGAATCTTTACGTTGTATAGGGATATTTGATCGGTAATGGAGTTACTGATCCAGTGTTTGATGGTAACGCTCTTGTCCCTTTTGCACATGGGATGGGACTCATCTCTAATGAACTCTTTGAGGTTTGGTTTCGTTTCTCAGTTGTCTTATAACAGTCGTCTATTCCTCAATGCTTTTGTCTAATGTGTAACAACAAATGACAGGAGACTAAAGCAACGTGCAAAGGACAATACTATGACAACTCAAATATAAGTGTTGAATGTGGTGATTTGCTTCAAAAAGTGGATCATGATTTGAGCTTATTAAATGCATATAACATTCTAGAACCATGCTACCACAAAACAACATCTATGTCCGAGTTTGACATGGGATCTCTTCCTCCGAGTTTCCTTAAATTGGGGGAAACAGAAAGACCATTGCCAGTGAGAAAGAGAATGTTTGGACGTGCGTGGCCATTAGGTGCTGTTGTGCGTCCAGGCATTATCCCTAGTTGGCCTCAACTCCTTGCTGACTCCACAGTTCCTTGCACTGTGAGTAGTTTAAGCCATTCTTATATATATTTGGAAACTATAATCCTTAAGAAACATTTTTACAAAACAATCTTATTTCTACATGTTAGTTATAAGAATGTTATGAAAATATATTAAAAATAACTATTTATTTTGAAAATAATATATTTTTTATTTTCTTTGATTATATATACGAAAACTTATAAATAATTAATAGTCAATCGTATAAAAAATAATATTTCTAATTTAGTTATATCATATTATTTATATTTAGTCATTACATTTTTCTATCATTTTTGTTTGATCATTTTTTAAAAAATAGGATCACTAATCATTCATATAAAAATAGATTTGTTTACTTAGCATTAGATTTGTTATAAATTTAATATTTTAAAACATAAGTATTTGTTGTTTAAGTAATAAAACTTTTATTATTTCTAATAGAATCAAAACTATAAATTATTACGGTCATTGCGGAGTAAGATAATTATTTCTAAAAATTTTGCACATAAATTATCAATCATTCAAATAGAAACTATCATTACATTGAAAATAATAATCAACATTTTTTGTAAACATAATCGGATTTTAAATAACAGATCATAATATTTAAAGAAGAACTATAATAAATTTTATAATTAAATTATATTAGATTTATTCAATAATTATCTTATTCGAGGTATAACACGTATATAAACCTATTTTGTTCTTAAGACGATGATGATAACAAGAATATTTTAGTAATTAAACACACAAAAACACTTGTTTTGTGATAATAAGTTTGTTTATATATATAAATATATGTATTTTTTCACATACTTTAAGTTGGTACGGACGCAGGACGATAGAGTTGCAATGGCCTGGTTGAACAATCCAGCAGTGAGGAAAGCGATTCATGCTAAAGAGGTCTCTATATACTTCATCATATACATACTTCTCTCTTGTTTTTACTAGCAACATTTTGATTTTTTTCTGTGTGAAACATTGATAGGAAAGAGATATTGGAAGATGGCAATTGTGTACAAACAAAGTTCTCTACAATCATGAAGTTGGAAGCATGATCGAGTTCCATAGAAACCTCACTCTTAGTGGTTATCGTGCTTTGATTTACAGGCAAGAATATCCAGATTCTACATGTTTATGAAGTAGTTACAAAATCAAAAAGTGTAACATATAACAACATTATGAATTGTGCAGTGGAGATCATGATATGTGTGTACCATATACTGGGTCAGAAGCATGGACTAAGTCGATGAGATTCAAAGTGGTTGATGAATGGAGGCCATGGATGTCTAATGGCGAAGTCGCTGGGTAATTTGTTTTGTTTTCTACAATGTTGTAACTCTCTTATTATATTAGATTTGCTTCTTAACTCAACGTTGTATTGATTTGTTGTGACAGGTATACACAAGGATATGCCAATAATCTTACATTTCTAACCATCAAAGTAAAAATGACTCATTTTCTTCGTATTTTGACTAATGAGAAACATTTGTTTTGTTATAAGCATTTGATTTGTGAATGTTTTGTTTTGCAGGGCTCAGGACATTCCGTTCCAGAATACAAACCACGTGAAGCATTGGACTTTTATAGCCGTTTTCTAGCAGGAGAGAAAATTTAGAATCCTTCCATGTTTCATCTTATCATGTTCTGTCGTCTAATAAACATGTCTTCTTTGAGTTCAAGACATCTATTATAATACTTTTTATGTTCTATTTTTATTTTAAAAATTTTAATTATAAACCCGGAAATTAAATAAAAATTGTTTTTTACATAAAAATCATTCAATATTTTACATAAAATCATTCAACCAAACATTATAAAAATATTTGTTATGTTCGTTTGTAATCCGCAATTACTACGGTTGTTATTATAACAGATTGTTGTTAGTTTAACTAGTGCATATATTTACGATCAATCGCAACGATCAAATATTGTATCATGCGTCGCAATTTTTTCACTGATGGTTGAAACAACGGTTCGACTGAAAATCTACGATCAATTGCATCTATAGCTGTCGACTGCAAACAAACGAAAAACATATATTACACTTACAGCCGCAGTATTGGCCGTAGCCATAACTACAACCACGGACATCGAACAAGACTATTGTATAATATAAATGATTTGTGTGAACTGTTTGATAAAACGTTTTTTTTTTGTCGATCTATCATAACGGATTGATCCAATATTCCAATATATTTATTGGAAGATTTAACATTCTCGTACTATATGTTGAAATGGAACTCTATATATATATATATAGGATGGATATGCATGTAAAGCTGGTGTAATAGATAAAACGTTTAAAAATTGCAAATTAGTAGAAAGAGGGTCGTTACGTAATAGATTGAATCGTCTCGTCCTCGCCGTTTCGATACTGCTCAAAATGCAGTGGCGCTTTCTTTCGTCAGTTTCTGCCTCCACCGGCAGTACTAAAACCCTAAATCATGGAAGATGGAGTGTGAAGCAGGTGAAAAAGTCTAACTTCAAATCCGCTCTAGATGAGATTCGCGCTTCAATCGATTCATCGGACTTCGTTGCTCTCTCGCTACAGGACACTGGGTCGTACGCCGCCGCGTGGCACCGTGTCTCCGCCATTGACACGCCGCAGACGAGCTACTTGAAAGCTAAATACGCCGCGGAACGGTACCAGATCTTCCAGTTCGCTGTATGCCCATTCTCCCTTCGCGGCTCCAAACTCACCGTTCACCCGTATACCAGTCAAATCTCTATCTCTCTCTTCTCGATTTTCGTTTTCGTCGCCGCAAATTGAATAATTAGGTTTTTCGGTTTTGCTTGTTTTTGTAGATATAACTTCCATTTGTTTCCTCGGGATGAATTGAAGTTGGGGATACCTTCTTATAGCTTCTCTTGTCAAGCTTCCCGTTTAACTGCCATGGCTAGAGAAGGATTTGACTTCAACACCTGCATCTATGAAGGTTTTCTTGCTACTCCATTTCTCATTTCGTTTCCTAACGAGTGATCTCTTATGGATCATTTTTTACAGGAATTTCATACTTATCAAGAGCACAAGAGTCTGCGTCGAAGTTTCTATCAGGGAATCCAATGTTAGCTGATCCCATCAGTGTACCTTCTGCTCCATCCACTGTAGCTGATACAGTTTTTGTAGGAAGGATTAGGTCACGCGTCAAGAATTGGAGACAATCTTGTTTAGAATCAAGCTCAAAGACAGGAGATGGTGCACTTGCGAGTGTTAGACAATTTCAATATTAATCTTTTTGCCTTTGGTTTTCCAGTTTTTATATATGATGTATCTGTTTGTTAATTCCAGATGATTTGGTGAGTTCTCTGAGAAAATTGGTGTTGGGGAGTGAGCAGTATGGTTCAAGGTTATGCTTAACTATCGATGTTTGCAGTGAGCGTCAAGTGCAACTCATCCTAGAGGTATATAAGCTTGGTTGATACCTGGCACGATAATTGCAGTCCGTATTGACGCTGATAGTTAAGAGTGATAAATTTCTACGTGTGCTTCTATATTTGTCATTACAGATGTTGACTGAGTTCTCTGACGATGTTGTCCCTCTACTCATCGCTTCAAAGAGCAGAGGAACACAAGCAGTTCGTGCTGTCTACATGAGTTCAAAGGAGGACATGGATCTTTTTAAGGTAGGCGAATTTACTTAGCCGGGAAAATTGATTGTGTTGAATGTTTCTATATTAAAATTATCTGAACTTATGTTCTCGGACAGAGAGAGCTTCAAGATCTTGAAAACGAAGAAAACAGGCGAGTTCGTGGCTTCCGAGAAGTGGTCGATTTGATTTCTTCTTCACAGAAACCTGTCGTTTCCCAAAATTATCTTAGGGGTTTATCTCAAATATATCCTCCTTACTTCTCACATAAATTAGCTTCTTCCCGTGCCATATGGATGATATTTGTTAACTTGGTGCAGATTTTACTTCGATTCATGCCAAATTCCTGGGTCCGCTGCCTGCAAATGTGGATGAGTTCAGCAGTTCACTGAGCTCAGCTTTTCCCAGTGTTGTGGATCTCAGTCAGCTCATGAAAAAAACTAGTCCCTTAAGTAATATAAGTAATCTACCTGCTGCCATGTCCTCCTTAAATCGGTTCTTTGCACCTGTGGATGTGGAAGTGGCAAATCAAGGTCAGAATTCACTTTAAAATATGTTTATTCACTTATATACTTGAAACACGAGAGTCTGATAATTTAGGTGAATGGATATTGAGTTTAATGGCTTATCTTATTAGGCTCTATGGTCAAACTAGACGAGGGCCATCAGATGCATGGGCAGAATGCTGTAATGATATCTCAGCTGTTTGCCAAACTATGTACCATACAAAAATCAGATCCATCCCGTGTCCAATCAAATGAAGATTTCCGAGCTTTGGCTTCTGATGAACAGGCAAGTTCTTGTGCTAGAAACGCAGGCGATGAAAATGTTAAAGTGTGGTCAAAGAACGGACGGAGAGTAAGCTCTGAGAACTTGGTGTTCATATGGGGATTGGCGAAAAAGATGACAGCTACAATGCTGAAGAATGTTCTACAAAAGTCACACACTGTTTTTGCGCAAGAGTTTGATGTTAAATATATAGACAGGGGCTGTGCAATTGTGGTATTTTGGGAGTCAGGTTCCTCAGAAACTTTCATCACTGCGGTTAACAATGAAGAGCAACTGGGTGGTTCCTTAAGAGAGATGGTTGCAGAAGGACTAAGAGTGGCAGGTTACGAGACTTACAAGAGAGCATGTAGGTTAGGTTTCTGGGAGCCTAACTTGGCGGATTCTTTAGAGAAAGCATTGGAGTCTTCAGATACCAAACATGATTTGGACACAAAACCGTCAGATATTGATTGGACAAACGAGTTAGCTATCAATTTTGATGAGCTATGAATAGTTCTGGTCATCACAAAACCGATGTATGTCCTAATTGAGAACATTAATGCATTGCTCCTACCATAAGTTATTTGGTTAAAATCTGAAGTTGCTAGTAAAATGGACATGAGTTTTGTTATATTCTGCATTGTTTGGATAAGTAATGGTGGTCATTGAGGAATGGCTTGAAACCAAGGGAGTAAAGTGTTCTATTTCAGGACTGAGAAACTATTATTAGCTTACCAAAGATCCTAAATTGTTCAGAGTCAGTTCCATCAACAGTTACATGTAATATCTCCCTCCTCTCTCTTCCATCAAGTTGAGTTCATTCGTCCATTGGTTGTTTAATTCACATCATTTTGCGTATTTGCTAGAAAACAAATGTCACAAATTTTAACAAAACCGTTGGGACTTAGGAAGGTTATAAAAGTTGAACCAAACCGAAATATTGGTTTGACCATCGTTACCCGGAGAATTTGTTTTGAATTAAAAATTCAATATAACCGTTGCGGTTAAAGCCGGTTTATAAACCTTGTAAATGTCGTCTGAATAATGCTTGACATAGCCTCTAGATGAGCTTTGGTAAACGCACTGGAGAGACAGTTAACACTGTCGGCCAGAAGAAATGGTGGTCTCGACGGCGGCTAGGGTTTCAGCCTCTGCCTCAGTGCTTTTACGCCGTAAATCTCGAAAGCTATGGTCGCTAGCCTCCTCCTCGCCGCTCTCTTCCTCCCCTTACCTCCCTATCAGGTACCAGTAGTTTTCCATCAAAGCATTCGAGCTCGGCTTTAATTTTTTGGGCGTTTGGAGTTCGATTCATTTTGGATTTGTGTGTTTCTATAGAAATAATTTTCTCTTGTTATGATGAGAAAATTGTTCATTGATGTGGGCAGGTATAGATGAAAATATCGAGTTTTTTCTGTGCAGATTGTTTGAAAATTCTTTGATGTAGTCATTGTTTCATTTACAATTGAATCATATGAGATTTGATTAATTGCACAAAGGTTGACTTATAATGAAGTAGCTCTGGTAATCTTTTATGCAAGGTTTTGCATAAGGAGTCGTTAAAACCACCGGCGTGGAACATTGACTTCTTAAGATCCTCTTCGTTTCATTCGATTCCAGCTCGTGAGACTGGTGATATTGCGAGCAAATCTGAGAACATTTTGAGTCAAGATGGAGTAGCTTCTCCGAAACTGAAGAGGAAAAAGCTCAAGGGTAAGCGGGCGGTTGTGCGGTGGCTAAAGTTTTTCCGGTGGAAGAAAAAGAAAGAGATTGAAAGAATGACTGCTGAAGAAAAGATCCTTAACAAACTAAGAAAGGTTAGCTAGAAAAATACCCGCATCTTTGTTACTGTTTTTTAGGCCAACATCTGCATTTTGTTACTGATTTAGACCGACAAATGTGTATTTTGTCTCATGTCTTCGTGTTTTTCAGGCTCGGAAGAAAGAAGAACGCCTTATGGAGACGATGAAGAAACTGGAACCTGCAGAGTCATCTGAAACAACACATGACCCTGAGATATTGACACCCGAGGAGCATTTCTATTATCTGAAAATGGGTCTGAAGTGTAAGAATTATGTTCCAGTGGGGAGACGCGGAATATACCAAGGAGTGATTCTGAACATGCACCTTCACTGGAAGAAGCATCAGACGCTACAGGTTGTGATCAAAACATTCACACCAGCTGAAGTGAAGGAAATTGCTGTTGAATTAGCAAGACTGACCGGAGGGATTGTGCTTGACATTCATGAAGGGAACACAATAATTATGTACAGAGGGAAGAACTATGTCCAACCTCCAACTGAAATCATGTCGCCGAGAATTACTCTCCCGAGGAAAAAGGCGTTGGATAAATCAAAATGCCGGGATGCCCTTCGTGCGGTTAGAAAGTATATTCCAAGGCTTGAACAAGAGCTCCAGTTGCTTGAAGCGCAAGCTGAAACAAAGCGAGAATACCAGAATGTCAAGGTTGATGATACTCGAGAGAGTGTTGATCAAAGATCAGAAGAGTTAAAGAAGATTATAGAAAGAAGCCAAGAGTGTTTGGAGGATGAGCAAGAAGAAGATGCAGAATCAGAATTGGGAACGGATTCGGATCTGTCTGATATTTTTGAGACTGATTCAGAATCAGAAAACGAGAAGGCAGAGCGACCGCTTTTTCTTGAAGAGTTTGAGAAATTCCCAGCAATAAACAACAACAAAGAAGAAGATGGATACTGGGGAGATCCAGGAAAAGCTAAATCAGGAGATGAGAAAGATGAGTCCCCAGACTTTGATGAAGTCGATAAGATCTTTCTTCGGGCTGTTTCGCTTTTAAAGAAGAAGAGGCGATGAAGAATCACCATAACATTCTAGTTTCATCATCTTTGCTCATCTCAAAATTGGTACAAGTGATAATGTCTTTACAAGTGCTGCTAAACCACATCTGAGTCTCACGAATTCCTTATTAAGGTAAAATAAGAATGTAATAGATTTTCAAACATTATTTCTTATATTGTATTTGAGTGTGTGTGATTGATGACATTAACTAATAGATACAATGTTCAACAGTGGTTCAAGATGCTTCCAGAGTTCCAATCAAATCCCTTAGCATCTATGTGTTCTGAAGTTGTCAAAAGTAACATCATCTTTCATATGTTGCCAAAATTAAGTGAACATGTTGTTTCTCCTCATTTTCTTATTATGTTGTAAGAGAATGTAATGAGACAAAAAAGCAATAAAACAAGAAAGAAAATTATCGAATTCATAGAGATCAATAGTTATACTATTTTTCTAAAATAATATCATTAATTTAAATATTTAATAATAGCATAAATTTAAATTTAAAATATCTTAAAAATTTTTAAATTTTTAAATTTATGTAAAATTTACTTACAAAATAAGTATTTTTAATAAATTATTTGTATTATTTTTGAAATTTTGATTTTATGATTTTAGATTTGAAACAAAAATTTTAAAATGTGATATTTTATAGTATAATCCTAAAATAAATATTCTATTATTAAAATATATTCGAATACATGAAATAGAATAATTTTCAAAAAAAAATAATATCATAAAATAGCACATTTTAAAATTTTTGTTCCAAATTTAGCACTTTAAACTTAAAATTTTAAAAATAGCACAAATTATTTTTTTAAAATATATATTTATCACAAATAAATTACAAATAAAATTAAAATATTATATTTAGATTTTTATTTCTAATTTAAAATTTAATTTTTTTCTTAATAGAAATAAGTTTTAAAATATTTTAATATTAAATTTATAGTATTTTAAAAAATTTAATCTAATAATATTATATTTAAAATAAAAACTTAAAAAAAATACTATTTTTGTCGACCTTTAAAAATGTATTTAAAAAAATTACAGTAATTTAAGGTATTTTTCCGAATTTCTAACATTATTTTTGGTTTGATGGTCGAGTAAAAAAGACTAATCGAAAGACTTAGAGTGAGGAAGAGTCTTCGGTTTGGCAACCATAGAAGAAGTATCCAAAGTTTGTGTGGCTTTGTCCAATGTCAGAAAGCTGAAATACTCTGCGCTTTGGAGTTGAAGGAAGAACAATAGCTCTTCGATCTTCTTTCCCAGGAGGAGAAATATGGGAATTCATGTTCTTAGGCCTCCTATGACCTTGCGATGTTACAGTAACTCCCTCGTCGGCTTCTTCTCCAAATCTCACAATCCTCTTTACTCTGGTATTTTCTCCATTTTACGGGGTTCATTAAAATTGTAATATACATACGGCCTTACGGGTTTATCTCAAGCGACTCCTTTTCTCCATTCTGAAGCTTCTTCTTATTGAGTAGTATTTACAAACACTTGGAGGGCATTGTCAGTTCTGGATTCTCTTTCTGTGAAACTGGGTTTTGTTAACTCGTGAAAGACAAAAACCGAATTAATTGATGGAAAGCCCCAAAAAATGTTATTTCTAATTGTCAAATGCCAGAGGAAGGAGTCAATTTTATGATGAATCGCCCACTTCGCTTAAAATGAAATGTTGAAAGTTTGGGTTTTTTTTTTCTTTCTCATCGTCGTTAATGATAATGTGTTGTTATCTTTGTCCTGTGTTATTTGTTCAGCGAGATGGGTTAGAGCTGGAGAATGCAGTTCCATCAGATGTTTTGCTTCTGCTACACCTACACGTGGGAAGAAGTAGGATCTTTCTTTACTATTGAAAACGAAATGATTTCATCTCTCTCTGCATTATTTTGATGGAACTCTTAATGTCCTAAAACAGCAAGAAACAGAGACTGGATGAGGCCTGTCTCGAAAGGTATAAGGAATACAGTCGCACACTAATACAATCATGGATTTTACAAGGTATAAACTATGTTACTCGGTGATACTTTCATTCATATCCGTGCTACAAAGGTTTATGTAATTGTTCTTTAAAAACAGAAGTTCTCATTGTAGTTTAATCTCTAGTGTGTATGTTATGCAGGCAAAGTGCTTGTGGATGGAAAAAGAGCTAGTAAAGCCGGAATGCCTGTATCCAATGGTGTATCCATAAAGATTACAGCTGAGGTTCCGAAATATGTATGTAGGTATATTATTCCTGCAGGATGTACTATCCTTATACAGATTCTTTGTGCTTTGAGACTCCATTGTTGTCGATTCTCCTCTCCATTTTTTTCCTTTTGCAGAGGTGGACTCAAGCTGGAAGCTGCTATTGAGAAGCTAGATGTTGATGTTTCTGAGAAAGTAGTTCTGGATTCAGGACTTTCTACAGGAGGATTTACAGACTGTTTGCTTCGTTATGGTGCATCTCATGTTTATGGAGTAGATGTTGGTTATGGTCAGGTGCTAAGTATTTTTCCTGCAGTTTGTTTGAAATTTTCCTTCAACAGTCTTCTAAGCAACTTTTCTCAGTTACTAATTATTGGTGTATTGTAACAGGTAGCGGATAAAATTCGCAATGATAAGAGAGTGACAGTTATCGAAAGGACAAATCTGAGATACCTCCCAGGACTCCCTCAAAAAGTCGATGTAGTGACTCTAGATCTCTCGTTCATTTCCATTCTCAAGGTAAGTTTGCCTCTTGTTCTAACTGTGATGGTTAATTTATAACCTGCCAACCTTTGAAACTTAACTGATGAACAGGTAATGCCAGCTGTTATGAATGTGATGAAAGAAGATGCAACTTTAGTTACCCTTGTTAAACCCCAATTTGAAGCTCGAAGATCACAGGTATTCGATCTTCTGACTTTTAAGATGCAAAATTCTGATGCATTAAACTCCGAGAAATGCATACTCGTAAATATGTAAATCATCTCTGCAATTTTGAGTATTTGTTCTTCAACATTTTTGTTTCCCTTCAAGGTTGGGAGCGGTGGCATAGTAAGAGATCCCGAAGTACATCAAGAGGTATGTTTGTATCTGCATGTCCTCTTTGTAACAAATGAATATTGTGAGTTAATTCACATCAACTGATGACTTCTGTTTATCACACTCCTGAATCCTTGTGTTTCTAGCTTGGGATAGTGAGAAGCCTATGCTCTTATAAATAGCAAGTCAGATACGTTGTAAAAACAAATCTTTGATGTCTTGTTTTGAAGGTTCTTGAGAAGATAATAAATGGTATCGAGGGCTATGGATTTACCAAGAAAGGGTTTATTGAATCTCCCATAAAGGGCGCCGAGGGAAACATAGAGTTCTTGGTTTGCTTCAGTCGAGGCACAGTAAAACGTGAAGAAGAATGCTAGACTTAATACTCCATTGTTGGGAAGTTAGAACCTTGCGTGAGATGCTATTGCTTCTTCTTTCGGTAATGTTGAGTAAACCGCTTTTTATAAATGTTCATTCACAAATCTCAAAGTTACCAAAGGAATCACAGGTTAATCATTTCGAAGTATCTGTGGCATACAATGCAATATAAAAAGGTAGAAAGCACAAGAAACATTTTATTGGAATGGTTCTAGAGATCTAAACAAGTCTTTCCATATAAAACAAGTCGAAAACCTAGATTGCTTCGATAGACTGGTAGTATCATGTCTTGCCACTCTGCACAATTGAGGCAAAAGTTAATTGGAAGAGAGAAAAAGGAGCTTTTGTTGTAGCGTGATGAATGTGAATCTTCATACCATTAAGCTGTGGTCTTGAATCAGTTTTCAGTTCCAACAATGGAAGCTTCGTTGTTGTTTGAAGATTTTATATTTTTTGATGTATACATATGCACAGGTGGAGGCAAAAGCTTTTCTTGAATGGCCTGAGACATTGGTATTCAGGCAGCAAACAGAAGACAAAAAACCTCAGGATTTATGACAGAACCGAGTCGAAAACAACAATGTAGTCTACGCAGCAAAAGCGAACATCTAAGACATTGTACTGATTCCAGAGAGAGACAGAGAGAGAGAAGTAACATACCAACCAACCATTCTTCCCTCTTGCGCCGCCTTTGATGTAATAAGCTTCTTTGAAGCCATTCTCGATCAGCAACTCAGCCACTTTCAAGGAGTTACCATCAAAACTGCCTTCCACATCAAAGTTAAAACATGTGAGACTCACAAATTCGCTCTCAGCTAATATCTAATCCAAAAGATCATCAAAGAGACACTTCATTCTGAGAAGTTTACATTGCTGATCCGTCACACAAAGCAATAACGTCCAGATTTGTTAAAAGTTTGAAGCTTTTTGTTTATCCTTACTTGTCGAGAACACAAACAACTGTATTTTCCGGATCGGAGAAGCTTGCTTTGACTTTCTTCAAGAAACTTAGCTCGTCTTCTTCACTATACGGAACCTGAATCGAGCTCTTACCCAGAAACTTGAGATTAGGTGATGCCAGTGAGGCCAAAGTCTTTTCGTCTCTAATATCCAAAAGCTGGGAATCAGGTTGATTCTTAAGCTTTCGAAACGCATTCATGGCGGATATTGGTTTATACTTCCTCATGTAGAAGATAACCACAGGTACAACCACAAGATAAATGAAAGTACACCCCGCCACGAAAAATGGGTACCTGTTGAAAAAATTATCAATGGAAACCAGAATTGACTCCAAATCGATTTTCCCAGTAGACGGGTCAGAGATTGAGGTGAAGGATTCAGATGCGAGAGCAGGGAAACATAAGAGGAAATGAGAAACGGTGATTGAGAGATGGGTTTTGGCTAGAAGGTGAGACGGAAGCGATAAGCCGCGAAAGTTAGTGAAATTGTTGAGTGGAGTTAAGCGAGTTTGATGGAAAACTGGGATTTGAAAAGTGGAATGTTTGCATAGGTTTCGCGGAGGAGAGGATGCGAGGATTATCGGAAGAGACGTCATAACTAATGACGACGAGTGACGGTGAGTCGAAGCGCCAAGAAGATAAGAAAAGTAAAGAGTTTACTTCGACAAAATATCCAGAATAAAAAAACCGAACCAGTGTTTTTTCTTTTGTAACTTGCTCCACACAATTAATCAAATTCTATACTTTTGAAAAAGATATAGGAGTAGTACAACTACTGATCTATTTGTTCATCATCTCCATCGAACCAGTGTTTTTTAGATCTCGCAATCATCAACTATCATATTGTCATAATATATTTTTCATCGATTTAACTCTACAACAAAAGTATAAACGACCCAAGGAGTTTGATAGATACGAGGACAAACATCCTCCCATTCTATACCAATACAAAAGAAGACCCAAGGTGGATAGGACAGTAGGCTCAAGCGACAAACAGCAAAAGAAAGAGAGAATTGGACTTCAAGAAAATATGGATAAGGGCCTAACTCTAGTGAAGGAAGTAACCAAGGTTGGGGAGGAAGATCCCAAGGCAGATTAGTGTCAGAGAATCGCCAAGGAGAGGAGGGAAGAATAACGGCGTAAAATTTGGAAGAGGAAAAATATAAATAGAGAAAGAAGAATAGAAGAAAGGCACGTTGGGAGTAGAGAGTGATATTAAGGTAAGAGTGAGTGTTTATTTGCTCTTTGGATTGTATTCGATTCAGGGAATTGATTACAAATCTGTTTTTCTAAATTCTGTTCTTATCAAGGTGGTATCAGAGCATCGATTCTCACGACCATGGGTAAGAAGCAAGAAACTGGAAAAATAGTGGAAGAAACATTGAAGGTACAGGTGGACAGAATGCAAGCGGAGGTGAGTAAGGTGGGAGGAATGGAGCGTAGTATCGCGGAGATCCAGCAGCAGCTGGAAAAACTGAGCGTGCTTGACCGTTTGGAGGAACTGCTGGCTCATGGGGAACTACGATCAGCGCTTACAAGAAAAATGGCAGCAAGGAGCGCGACGGAGAAAGGTAGCGCAGCTGTCCATGGAGACAACCGGGAGGTAATTAAAGAGACAGGGGAGGCATCCAGGGCAAGCGAGTTTCCCATGCCGAGTCGCACGGAGGCTAGTCGCTTTGAGACGGTGAAGCGGAGAATGGATCTGCCAACTTGCGATGGGAGCAACATCGACGCGTGGGTGTTCAAGTTGGAGCAGTATTTTGAAATGAATGACTTCTCACGTGAGGAGAAGCTTCACGTTGTTGCCATCAGTCTCGATGGAGAAGCGCTTGAGTGGTTTAGGTGGGAACAGGATCGCCGTCCATTTCGCGACTGGGAGCACGTGAAAGAGAGAATGATCGAGAACTTCACACCGGGAGACATTACAACACCGGAGGAAAAACTTCTCGTGCTGCGACAGGAGGGATCGGTACGCGAGTATTGCCGTGAATTCAAGATTCTCACAGCTCAGGCGCCGGAGATTCGAGAATTCATGCTGGAGAAGATGTTTCTGGTAAGATTGACGCCGACCGTACGCATGGGAGTGAAGGTGTTCGAGCCAAGGGCATTGGACCGAGTCATGACCATAGCCCAAAGAGTGGATGATTGGGCCCAATCTGGAGGAAGCCCGGATCATTTTGGCAGCATATCTAAAGTGGGCTACAAGCCCAGTCCAAAAGGAAGGGAAAATCGAATGGGCCCAAGTTCCATGTCCAAGCCCAATTGGGTTCGAAACCCTAATCCAGGAGCAACTTTGCAGCGACAGAACTTGCCAGTCGAGAAGAGCGGCGCGAGTTCTAGACCGATGCCGAGTCGAGGGGAGGAGCATCGGGTCCTGTTCCGGTGATTTTCTGAGATCGAGCTCAAGGAAAGGAAGAAACAGGGACTTTGTTTTAAGTGCAACGAGAAGTGGAGTTCCGGGCACAAGTGTCGTTATCGCGAGTTGCAGGTGGTGTTAGTGCAACAAGACGGGTCAAAGATAGACGTCGACGAGTAGGAGCAGAGGGGAGATGACGTTCGTGAGAATGAAGGGGAGGTAGAAGACCGAGCTGAACTATCGCTCAACACATTGGTGGGGCTGTCATCCCCGAGAATTATGAAGCTGCGTGGGACGATTCAAGGGAGAAGAGTGGTGGTGATGATCGATAGCGGAGCTTTGCACAATTTTGCCTCAAAGGAGCTGATGCGAGAGATTGGTTGCAAGGCGGATACCATCCGAAGCTACAACGTATTATTGGCGACGAGGGTATCGATACAGGGAGGAGGAGTCTTTTGTGGAGTGCAACTGGAGCTCCAGGGGGTTGTCTTTGAGGTAGACTTTTTACCAATACACTTGGGAAATGCTGATGTGATTTTAGGCATGGAATGGCTGGAGACGTTGGGACAAACGGACGTCAACTGGAAACTACAAGTCATGAGGTTTTGGGTTCAGAATGAGAAGGTTACTATCCGGGGAGAACCCGAGCTGTGTACAGCCGCAATTTCTCTCAAAGGAGTACAGAAAGCAATCAGACAGAAGGAATCGGCACTGTTGATCGAGCTGGGAGTAATGCAGTCCACGAATGAGGGAACCGAAGATGACTATCCAGAGGAATTGCAAGTGGTGATGGAGAAATTCCAGGAGGTTTTTCAGCTACCTAACGGGTTGCCTCCGTCCCGAGTGAGGGAGCACACGATCGCCTTACGCACAGGAACAGAGCCGGTCAAAGTCAGGCCATTTCGATACCCTCAGGTCCAAAAAGAGGAGATCAAAAGACAGGTCGCAGACATGCTCGCGGCAGGGATCATTCAACTGAGTGAGAGTCCGTTCTCCAGTCCGGTACTGTTGGTTCGGAAGAAAGATAGGAGTTAGAGGTTCTGTGTGGATTACAGAGCTCTGAACAAAGTTACAATGCCTGACAGCTATCCGATTCCTATGATCGATCAGCTTCTGGACGAATTATGTGGAGCGCAAATCTTCTCCAAACTGGATTTCAGATCGGGATATCATCAGATACGAGTGAAGGCGGAGGACATTCCGAAGACAGCTTTCCGCACTCATGACGGTCACTATGAATTCCAGGTCATGTCGTTCGGTCTTACCAACGCACCGGCAACCTTCCAGTCGTTGATGAACGACGTCTTCAGGCCCTTCTTGAGGAAATTCATTCTGGTGTTTTTTTATGATATTTTGGTGTATAGCAAGGATTTGACATCTCATGCGGGGCACCTGGAGCAAGTCATGGAGGTTCTGTCGCAGCAACAGCTTTACGCGAACCAGAAAAAGTGTCAGTTTGGCAGCAGAAAAATAGAGTATTTGGGGCACGTGATCTCAGCAGCAGGGGTAGAAGCGGATGCAGCCAAGATCGCAGCAATGGTGTTTTTGGGGCTCACAGGATACTACAGGCGTTTCGTAAGAGGGTACGGAGCGATGGCGAAGCCACTGACTACGCTACTGAAAAAGGATCAGTTTGGGTGGAATCCAGAGGCTTCCGAGGCGTTTGCACAGCTGAAGAAGGCGATGACTGAGGTGCCGGTATTAGGATTACCAAACTTTGAAAAGACCTTCGTGGTAGAGGCAGATGCATCTGGTTTTGGGTTGGATGCAGTATTAATGTAACTACAGAGGCCGCTTGCGTATTTTAGCCGAGCCTTGTCCGATCGCGAGAAGCTCAGGTCGATTTACGAGAAAGAACTGATGGCTATTGTACTAGCCATCCAGAAGTGGCGACACTATTTGATTGGGCGTCATTTCGTGGTGCGGACTGATCAGCGAAGCCTGAAATTTCTATTGGGACAAAGGGAAATCGGATTGGAATATCAGAAGTGGTTAATCAAGCTCATGGGATTTGACTTCAGCATTCAGTACAAACCAGGCGCTGAAAACCGGGTCGCTGATGCCTTATCGTGATTCAGCAGCATGACAGAGCTCACAGCCATTACAGTACCAATACCTATTCAGTTGGAAACGATTAGCGAGAAGGTCGACAAGGACGATCAGCTGAGGAAAATACAAGAGGAGTTACTAGTCGACCCTACACTCCATCCCGACTACGCGCTCATTCAGGGGAGGTTGTTGCGGAGAGGTAAATTGGTGGTATGTCCTGGATCACCCTCAGTTCGATTGATTTTACAGGAATTTCACAACGGACAGTGTGGAGGCCACGCGGGAGTTTAAAAACATAGAAGAGAATCGTAGAACAATTCTACTGGAAGGGCATGATGATTGACATCAGACGGCATGTAGCAGCATGCCCGACTTGCCAACGACAGAAATACTCCACGCTAGCACCAGGGGGATTGCTTCAGCCTCTGCCAATACCGACACTGATTTGGGAGGATATCAGTATGGATTTCTAAGAAGGTATGCCAGCCTCACGCGGTAAAAACTCTATAATGGTGGTGGTTGATCGTTTCTCCAAATATGCGCACTTTGTGGGTATCAGGCATCCTTACTCAGCAGTGGAGATTGCATCGGTCTTCGTACAGGAAATAGTACGCCTTCACGGATTTCCTAAAATAATTGTCTCTGACATGGATAAGATATTCCTAAGCAGTTTTTGGAAGGAACTATTCAGGTTGGCAGGAACGTCACTACGATTCAGCACATCATATCATCCTCAAACAGATGGGCAGTCAGAAGTGGTCAACAGAACATTGGAGACGTATATGCGGTGCTTCGCAGGAGAAAAACCACGTTCATGGGCAATGTATCTAGAATGGGCAGAATTCTGGTATAACACATCCCATCACACGACCATCAGGATGTCCCCTTTTAAAGCAGTGTACGGTCGCGATCCCGCGAGTATTCTGAGGTACGAGCAGGGGTCAACGAACGTCGGAGAGCTGGAGGAGCAGCTGATTGCACGTGATCAGGTTATTGAGCAGCTGCGAGTACACCTATCTCGCGCCCAGCAGCTGATGAAGAAGCAGGCTGATGCACACCGGCGTGATGTGGAATTCCAAGTGGGCGATTGGGTCTATCTCAAAATCCGCCCGTACCGACAGAAATCGCTAGCACAACGGAGCAACGAAAAGCTATCTGCGCGATTCTATGGCCCTTACGAGGTGGAGAGCCGAATAGGAGCAGTACCTTATCGGTTGCGACTACCTCCTTCCACAAAAATTCACAACGTGTTCCATGTCTCGTTACTTAAGAAATCAGTGGGGCCTAACGAGCAGAGTCTTCCATTACCAGCGCACTTAACTGCCGAGTACGAGCTAAGTGTAGAGCCAGAAGAGGTATTGGCAGCCAGAGTGAATGAGCGCACCGGAAAACAGGAAATTTTGGTGAAATGGAGGGATTCAGCGGAACATGACAACTCTTGGGAACAAGTGGAGACTGTGAAAGCACTCTTTCCTCACCTCAATCTTGAGGACAATATTGAATTTAAAGGGCAGAGTATTGATAGATATGAGGACAAACACCCTCCCATTCTATACCAATACAAAAGAAGATCCAAGGTGGATAAGACAATGGGCTCAAGCGACAAACAGCAAAAGGAAGAGAGAATTGGGCTTCAAGGAAATATGGATAAGGGCCTAACTCTAGTGACGGAAGTAACCAAGGTTGGGGAGGAAGATCCCAAGGCAGGTTAGTGTCAGAGAATCGCCAAGGAGGGGAGGGAAGAATAACGGCGTAAGATTTGGAAGAGGAGGAATATAAATAGAGAAAGAAGAATAGAAGAAAGGCATGTTGGGAGTAGAGAGTGATATTAAAGTAAGAGTGAGTGTTTATTTGCTCTTTGGGTTGTATTCGATTCAGGGAATTGATTACAAATCTGTTTTTCTAAATTCTGTTCTTATCAGAGTTGTGTTGTATCTGATGGTGGATATAATACCATGATGATGATCCCATAATCAGATGTACTGACATTTTGAAAACGTGTTACAACATATAAATTTACGGGAAAGTACTAGAAAATCAATGAAGGCATTAGATTGAACTGTCGAGATTATAAAAATCACCATAAAAGATATACATCAATATTCTATATTGTAATATTTAATAATTATTTTTGATGTATAATTTCTGTATTAGTTTAAAACATTAGGATTTCAACTTTATATAAATTAATATCTCTTGTAATTTTATTTTTCATAAAAATCTAATAATAATTTTTTTAAGAAAAAACCCTTGAAAATACACAAACTTAATAACATTTGATAGAAAAATACACAAATTTTTTGACTTCTTTTTTAATACACGAACTAAATTTTTTTTGTATTAAAAATACACAAACTATATAAATTTGTGATTTTGACATCGACTATCTAACAGTTGTTAACGCATTTAACAGATTAATTACATGGTGTTAAATAATTGTAACAGTATTTAAAATTAACGTAACTCTAACCCAAGCCTTAACTCAACTCACATTTGTCGAAAATAAGAGCCGAAAATTCATCTTCAAGTTGAAAATAAGAATTCGAAATCAGCTGGGGAAAATTCATCTTCCAACCAAAAAATCATCTTCCACCCAACTCGAAATCGTCGGTTTTGTCATTTTCCACCGATTTTGAAGGTTTTGAAGGTATGTTTTTTTGATTTTGAAGCTATTCACTCTCTTCTTCACCAAATGTAAAAACCCTAAAACTTGGGATTTGATTTGTGTCGCCTTCTTCAATCTTCTTCGTCAATCTGTCTTCTTCTCTATGGAAAATAGTCAAAGCTCAGATGAAAGTTCTTGGAGCTGGAATAGGCGGCGACGAATGGTTGGTGGAGTTATGATTTGCCATTGTGATAGAACGACATCCATTGTGAAAGCTTGGACAAACGAAAATTCAAAGAGAAGATTTTATAGATGTGAGAAACATGGATTATTCAAATGGGCTGATGAAGAAAAGCCACATAGTTAACAGAAAGTAAGTTTATTACAAACAAGAGATTTGTTTCAACATCAGATAGAAGAATTAAAGGTGTTGAATGAGCAACTTAAGAAATGTAGTTGTATAGCTTCAAACAACTCCTATTCGACATTGGTGAAAGTTTCAATTACTACTGGAGTGGAGAATATATCACAAGATGATGAGAAGAAGAAGCTGAAAAATAAAATTATGGCAGTAAAAGAGAGGGAAAATTTGCTGCGACAATTCATCTTAATTTCATGGGGAGGTTTTGTGGTTGTGACAACCATTATCCTTACAATTATGAAGAAGTAATGTGAGAAATTATGAAAGTTTAGTTGTTATGTTTGAATATGAGTTTGTTGTTGTTGTGTTATGTGTTTCTTTTGAATGTTGAATTGTGTAGTTGTGAGTTCTAATTATATGTTGAATGTTGAATGTTATCTGTTAAATGTTGAATCGTTTAATTGGATGGGTTATGAGTTCTAATTATAAGTTGTTATGTTAAATTGGATGCTTATTAGTTTATGAGATTAAATGGATCCAAAAACCGATGATCTTACATTCATAACATCCAAAATCTTGATAATTTATCATGTTTCTTACATCCAAAAATGGTTAGATCAAACATTTATAACATCCAAAAGATCTAATATTGATAATCATAAATAATTTATAAGATTCGGGGTTTGGTTGTGTTTGCGGATTAGGTCCACTAACATCAACTGCTGATGATCCCCATACGTCGAAAACCTGACCAGTCCATGGTGAAATAAAACATCCATAATCTCTACGAACATAATCTTCACGAGCATGGCCACAAGCACGACCACGGCCATGACTCCGAGCATGTGAGGTAGAAGGAAGAGTGGAAAATTGTGTATGAGATGCAGTTTGGGATGCATTCCTAACCGGTGGTGTGGATTGAGTAACCGTGTTTCTTCTTCTCCTAGGTGCGTTTTCAATGCTCCATGGATCAAGTGTGTTTTCCTATAATAATTCATACAATACAATGTCAAAGAACTCAATTGAGTGTGATGTTATCCATGACACTGAAATTGAATAACAAAAATATCGATTATCAATTTGTACATATGAATAACTATAAAATCCTTAAATCTCTAAAAATCCTTAAATCGATATGAACATATGAACATATGAACACCGAAATCTCTAAATCAATTCCAAAATCCCTAAAATCCCTAAATCTCTAAATTATAAAATGCCTAAAATCCTCAAAATCCCAAAAATCCCCTAAAATCCCCAAATTCCTGAAAATCCCTAAATCCAATTACAATGCAAAATCACAAAATCGATTCCGACCGATTCCAATTTGAATCCCTAATTCCATTTCACTCGAAACCCTAATTCCATTCCACTCGAAACCATAATTCCATTCCAGTCGAAACCCAAATTCAATTCCACTCGAAATCCTAATTTCATTCCATTCGAAACCCTAAATCCCTAATTCGAAACCCTAATTTGCAAATTTTAAATAACATCTCACAATCCAAAATTACAACTCCAAATCGAAAGAGAAACTCGAGAAAGATAGAGATATCAACAACAAAACGAAATCGAAACTCCAAAACCTCAAATCAAACGAAAAACGAAAGTCGAGCAAGAAATATCAAAAAACATACCTTGAAAACCTTCGAAATCGGCGGTTTTGATTTCGGGTTGGGTGGAAGATGACTCTCACCATCGATTTCGAGTTCTTCCTTCGAATTTTTTCCAAGTCTCATTCGAGATTTTCTTAGATTTTGGGTTTACTATTTTCAGATGGAAAGTGTTTATTTTTGGGGTTTCCCTTATTTTCGACAAAGGTGAGTTGAGTTAATCTATGGTTTAGAGTTAAGTTAATTTTAAACACCGTTAAAATTATTTAACACCGTCTAATTACTCTGTTAGCTGCGTTAACGATTGTTAGATAGTCGTTGTCAAAATCACAAATTTATATACTTGGTGTATTTTTTAAACAAATGTTTTAGTTCGTGTATTAAAAAGGGAGTCAAAAAGTATGTGTATTTTTCTAGAAAATATTATCAAATTTGTGTATTTTTAAGGTTTTTTTACTTTTTTTAAAGACATATTTTGTTTTTACTCTAATCAATTTATGAAAATTGGAAGTAATTTGTTTGTTGACCAATTGTGAATAGTTAATGTTAAAATTAAACTAGCAGACATTAAATGGCTATGTGGTATTACACACTGGTACTAGATTTTGACCCACACTCGGTGTGGGAAAAAATATTTACACATTTTAATTATTTATTTATTTTGGATAAAATTATAGATGTGATAAATATTCAATTAAACTAAACTTTTTTTATATTTTTTTGACTAATTTTTAAAATATATAATATTTTTTATATTGTATTTATACAAAATATATTTTATGTCGAAATATTATAGAGTTACATATAATATACTGTTTAATGACAGTTTTCGTAAATATTTTAATAAATTATGTCTTATATAATATTTATCTTAAGATAATCTAATAATTTGACACATTATTGTAACATATTTGTAAATCACACGTCAATATAAAATTATTTTATTAAAATGATTGTCAATTAATATATTAGAGATATACATACAAAAATCGGATTTTCAATTTGTTCAAATAATTTGGTTAAAACTGGTAAGAATGAGTAGTGACTAAGGCTCTATGTCATCGATTTTTAAAACATGGATTATAGATTATTATGAATAACCATCAATATATATATATATATATATATATATATACTCAAACTGATCTATGATTTAGAAGTTCACAAATTCAAGTGAGTGTATAGTCTACGAAAAGGCATAACAAACTCTTAAAGAGTAACAATAAACCCATGGAGGATCCTCACATTTTCTAGAAGAGTAAATAATCTAATCTTATAATTTATATATAATTGTCATATTATTAAATATTCTCCTCTTATTGTAATTCATTTCAAACTTTTTAAAATAAGGATTCAAATTTAAAGTTGTACTGGAAACAATAGACTTTTTAATATGGCATGTTTCAAAACAAAATTCAAAACAGACAAACTTTTAAAAGAAATTAGATATTATACTGTGATACGCACGAATTATTTTTTAATTTTTATTATTATTTTGATTATTTTACAAAAAAACTTGATATTTAAATATATTATTTAGTTACAATATTTTATTTCGAAAATTAGTCAAAAATATTTTTTTTGGTAAATAGTAACACAAACACTGATAAATAAAAACACAAATACATAGCAGTTTTTTAATTATTATAGTGTTTTTTCATTTTTCTATTGCATGTTCAATAAAAAATTTTTACCAAATTTAAATGAATCATAAATTTCTAATAATTATTAGATTTTAAAAATCATATAATTTAAAAACATGTAAATTGAGATATTATATACATATATTTTTGTCGAGTAGTAACATTTCAAAACCTATAAATGTGTTACCTTTGTTAAAATTGCAAGCTTTTCAACTGAATAAATCTAATCAATATATATTTTTTCTTTACATAAATCTCCGTCAAATTTCTCGAAAATGGTGAAAATACAAGGATGATAAAAGAAATGTAAAGTTTTTGATGTCATGATTAGATTTTAAGGATTATTTGCAAAGTTTATATTTGACAATGGAAAGTTATTGGTTTTATAAAGTTAGATAATTGAAACTCATTATTATGAGGATAGTGATCATTAAAATCTAAGATAGTAGTATGGAAGAAACAATAATTTTATTTTAATTGTTTAAATGGTTGGAAGACTAATATTCTAAATCTATGATAATGTGTTTAATTGATTAAAATGACAATTACTCACATATCATAATTTTATAACTTGTTATTTTGATTGAGGTGAATAGTTTCAAAAACTACAATAAATTTATTGTATTTTGAAACAGTGTACATAAGAAACCGTAATTTTATTTTAATTGTTTAAATAGTTGTAAGATTCGTTTAAACTTAGAATTGCTAACATATCAATATTTTTAAAATTTGTTAATTTGGGTGACATGGGTAGTTCTAGAATCCATAATAAATTTCTTTTATTTAGTTAGATTTTATGCGTTTATTTTAATTATGTAACTTTATAGCATATTTGTCACAAATTCTTGTAATTTTATGCTTAAAACTTAGATTTCGTATGTTATTGTTACTAAAAACATGTGATTTTTTACATTGTAAACATATATTGATAAATAAATATATATATATATGTATATATAGATTTTCTATATTTTTCAAATAATATTGTTATATTTTTTAGATAATTTGTATAATCAAATATATATTAAATAAAAGAGAAATTTAAAAATAGGACAAAACGATTAAATATTAAACATATATATTTTTACTTTGTTTTAATAATAATATTTGTCATTATGGTGGTAGAACAATTTATTTTTGCTGTACACTATAAAATGTTTCATTTTTTTTCATATTTGTTTTAACAATATAACGTGTGTCATCATGTGAACAAATTTTTTTCTTGCGTAAACACCATGAAAAATATCAAATTTTTACTTTTATTAATATATATTTTATGTGCTGTTAAAGGTATAAAAATCATTTTATGTAAAACCCTTTCAAAGTCTATTGTACATGATTCTATATTTCTATGTAGAATAGTAATTCTTTCAACAAAAAAAATACACAATTTGGAATTTGAATTTATTAAAACTATTCATAAAATTTAAGATGAGCCAGTTTCAACCGTAAACCTATATTATTTTACACAAACTTCGAAGGAAAAAACACTTCTTTGTCTCTGTCATTTCCCACCTTTCCCTCTCTCTCTCTCTATATATAATATATATTAATAAGTCTAATATGACAAAAAGAAACAATCACTGGATAACTTTATACAACAAGACAAAGCTGATCTCACCTTAAAGAAACTAATGAGATGAGTTTTGTTCATCTTCTTCTGACGAAGAGGAAGAAGAAGAAGAAGATTGCTTTCGTCCGCAGAGACCAGGGAGAGGTTGTGGCAGCATTGGATTAACTGGAACTGGAAACTTGTGAGCAGAACTAACCATTGTTCTTTCGTTTATCATCCCTACTTCCTTGCAAACTCTGTCCACTACTCCCAGGAAGTCTCTAACCACCAAGAATATTCTAAACGGGTGAGCTTCTTCTTTAGCCGAATTTCCATGGAAATACTCTGTTATTTCTTTCACTAGTGATAACGCCACGCTCTCTTGAGCTTGTACTCTGATGATATCTTCTTCAGCTCTTTTCAGAAACATGTTCATCGATTCAAAAAATCTCTGATTGTTGCTGCTTTCCTCTGTGATGGTTGATTGGATTTGGATAGCTTCGTTGATCTTGGAAATGCCTTGAGAAAGCTTGGCGACGTAGCTGCTTAGTACTTCCGAGTCCATTGCAGCAGCTTTCTTCACGTTACTTAGCTCTGAACATAGGCTAGATACAACTTGGAGGCCGAGTTTCCTGCACTTAATGTCATCTGTTTGGGCATTGTTACCTGAGAGACGTGTGCCTTCTGCTCGGATTATCTCTTGTACAACGAAATGCAGGAGAGTTGTTTTCCCATCAGCGCCTTTGACATCAACAAGCTTGAGGAGCGTGTCAAGCTTGAATGCATGTGCATCACCTCGGTTTGTACCAACGTTCATCCGGTTTCCTGTCTTTAGAACAGCTTCTAGAAGCTTTAAGAACATCCTGCTGTTCCTCAGTTCCTCACAAGCAGCCTACCAAAAAAGAAATAGGTATGAAGTAATGATCCGTTACAAACAATATGGTACAGAAAAAAGGTGAAAATAGCTTTGTTATATATATGTACCTCAAGAGTCTCAAAAGATTTCTTCAGGTATTCCACCTCGGACTCAAAATTAGCTACGTAGAGCATTGCATCAACTCTTTTAAAGGCAAAAGGGATGTCTAGCATCGCCTTAAGGAATTTCTCAGCATGTCCAAGCTTAACGGGCGAATCATCCTTGTACTCTTTCAATTTGCGCTCTTCCTCTTTTGTTGGTGCCATCTTCAGTAAGCTCTCAAGAAGTTCAGTCCCAAGTGTATCAGCATTGCCTGAAAGAAGCATAACCAAGAACAGGAATATGACCAAGAATCTTACCAACCATGAAAGAAAGTTCAAAATAAAACCTCAAACAATCATGCCTATCGGTCTACTAATCATTCAAGACATCAAATTCTTAGAACCCAATGATTCTTAGTAGCTTAACAAACAGAAGGACTTACATTTCGAAGGAGGAAAAATAAATGTGAAATTTTTGTTATATGACAGCATAGTTTACCTTCAAGAAGTGCTTCACAAACTTCTTCTATAGTGACATTAAGTGCGCGAAGCAGGATCGCAATATTCTGTGCCTTCTTAGGGTCCAAGACTCTGTTCTCTTGGTTTGGGCTAGGAAGAACACATCTTGGAGTTGTCTGAGTCTGATTTGGTTTGGCATCTAACGACTTTGCCACAAACAACGTTTCAATCATCTCTTCATCTAGTCTGCAACCACATCAATAACTTCAATAACCACATACTCAGTAAGCATACTGTATCAAATAAACTATGGCATGAAACTCACTTAAAAGAGCTTGATCGAAGTTGATCCCAGACCATCTCACGATCAGAACTTGCTCTGACTTTATCCCAGTGTAAGGCCTTTAGCTTCGGTTTAGGAGTTTCCTCTGCCGGTTCACTGGCACCGGACGTCTCTGGGATTTCCTTTTGGGAGGTTTCTGGCAGGTCTTCGGTTGAGATCACAAAAGGACGTGAAGGCGGCGTGAGCGAAGGCGGTCGGGACGTCTTAGGAATCACCTGATTCCGTCGTGCCCATGACGGAAATGGTGGAGGAGGTGGCGGAGGTGGAGGCATCTTCGAAGCTCCGATTGCAGACGCCGGAGGCTGTAGAATTTGAGATGAAATGTTCGAGATTCGTGGTGATACATCTAAGCTATGGCTAAAATCTCTATCTGGAGAAGATGAAAGAGATGATGACGAGGCAGACTGCGTATTCCGGGGAGATCTGACCGGTGACTTGTGAGAAGCTTTATCCGGTGATGAACAAACAGACGACGAATTAGACGACGATGAACGAGAACGCAATGCGTCCAACTGCTTAAGAAAACCTTGTCCCGGAGAATTCGATGGAGAAGACAGTAACTGAGATTGCAATCCTTGCCGGAGATTGCTCATGAACGGCGGTAATACCTCTGGAGATTTCTGGAAGCATCTATATGGTGATGTCGAAGCAGAAGAATGCGAAGGGGATCGCAAGTAAGCTTCTGGAGTATTTGGCCGCCTTTCTGGAGAAGTTGAAGCAGATGATAGCATCGTAGATCGTGAACTTCGCGGAGAGTCGTCGAGATTCTGGTTAGAGTTTTCTTTTTTGTTATCGATTGATCTTTCTGGTGAGGTTGTGAGAGATGTAACCGTCGGAGATCTAGAGACTAGTGCTAATCCTCCGTCGGCGTTTTTCACCGGGCAAAGTCCCGGCGATAAAGATGTCAAGGACAGTGATGGAGACCGGACGTACCGAAAATCTGTTAACGGCGAGATCTTTTCTGGATATGATTCAGAGCTTCCCGGAGAATTCTTCAACGGCGGCTCTGGTGCTGAGATTGTCGTAGGCTTTGGTTCAGATCTCTTCGGACTCATTGACGGAGAAATGCTGATGAAGGTAGATCTTCCTGGTGAGACTGAGCTAGATGACGAGCAGGAAATAGTGTCGTTGTTGACAGATCCAAGGTGTTGATCCGGAACCGCCGCGAATATTCTCCGGGACTCGGATCCGATTCGACTTAACGCCTCGCGCCCGCTCGCTGAACCTCTGGGAGAGTAAAACTCTTCTTCTTCCTCCTCTCCTATCGAACCAACCTCTGGATTTAGCCGGAAACTCCGTTTCATGAGAGGAGGAAGAGGCTGGAGATCTGGAGATTCCAGTTTCCTTGAGCTCGAACCATTATTGCTTCGATTACTAGCCGATTGATCCTCAACTCCTCTTGTAGTCACCATCGTTCCCAAATAAAGAAAATCGGAGCTATTGTTTGTGGAGCTCGCCGTCGTCGTCCTCTGCTTACTATTTCTAGCATCTGCATTGCGCCGCATCGGAGGAGCCGCCGGAGGAGGCGGGTAAACTCGGCGGCTACTGTCAGTTGTCCACGTCTTGCTATCATCGGGTAAGTTATGATCCTGGGTTCGTCTTCTTCGCCAATAGAGCAACGCAATAAGCGCAGCGACTAAAGCGGCGGAGATTACGGCGGAGATGGCGACGATAAGAAGCTTTTTGGAATTAGGCGGAGATTTAGTGGCGTGAGGGACGATTAGAGAGGAAATGTTGGCGGGGAAGGAAGCGAAAGACGCCGGAGAAGGAGGCGGAGGAGATGAAGGGTATGAAGGGAAGAAAGGAGTTGCAGTTGGGTCTGAAGGAGGAGTTGTGGAAGAGAAAGGGAGTTTAGGAAGCGGCGGTGATTGAGGAGGTAACGGTGGTGGAGAATCGACGGGGAAAAATACCTCGTGGAGGACTCGACGGTCTGCAAGCAGGAGATTCAAGGATGAGAAGAAGAAGACTAAGAAGAAGAGCATTGTGTTGTTCTTCTTCTTTTTCTTCGCTTTTCAATCGGTGAGATCTGAGACTGTAGGGACTCTCTCTCTCTCTGTCTTACTTCCTTTCTGGTGATTTTCTTCTTCTGGATTTTCTCAAGAAAACTTTTAGAGAGTGATGGATCCAGCTAAGATTCTGCTGATAATGGTCGATCGATCTTCTTCACTCTCTCTCTTTTTTTTAGTTTGTTCCTTTTTTTTTTACCCTCAAGAGCAGAGGAGAGGCCAAAAGAGCTGATGGAAGGAGAGTGGTTAATTATTCTCTTACGTAGTAGGGTCCACTTCATATCATAACTAATAGTATTATGACACGTGTACAAAACGTGGACTTTGCAAGAGTCCTTGTTTAAGTGTCCAGACTGCACACTGGTGCACCGCATTGCACCGTACGCACATTGTTGAATATAGAAATGCGAGTTGATTTGTTTTATTTAATAATAATAAATGTTTTTAAATTTAAATATTTCTTACGGCGGATAATCAAATGAGACTGAAAAAAATATATAAGTGTGGAGTTGAATATAAAAAGAATGGTGAGTTAGAGTGTGAGAAAGAAGTGGGTGTGTTGTGCGAATTATTTTTTGTTTTCTTTTACCGACACTGCTACAAAATGGTCGGTTCATGAAAGCGTGTCCATTTCGGTTTTGGTATTGGAATCCCAAATAGAGAGAAATAGTCAAAACTACTCATTTGGATATCCTAAAACATTATTCAAAGTATTTCCAATACAGCAAGATTGTAAAATATTAGAAAAAATAAATATTGTTAGTGATTATACTATTTTATATATATTTTCAATTTTTTAATTTTCATAAAATATTAAATTTTTGTATAAAAATATTAAATTATTAGGTTGATGTGTTATGATTCAGGTAATAAAAAAATATATTGTAAAATAGCTATCATAGAAAGAGTTATTATTCAATATTTCATTAATTTAGATAAAATTTAATATTAAAATGGATATTTCGGAAAATTTAAGTAGTTTAAAATATTTGAATTTTTTGGATAATTATTAAATTTTTTAAAAAAAATTAATACTAAAATTTAGAAAAAAAATCTTTAAACTATTGATGAAAAAGGTATAAAATAAGTTTTTTTCTTTCTACATTTACTACTAAAATCTTACAAAAAAGAAAATAACCCAATTTTTTCTAGAAAGTAATAAAAAAATTTCTAAATGATATTGTTTTCACGTCATAAAATCTAAATGATTTCATAATTATATATAAACTTTTATGAACCCTAAATCACAAAGTATATGATATATGAATGATGGTAAACTTGCAGACCAAACGCATAAACTGATTAGATTATATAATTAACGCTAAACACAACTAGTTTAACCAATTGTCAGAGTCATTTATTCATAAAAATCAAATCATTAATGATAGTCGGATTTCTGCTAAAGGATATCATCTAATTCAAAAAGTAAATTTGTGGCATCATTACTCATTTAGAAAAAATAATATCTCTTAGTGAATCAAAATATTGACAATTTTCTGAAACTAGTAATCGATTTGATTAACTCCGCTGAGGTTTAGATTGAAAGTTTAATGAATTATACCATTGTATAATTGTTTCTTCTACATTTTAATTCAGTAAACTTCAACACATGATCTTGTCTAATTCCAAAAAATAGTTATCGACATTTCTAAACAGTCAGAATAATTTCAACACTAAGGCTTTTGTGACTCTTGAGATGTGCCTCAAATCAATCAAAATAAGATAATATAAGTACTCTATTACTATATTTATTGTCATTATGAGTGGATGTAGTAAATCTATAAGAGTATATTACGTTACCAGAAGATGTAAAAGAAGTTTGTGGCCTAATGATCAATTAAAAAGAGTTGGGTTCGAATAAGAATTAGTTGCGATAAGTGGTATATGATTGTCAAAAACATTGTGCATCATTTTAGTGTTTAAGGTTAGCTCTTAGTTTGCTAAAGGTTGGAAGTGTACTTGGCATTCCTAGCATCGAGTTCAGTGTAATACAAAATCAGTCTAATAATTTGGTCATATAATCCTGCAATACATATGATCTCCGGTCATTTTAAAAAATCAAGAAATGTTTTCAAAATTTTCGATTTCACCAAATATTGAAAATAATTTTAAACGTTTTGAGACAAAATTTATAAATATTAATATGACATTTATCGTAGAGATTTCCAACAATTCAATAAGTTAAAAATATATATAAAAAAATTGTTGACTTTAAATAAAGATTCAAAATTTATACAAAAACTATTAAATAACTTGTTGTATTACGATTCCCCGAACTAATATATATTAATATCATGGTATTCCCTAAAAAATTAAGATACATCTTCCAACACTAAAACGTCTGAAAAAAGTGAAGTGAGAATCGCTAGGCAGTGAATACAAATTGCATTCACTATTGGAAAAATCGAATTGAAGGTGGAGTTGGGTTTTTTGTCACCTTCGTCATTATTGAAGGTAACCACGCAAAGGTTAAAAGCCAATTAAATCAATATTTTAGTTTAATAAAGAAAAGAGTCTTTTATTAAATTTGTAAGTATGTGAACAATTGGGAAAATTATTAAAAGAAAAGAAGTAAAACAAATGGTCACGTGGAAAATGTAGAGTATCAAGAAGACCACCGACACTATGAAATTCTTTTATTTTTATTGCTAAGGACCTCACTACACTCTCTTCTATTTATTTTGTTGTATAAAGTTGCATCCGTCAGTGGAAGTATACATGTTTAACAAAAAAGTTTTCCACATAAAGATATGCTAAAAGGTAAATTAGGCTCTCCTTTTTCCTCTTTTGATTGCAAAATTGTAATGATGCAAAATTATTATGATTAAGAACAATCGCAGCTGTATTTATGTCACATCCAACATTACGTGACTTTATTATTGTCATGAGTTGAGGGGACTATTGTAATGTTTCATGAGAATTTGCTATAGGTGAAAATCGATTGTCTGGGTCAATTGTGAAATTCCAAAATCAACGTAAAAAGCTATAAAATGTAATGTAAAGGGACAGATTTGGTAATATTAATATTATAGTCTGATTTATAGTATCATATGAATTAGTTAATTGATGATGCAAGTACGTACAAGATATTTGAGCATCCCTTAGTATGTTACAGTAGAGACAATTTTTATTGTTAGGTGGTTCCAAAGTTGTAGGAAACATATTTAGTTAAAGTTTGTGTTTTAGGATACACATTTTCCGAATTCAAAGATTGAAAATTACACAATTTTGTGTAGACATTTCACAACTGAGTTTCAGAGTTGGTTCTTTTCATCTAAATTTGGAAATAAATTGCCAACTTCGAAACAAGCCATATTGAAGTTTGATGATTTATAATATTTACGAAAATTTGTTTTAAAAAAGTAATATTTTAAAGAGTAATTGATAAAATAATATTTTTTTTAAAGTTTTTCTTCTAAATATAGCATAATTAGTTTAAATTTTCAAAAATATCACAACTTTAATATTAAAATACACCAAAATTTATTGTTAATGAAAATTTAAACTATAAATTGAAAAAAATGAATTCAAATATAATGTCTTAAGTTTATTTATAATTTATTTATATTAAATATGTATTTTCAGAAAATAATTTGTGATATTTTGGAATTTTAAATTTATAATGATAAATTTAGAACAAAAATTTAAAAATGTGGTATTTTACAGTATTACTTTAATTTTAAACAGTATATTTTAAAATTTTTATTTCAAATTTAGCATTATAAACTTCAAATTCTAAAAATAACACTAATTATTTTGTAAAAATTACTTATTTATCACAGATAAATTATAAATAAATTTAAAATATTATGTTTGAGTTTTTTTCTAGTTTAAGATTTAATTATTCTTTATTAGTAAGGTGTTTTAAAATATTTTATTATTAGTTTTTTATTTTTAAAAATTGATAATGATGATATATTTGAATTTGTTTAAAAAAGTGTTATTTTTGTAAAATTATTTAAAAAATATATTGACGAATTTCTGACGAATATTTATTTGTCGAGAATTTTTGACATAATTTTAAAATTTAACGTCAGAAAATAGTCGATTTTTTCAATAGCAATTTTTGATAAAGAAAAACTGACATAATTTTATTGTCGAAAATGTTATGTTTTTAGTAGTGACAATCTTATCTATTAAGTATGATCAATATGATTAATGATCTAACATTACATCAAACAGATCACTTACTTCTTAAAAAGAATTTTAGGATTTAGTGGATTTAGAGCTAACATTACATCAAAGGTTTTCACTCTTGACATATTTTGCAATAAAATATAGTTCCCAAATTTAAAATTTGAAAACTGATATAAGATGTTTTGATATAAAATAAATTTATTTTAACAATTACTTAAATATTTCTGTTTTGTTTTTATTTACGTATTTAATTGTTATTTTCAAATATTTTAGTTTTTATTTTATAATAAAAATTTGCCATACGTATAATTGATCGCACATTATTCAATAATTATAAATTTTCAAGAATGTATAAACATCAAGAATACAATACTAAGAAATGAAGTGTCAGTGACATTAGTAATTTTTTCAGAAAAAAAGTTTTTTTATTGTAAATCTCCTGAGAAAGAGTTTAAGAGATGATGGATGTATATAATAAATAAAAGAAATGTAGAAGTATCTACAATATTCTTAATACTCTCAACAAATATTATTAGTATCACTCTCCTCTTTTACACTTTAATATTGTAGCTAAACTATTTAATTTTATTTTGATTGAAGTTTTTAGGGCTGGGTTTTCGGTGAAAACCGAAAAACCCGAACCGACCGAACCGAAATTTTCGGTTTCGGTTTTCATTTAATTTTAACCGCTAAACCGATCGGCGAAATAATTAAATTTAATCGGTTTACATTTCGGTTCGGTTCGGGAATGCCAAACCGATCGGTTTTCTTAAACCGAAAATCAGACCTATATAAATCATAACCCTAATTTTTTTCAGAGAAGTTTCTCTCTTCTCCATTTTGCGGCCGATCTAACTTCTTCTTCCTCTTCTTCTTTCTCCTTTTCTTCTTTCTCCTCTTCTTCTTCCTCTTCTTCTTCTTCCTCCTCCTCTTCTTCGTACTCCTCCTCTCTTTTTCTTCTTCTTCTTCTTCTTCCTCCTCCTCTTCTTCTTACTCCTCCTCTCTTCTTCTTCTTCTTCTTCTCCTCCTCCTCCTCCTCGATCTACTATATATAACAGAACAACTTTGCGGCTAGATTTAAAGAGTTCTATGGTAAGATGATACACTTACTGTTTTGAATCTGTGTTATGAGCGTTTAATTTTTGCCCTCGTACGTTCCATTTTTGTTCTCTAGTGTTATTAATAAATCCGTTTTGATATGCATAAGTAGAAATCTCAGGTTGAATCATTAGTAGTACTTGTCAAAGTAATGCATCTTTGCCCTCAGAACATGCTTGCTTTGTATAAAATAAAGTTGCCGACAAAAAAATACCATCCGTTTACTACAAATTAGGTTTAATAATCAGTAAAACTTTTGTTTTTATATTGATATATTATGAGTTCAAACCACAAAAATTGCCATAAAATTTTGATCTTTAGGTAGGATTCGCAATTGTTGTACCCACAAAAACATATTATATAGTAAACCGAATTATTTTTCAAACCCGAATTGATCTCTAAACCCGAAAAATCCAAGAAAACCGAATTAAACCGAATTAAACCGAAATAAATCGAAATAAATTGAAATAAACCAAATTAAACCGAAATAAACCAAATCAAATTATATTTCGGTTTAATTCGGAACAGTTTTATTTACTAAAAACCGAACCGATTAAACCGATAAAAAAACTGAACCGAACCGATTTCTGATAAAATTTTTTCGGACAGTTTTTTCACAAACCAAAAAAACTGAAAACCGGATAAACCGATCCGAATAAACCGAATAAACCGAATAAACCGAAAACCCAGGCCTAGAAGTTTTACATTTTTTGTACGAAATTTAGTTTACTACTATTTTGTATTATTTTTTGAGTAATACTGTAAAACAACACCATTTTAAATTTTTATTCCAAATTTAGTACTCGAAATTTAAAATTTCAAAAATAGCATAAATTATTATCTAAAAATACATATCTATCATAAATAAATTATAACTATAATTAAAATATTATATTTGAATTGTTTTTTTAATTTAGAATTTAATTTTTCTTTATTAAAAAGAAGTTTTAAAGTATTTTAACATTAAATTTATGATATTTTTAGAAATTTAAACTAACGATGTTATATTTGAAACAAAAATTTAAAAAACTGTTATTTTTGTCAATTTCTTTTGTTTTTTAGTATTGGTTAAATTGTTTTAGTTGTGTAATAAATGATACGAAAATAATAAAAAAAATTTAAACTATGTGATTTTTTAATTCATGTATAACATTATTAAATATCTACAATATATTATTTGAAAAACATTTTTAAAAAATAATTTTATTCTAACGTGTTATTAACATAAATATTATGATAATGTATCATCACCATACTGAGTTTCAAATAAATATATAAATGGATTTAAACTAATAAAATAATTATAATATATAAATTTATTATTAATTTGATTAAAAATTAATATATTTTATTAAACTAATTAAAACATTATTAAATTTATATAAAAAATTATTTTTATTTTCTTAATTTATATATACAAAAAATACTTTAAAAATAATTTTAAATAAGAGTTAAAATTATATAAATGTCTAATAAATAATATTATATAATTTGTGAATATTTTTTCGGACATATGATATATGGTATGAATATAAATCTAGTGACTTAATATTTTTTTTTATAATAATTGGTTTCTAAATCATATACCATCAATTGATAAACACATAATGATGGATCTTTTCCTTTCTTATAGTAATGATAAGAATATTAATGAATAACAATGTTGATACTTAGGCAGAGAATCTCGTAAGTGGCTCCATCATTATTATTTTGATTAGAAAATACGAATATAATAGCATGTGGCCACCTGTAAATAATTACCACATTTGGTGACTTCTACAATGCATGAAACTAACTTCTATTTTTAATATTTATATACAACGTAATGTGTGTATATAAAGACTACTTATATGACATATATTTTTTGGTATTATTGAACAATAATTATGTAGACAAAATTGTTTTTTATAATGTTTTTACAAATAAGCGTTTGCATCCAAAGAACAAGCCTCGAAGGTCGAGATTCCACTGAACTTCTGACATAATATATTAAAATACAGAGAGATGATATTATTAATAGAAATGAAATTCATTACTACACATCATGACTGATTTTAATTTTTCTCGAATTTTTATTGACATGCATAAAAGAAACAAGTTAATTCCTGTATGTATTCGCATGACTCGAAATTTGATTTCATTCTGCTATTCTTTCTTTTCTCTAGTGCCAATCGTAGCCTTGATTTGGATAATTTGGGTTTTGCTATGAAAGTTTGGCTTTTTTTTTTATCTTCTTAAATTCAAAAGTAGGGCTAGGCATTCGTATATTCAGTTTAGTTTCGATCGATTATTTTTCGTTTTCAATTTTTTCGATTGGTAAGATTAAAGATCCATTCGGTTATTTTTATATTTCGGTTCGATTTCGGTTCGATTATATCTCAGTTTCGATCGGTTTGGTTATAAATTTAAAAACAGAAAATAACCAAAATAACCAAAATAACCAAAATAACCGAAAATAACTAAAAATAACCGAAAATAACCAAAATATATAAAATATTTTCGGATAACCGAAAATAACCGAAAATAATTCGGTTTTTTGGATATTATTTCGGTTTTTGGTTCGGTTTCAGCTACTAACCAATAACCATAGTTTTTCAAAATAATATCTGTTCGGTTATTTTTTTATAACCGAATACCAACTAAAATCATTTTTTGTTCGATTTTGTTTCGGTTCGGATTATTTGCCCAGACCTATTCAAAAGGAACACTTAATTTTTACTATATAAGGCTCAAATTTATATATTTTTTAATAGAAATGTTCAATTTCTATTAAAAAATTGATCGCCTACTTGTCTAGATGTATGCCTAGGCCCTAAACACTATCTAACCGTAGAAATTTTATTAAATTGGTCAAAAAAGCAAATATCTAATTTTTGTTCACATAACTCTGTTTACTCGCTTAGATGGTCACTTATTTTTATAAAAATATTTTTTAAAAAATTTTGATCAAAATTTAATTTAACTTATATTTATAATATAAATGAAAATCATAACAAGATCTAAAATTAGTTTTACCGTGTTTTATGCAATTTATTATATTATATTTATAAATAATTACTATATAAAATAATAAATAGGCCGAAAATTATATCTGCATAAACGTCGTATGATCTCTGATTTTTTTGTTACGCGATAGGTCTATCTAAGCCACTCGAACCACCTAGCACGTATTCGAACATGGTCAAAATCTATAATTTTTTAGGTTTATTAATAGAAAGTATTTTTTTGCACAAAATCCTAAAAGCAGTAACAGCACACAAGAAGAAGGAGAAGTGTTCTTCTGCGGCAAAACAGAGCAAAAGGAAGTTGGGCAGCAGAAGGAGTTGGGCTCGGGATCAACAACAATACAAGTGTTGAAGAAGGAACTTCTGAAGCCCATGAAGTCCACTAGTCCAGAAGCAAAAGGATCCATCAACCAAATTCCAGAGATGCTGCGGAACTCAGAACAGAGCTCAGACTTGCAACATATGCAGAACCTACAGCAAATGCAGGTGGTCCAGAGATCAGAACCAAGACGTTTTCAGCTTGTCCTTGGCAACAAATACAACTGTCTCTCCACGCCAGATAAAGACAATGAAGCCACGTGTCGAGTTATGATAGTTTAAGTTAGTTCTATAAATGGTATTGTTCGAAGACATACAAATGTATGCTTCTGTTTTTCGTTGTTTGAATGAATGTTATGAATTTCAGAACATCTTTCTCCTAAAAACGTGTCTCTCTCTGTTCTTTTCGTTCAACCCTTTTGTTATCATGGTATCAGAGCCTTTGTAAAACCTTCACAGATATTACAATGGCCGAATTTTATCCCTTTCCAAACAATATTCATGTCCAAAGTTCAGTCACTTTAAAACTGAATGACACCAACTATTTACTTTGGAAGACTCAGTTTGAGTCCTTGTTGTCTCACCAGAAACTAATAGGCTTTGTTAATGGAGCCATTGTTCCCCCAGATCCCACCCTCACCATCGATGGAGTAGTAGTCAACAATCCGAATTCCGAGTCATGGTTTTACACGGATCAACTAGTGCGTTCATGGCTATTTGGAACTCTTTCAAAAGAAGTTCTTGGTTATGTCCACAATCTCCCAACCTCTCAGTCAATCTGGATTTCTTTGGCTGAAAATTTTAACAAAAACTCGGTTGCCCGAGAGTTTGCTCTACGGCAAAATCTTCAGCTGCTGACCAAGAAAGGCAAAACTTTTCATGCTTATTATCGGGATTTCAAGACAATATGTGACTCTCTCAGCTCTATAGGGAAACCTATAGATGAGTCCATGAAAGTCTTTGGCTTTTTAAATGGACTAGGCAGGGAGTATGATCCCATCTCCACTGTCATTCAAAGTTCACTCACCAAGCTGCCTCTTCCAACGTTTAACGATATTGTTTCAGAAATAGAAGGGTTTGATGCTAAGTTACAGACGTATGAAGATCAAACTACTGTTACGCCTCATCTCGCGTATCAGGCACAAAAAACAGAACCTGAAGTAAGCTATCGAGGCAGAGGGTTCTTCTCAAATCGGTTTGGAACAAACAGAGGAAGAGGGGGTTATTCCTCTAGAGGTCGTGGCTTCCATCAGCAAGCTTTCACTCCAAACTGGGGCCAGCAGTCAACAAACACAAATCAAAGACCAATATGTCAGATATGTGTGGTCGAGTTGGTCACACTGTCTTGAAGTGCTATAATCGCTTTGATAACAACTATCAAACTGAAGCACCTTCTCATGAACAAGCTGCTCTACAAGTGTCGAATCCTTTAAGTTGTGATTGGTATCCTGACTCAGGTGCCTCAGTTCATGTTACTTCTTCACAAAACCATTTGCAGGAAGATGTCCCGTATATAGGAATGGATGGGCTTATGGTGGCTGATGGCAATTATCTGCCCATAACTCACGTTGGATCATCTAATCTAGAAGTAACCACAAGTAATTTAACTCTTCACAATGTCTTGGTTTGTCCCTCTATACAGAAACCTCTTTGATCAGTCTCTAAGCTTTGTGAAGATTATCCCTGTGGTATCTTCTTTGATGCTAAAAAGGTGTGCATAATGGATCTGAAAACTCGGAAAGTGCTGGCCAAGGGAACAAGACGTAAGGGGTTATATGTGTTGAAGAATCAGGACTTTCAAGCATTCTATTCGACTAGACAACAAACTGCAAACAACCTTCTGTGGCATCATCGTTTAGGACATGCAAGTCCTACGGTTCTTCAACACTTATCAAACAACAAGGCCATATCAATAAATAAGAGCAGAATCAACCCCATTTGTGAACCTTGTCAGATGGGTAAAAGTATGTGTCTTCCTTTTTCTGTTTCAGAGTCTGTTACATTGGAACCATTGTCAAAAGTGCACTGTGACTTATGGGGATCTGCTCCAGTCACTTCTGTTCAAGGCTTCCGGTATTATGTGGTGTTTCTTGATGATTATTCAAGGTTTAGTTGGTTATATCCTCTACGTTTAAAGTCATATTTTGCGATCTTCCCTCTATTTCAAAAATATGTTGAAACACAATTTGAAAGAAAGATAAAAGTTCTCCAAAGTGATGGAGGAGGGGAATTTCAAAGCACTCAATTCAAAGAAATGTTAAACACTAGTGGTATCAAACATCAAATGTCTTGCCCACATACACCACAACAAAATGGTGTGGCTGAGAGAAAACATAGACATCTCAGTGAGCTAAGCCGAGCAATGTTATTTCACAGTCAAGTACCACTACAATTTTGGGTTGAAAGCTTCTTCACTGTAGACTATCTAATCAACCTACTGCCTAGCTCTCAACTTAAGTTCAAAACACCATTTGAAACATTATATGGATATCAACCTGAGTATTCAGCCCTTTGAGTCTTTGGCAGTGCTTGTTACCCTTGTTTAAAGCCATACACAACACACACGCTTGAGCCTCGATCTCTGCAGTGTGTCTTCTTGGGGTATAGTCAGTACACAAGGGATATCGATGCATATATCCCCCAACTGGTCGCGTATACACCACAAGGCATGCCATTTTTGATGAATACTGTTTCCCTTATGTTGAGAAGTATAAGCATCTTGTGCCAGCCTATGACAGTACACTACTTAAAGCTTGGCAGTCTACCACAAAATCACCTAAAGACAACACTGAGAATTCTGAAAATGCTCCTTTTCGAGTCACAACTTTCACTCAGAATCAGCAGCTGAATCGATTATCTGTTGAAGATCCAACTCAAACAACAACAATCTCTGAAGCCTTACAACCAGGTGTTGATAATTAAGCAAACAATGATACAACTACAGATTCTGAAGTCACCTATGAAACAACAGTTACTAATCAGCATCCTATGACCACAAAGGCCAAGATTGGAGTACGAAAACCAAACCCCAAGTATCTAATGCATACTCAGCTTACTACTCCTTCAGAACCTAAAATAGTGACTTCAGCTCTAAAGGATCCTAACTGGACCAAGGCCATGGAAGAATAAATGCAGGTGCAAGCTCAAAACAAAACATGGCAACTGGTTCCCTTCTCACCTACGATGAATGTCTTGGGCTGTAAGTGGGTATTCCGGTTGAAATTAACTGCAGATGGTTCACTAGATAAGTACAAGGCACGTCTAGTAGCCAAAAGATTTAACTAGGAAGAAGGAATTGATTATCTTGAAACCTTTAGTCCTGTGGTAATGTCTGCCACAATTCGAGTTGTTTTAAGTGTAGCTGCAGCAAAACAGTGGCCAGTAAATCAACTTGATGTTAAGAATGCTTTTCTTCATGGAGAGCTCCAAGAAGACATCTTTATGGCACAACCTACTGGTTTTCAAGATCCACAATATCCCAATTACGTGTGCAAACTCAATAAAGCCATCTATGGATTAAAGCAAGCTCCTAGAGCTTGGTTCAACAAGTTCATTTCTTTTCTCTTGGAGTTTGGTTTCTATTGTAGTAAGGCTAATCCCTCATTATTTGTTTATCATCACAACAATGACACTCTGGTCCTATTGCTCTATGTTGATGACATTATACTTACTGGAAGTAATGTCAGCTTACTGAAAAAGCTCACGACAGCCTTAAGCTTGACATTTTCAATGAAAGATTTAGGTTGTCTTCACTACTTCCTTGGTATTCAAGTGGCTTTTCACTCATCGGGTATATTTTTAAATCAATCAAAGTATCTGGATGGCATTCTCAACAGTGCATGGATGACATCCTGGAACTCCATGATGACCCCTTTGCCGCTGCAACTTCCCACAACAGATGAAGCAATGCCTTTTTCAGATCCTAAGTTTTTTCGCAGTCTGGCAGGAAAGCTGCAGTACTTGACTCTAACTAGACCTGAGATACAGTTCGCGGTAAATCTAATATGTCAAAGGATGCACTCGCCTATTGATACATATTATGCCTTACTGAAGCACATATTAAGGTATCTTCGAGGAACTTCAACCTTGGGACTGCACATCACTCAAGACAGCAATTTTCATGTCTCTGCCTACTCAGACAACGATTGAGCCGGATGTAAAACTACAAGAAGATCAATAACAGGCTTCTGCACTTATATTGGCTCAAATCTTATCTCGTGGTGTGCAAAACGTCAGCCCACTGTCTTACGATCATCTACAGAAGCAGAGTATCGTGCCTTAGCACAAACTGCTGCAGAAATTACGTGGCTTGCTACTCTGTTAAAAGACTTGGAAATCGCACAGCTTGGACCAACTACATTACATTGCGATAATTTGTCTGCTGTGTATCTCACTGTGAATCCCTCATTTCATGCAAAATCAAAACACTTTGATATTGATAGTCACTATATCAGAGAAAGAGTTGGGCTCGGGTTCATCAAAACAAGACACATTCCAACAAGTAAGCAAATCGCGGATATTTTCACCAAGTCTTTGTCTAAATCATCATTTCTTTATCTACGTGACAAACTTGGAGTAGGTTTACCACCTACTACAAGTTTGAGAGGGGGTAAAAGCAGTAACAGCACACAAGAAGAAGGAGAAGTGTTCTTCTGCGGCAAAACAGAGCAAAAGGAAGTTGGACAGCAGAAGGAGTTGGGCTCGGGATCAACAACAATACAAGTGTCGAAGAAGGAACTTCTGAAGCCCATGAAGTCCACCAGTCCAGAAGCAAAAGGATCCAACAACCAAATTCCGGAGATGCTGCCAAACTCAGAACAGAGCTCAAACCTGCAACTTATGCAGAACCTGCAGCAAATGCAGGTGGTCCAGAGATCAGAACCAAGACGTTTTCAGCTTGTCCTTGGCAACAAATACAACTGTCTCTCCACGCCAGATAAAGACAACGAAGCCATGTGTCGAGTTATGATAGTTTAAGTTAGTTCTATAAATGGTATTGTTCGAAGACACATAAATGTATACTTCTGTTTTTCGTTGTTTGAATGAATGTTATGAATTTCAGAAAAAAAATTTTCCTAAAAACGTGTCTCTCTCTCTTCTTTTCGTTCAACCCTTTTGTTATCAAATCCTAAAATTTTTCTTAGTTCAGGCATTAATAATCAAGTGAGATAACTTTATAGAATGAAGTTTATTGAAGGGTTCTCTTATGGCTTTATCTAATAGAAGACGAGTCTAGGTTTTTAGATAACCAGTCATATAGAACTTTTGGTGGTGGATGGATCTTTTTGGAATGTGTATCTCCTAACCATTTGTTGGACTCACCAAACCCATTTGATGTTAATCAAGATGTGCAGTAATATGTTTCAAACTAATGCTCACATACATGTTCATACGACTTCTATAACATATACAATTAGTTTCTCTTCGCACCAAAACTTAAAGGAAGTTAAATTTGTCTATGCAGTGTTTTTTTTCCACAAATTCTAGCAATGTCTAGTTACATCTCTTGCATGTGCTAATATTAATTCTCTCGTCTTTTCAGTTTCATTACCATCTTCTATACCAATATTTTCTAAACAACCAACGAAAAATTGAACCGAACCTATCCAAATCTGGACATTCTCCGTTCTCTTCTTTCTCTCGATTAATTTCTTCGTTTTCTCCAAGGCCCAATCCAATATATATAGAAAATGGCCGAACCTGATGCCTTAAAATTTCTTGCAAAAAATGAGAAAAGGGCATTGCCGAAAAATTAGAAAAAAAAAATATTATGGCAAAAAGGCTCCCAAAATTCATTATTTTGATAAAAGGTCTCCAAATTTTATTTAAGTTGGTTTTTTCTTCGTTACTTTTTTGAACCACATTGAAATTTCGTTTTCTTTCACGTCTATCAGAACTTTCATTGCTAATCTCAAAATTTTTGTTTCCTTTGAGCATGATTTTTTTTTTGTTTATTAGCATATTCTTTGGTATATACATTACACTCAGCGTTAAGATTCTGATCATATTTCTTTAACAAAATCGAATGTTCGTTTTTCAAATCATTACATTGTTTGTCTATTAGCTAAACAAAAACGTTTGTCATTTTTATTTTCTAATCACTTGTCTAAAACTCCTTTTGATTTCATATATTTAGATATATGAGGTTATTTTCATAAGATTCAGTTGATGATTATAGATATTTCTTTGCTATTATTAATGACTTCAGTAAATTTACTTGACTATACATGTTACGACATAAATATGATGTTTCAATGTTGTTTTCTAACTTTATCACTCTGATTACTAATCAATATAATGCAAAAATAAAAGCAATCCGTAGTGATAATGTTTCTGAGCCTCTCTTTTCTAATCTAGTTAAAGAACATGATATTATGCATTATTTTTTGATGTGCTTACACATCTCAACAAAACTCTTTCGTTGAACGTAAACATCAACAATTATTTAATGTTACTCGTGCTCTACTGTTCAGTCTCATCTTTCATTAGTCTATTGGAGTGATTTTGTTTTAACAGCTACATTTTTTATTAATCGCACTCCTTCCCATTATTAGGCGATATCTCTCCATATGAAAATTTCACAAGGTTCCGATTACTCCATATTAAAAACCTTTGGTTGTCTTTGCTATATTTCCACTTTAACCAAAGATAGACATAAATTTTCACCAAATGCTCAACCTTATGTATTTTTAGATTACCCATCTAGATATAAGAAATATAAGGTATTCGATCTTTATACACATGTGATTTCTATATTTAGAAATGTTATTTTTCATGAAACAATCTTTTTTTTTTCAAAAAATGGTCTTATCACACTGTTTTTTTCTCTCATATTATTCTCCCTTCATCTGTCTCTTTTCAAGAGTCTAACATTCCGTCTGCCAATACATCTTTTCCATCTTGTGATCATTTACAACTTGATGGTTCATTACATACATCTCATCAAGATCATGACTCACATCTGTCATTAGTGTCTCATGTGTCACATGTTATACCTTCATCTCTTGAAACTGTGATATCGGATAATAGGATGTTTTCAAACATATCTAGACCAAGGCGAGAGACCAAGACTCCCACTTATTTGTCTGATACTCGGCCATATATCACTTATGACAAATACTCGGCCATATATCACTTATGACAAATACTCGGCCATATATCACTTATGCCGTTCATAAGCTCAGTTGGTTCTTACATTCTCCTACCTACATTCACCTTCAGGCAGCACATTGCATATTACGATATTTGAACGGCAATCCTAGACAAGATCTGTTTTTCTCTGCTTTTTCTAAGTTGTGTTTGAATGCAGATTAGACATAATGTCCTGATTCTCGTCGGTTTACAATTGGCTACTGCATTTATTCTGATAATTTTCTTATACGTTGGAAATAAAATAGCAGCAAGTTGTTAGTCGAAGCAATAAAAAAATAGAATATAGGAGTTTGGCTAATATTATCGGAGAAGTCATTTGGAGTCAGCAGGTTCTATTAGATTTTCATATTAATATTACTAATACAACCAAGCTTTTCTGTGATAATAAATCTGCAATGTACATTGTTTCAAATCCTGTTTTTTATGAGAATATGAAACAGATTAAAATCGAGTGTCATACGGTACACAATCAAATCAAGAATGGTTCTTTTAAAATTCTTCATGTTTCAAATGAAAATCAACTTGCTGACAGACCAAGCCACTTCATTTTCTACCTTTTCATTCCTTCCTTGGTCGTATGTTGCTTTCAAGTTTGTTTACTCCTTCACTTAGTTCGGATTCACAAATTTCCAAGAGCTTATCATGAGTATTTCACTCTTGGTTCACATTAGCATTGGTGTATGTTAGTCTGTAGTAAAGGTTATTTTAGCACAAAGTATTGATTGTATATAAACAATAATCATGAACGGTTTGTATATGTCATTTCTTTGTTTCTCGTTTAGGATTCTCTCTTTCCCTTTTAGTTTAATTAGCTTTAGGGGTTGGTGCAAGTAAGACCCTAACTCTTGTTTTGTGGTACAAAATATATGCTGAATGATTGTAGTTTAGAATCAGATACATAAAGGGAATGAAATTTACATGTATATTGCTTTAAAGTTCTTAAATTTAAGTATATTGTTGCATCTTTTAGGATCCTCAACACCATTTGAGTTTGTGTGAGAGGTTGCTATCATGGGTTATGCACAACTCGTAATCGGTCCTGCGGGCAGCGAAAAGGTTAATTTCTTTGGACAAATTATCTCTGCAAATTCTTGATTTCAGTTTAAATGGAAGGGACAAGAATGCAAGTTGAAGTTATCACCCAGTTTTACTAAAACGGGTTATTTTCTTGGATCAGTCAACTTATTGCTCCTCTTTACACCAACAATGTGAAAGTATCTGGCGAACAATGCATATAGTTAACCTGGATCGTGCTGCAGAAGACAGAAGTCTTTAACTATCCTGTTGCCAAGGGTGAAATTTCTGTCACTCAATTCGTTGGCTTTGCTCCCCTTCAGTGTCTCTGTCTTTCGTCTTAGCCAAAGCTTTGATCTTCTTCTCTGGATGCAGATATTCGAGAGCTTGTTTCTGCTGAAGATGTTATGGAGGAGCTAAAGCGTGGTCCTAATGATGGTCTCATGCGTTGTATGGAGTATCCTCTCTCATTACCTTAAGAGAAAGGTACTATTTACGCCTACTATGAGGCCTTTAATTGCGGTTAAGCACTCTGTGATTTTGCTTTTTGTGCACTATTACAAAGAATTTGCTTAGTGGAACAGGAAGTACCTTAGCTTTAATCCGTAGGTACCTAGAGGAAAGTCTTTATAATTGGTTGGAGGAAGAATTGAGGAACTTTGCAAACGATGGCTACTAAGTCTTTGACTGTCCAGGTTACTCTTATATCTCTTACACAACCTACGAGTTTCTCAACATCTTTGTTCAATGATGTTTAAGTATTATGTGTATTTGCATAATTATGTTGTGATCATAGGCCAGATAGAGATTTTTACACATGTACCTATACTCAGGAACTTTGTGAAGCATTTGAAGCAAAGGTAATTATAGTAAACTTGTTCGTTTAGCTAAACTGAATTTTGGGCTTCACCAAAGAACAAACCATTGAGATGAAATTTCTTTAAACGTTAAATGCATAGTTAAATAGTAAATTCTTAAAGAGAAAATTGTATCCTCAAAATCAAAATCCTCGAACGCAACAAAACAAAAACTGAGTGTTTTGGTCTGAAAATAGAAAAGCTACAGAAGACATGATGATATAATGGAAGTTGCAGTGATTTACTCATCGTCATCCTCGTCATCATCATCACCACCTGCTCCATTCAATGCCTTAACTCTCTCGATCAACTTGTTCTTCCTTTCTTCGTAGGTAAGTTTCTTCAAGTTGTACCTGTTTCAGTTTATAGAGAAACAATTAAAAACCCAATGATACACTAAAGAGGCAATAAAATACAAAATGAAATGCTTATGTTGTTTCTACCTCTTGTGTTCCTTGGGTTCAGGTTTAGCCGTTTTCTTAGGGTTGGGGTCTGCACGGATAGCTGCATGAACCTTCTTGTACATCTCCTCAATGTTCTCAGCGTCAACTCCGTTCTTTATGTACTCACTGAAGTGAGTTTGAAACTTCTCTGGCTCGTCTTCATTCAAGAGCTTCATGTAGTTTGCAACATGTCCACCAAAGATGTAGTTCCTGTGGATTTCAGAATCAAGTTGTTTGTTTTCCTTGTTGAAACCAGCAAATCTCTTGTCACTGTGTGGGATATCCAGTCCTCCATCCAAAGCACCCTACATTATCATTAAAAAAGCAAACAAATTATATGAAAAACACAGAACGGAAAAAGTTAAGAGCACTGCCAAACAATTTACTACCTTGAGAGCACCAAAAACACGGTTGCCAGTAGTGGTCCTGATAAGTCCAACATCAAGAAGAGCACGGAAAGGTCTCCTTGAATCAGTTGGTTCAACAGAATAGTCTTCACCAGTGGCCTGATTCATTTTGTTATTGATTTTTTAACTACAGATGAAAACTCTAAGTATTTATTTTTCAAGAGGAAACCAAACACACAACATACCTCTACATTACCCTCATACTCTTCATCTATTTCCAACATCTTCAGAACACGGCGAGCCAAAAGAAGGCCAGTGCAGTATGCTAGTTTTGATAAAACAATAGTCTTTAGGAATCCATGAGGACAAAATCAGCCATATAAAAACTGGAAAAAAATGCACAGGACTTATTCATCACCTGCAGCATAGTTTGTAAGTCCAACATTGAGTCCATAATGAGGCAGCTCATGTGCATAAGCAGAAGCCTTAACAATGTCACCAGCTATGCTCGCAGACACAATTTGTGCCACTATGTCTTTGTTGGTAAAACGGACAACAAAACGGTACTTGGGTGTGTTGTACTTATTCTTGTCTTGATTGATCAGACGGATTCTTGCTCTGTAATCAGTCTTACCATCTGCAGAAAAATGAACCAACTTTTAAAACAAGAATGCAGAGACAATATCAGCAAGGAAGGAGAACTAAAAAGCTATACCTCTCCTTCTCCTGAACTTCACTTGATACCTCTTAAAGTAAGCATTCGACTTGGAGGGCTTCACAAACACCTGAACAATAGAAATCACGATGTTTCATTTTTCTATTATAAAAACCCTAATTAAATCCTAAGATCCAACAATATAACTGCAGTTTCGATGGTAACAAAGACCCAATAACAATTTAAAGCATCAAATGACATCTGTAACTGTGCAAAAGTAAAGTCTTTAAGCAGCATAGTTTGAATCTTAACGTAGTTCTAAAATGATAAAGCACCAGAACTTTGCGTACAGAAGTTCTAAACGATAATGAGATATTTTCAAAAACCCATGAAGAAAATCATCTATGAGGATGAATACAACCATAAATTCATGAATTCTCGTTACCATATCTAAGGAAAAATTGGAAAAAAAACAAGGAAACGATGGAGAAAAAGGTATGAGATTTCTTTACGAAACAGAAGGAAGAAAAAACCAAATGTTCAAAGAGAGAATCAAGAAGAAACCATGGCGTAAAAAGAAGAGAGAAGGAGAGACAAAAGCTAGGGCTTACCATTGTTTAGCTAAGCGAAGTTTGGTGTGAGATGAGTGAAGAAGGCATGAGGCGAGATCTTATTAGAAAAAAAACCCTAGAAGAGTTCTTCTTGGACTTTCCAAATTCTTAACGGCCAAGATTTATGAGGCTGAAAATAGTTTAACGGTCTGGATTGGGCTATATTATAGAAGGGCACAAAATAGGATTTTTAGGTGGACCTTTTTATCCTCCTTTCTCTTTTTTTAAATTAAATAAACTACTTAAAAAATAAAATTATAAGTAGGCATGAGGCGGAATGGATACGAGAAAAGCCCTAGAAGACTTCTTATTGGACTTTTCAAATTCTTATGTGGTCTGAAAATGACGGTCTGGATTGGTCTATATTGTAAAAGGGCCTAAAATAGGTTTTCTAGCTGGACCTTTTGTCCTCCTAATTTCTGTTTTTCTCTTTTTAAATTAAATAAACTACTTAAAAGTAAATTTAAATCCAAATTTCTAATATATTAATTATATATTAATTAAAAACTATTTTTTTAAAATAATTATATCTATTATTTACAAAAAATATATGATGATGTGTTATTATATAAATAAATTTTAAATAAAATAAACAAATTTAAATTAATTGAATAATTACAATATATAACTTTTATTAATTTGATTAGAATATTAATATATTTTATTAAATTAAGTAAAATATAACTATTTTTTCAAAAAATAATTTCTTTTATTTTTTTAAGTTAGACAGACAAAAATTTATAAATAATTAATAGTTAATCGTATCAAAAAATAATATTTGTAAATTCAATTATATTATATTATTTTGCTTAGTCACTATATTTTATATTATTTTTATTTGATCATTTAAAAAAATAAGGTTAATAATCATTCATATAAAATAAATTTGTTTAATTTACATATTTGATATTTTAAAATATGGATATTTTTATTTAAATATGAAAAACTATTATTTATAATATTTTACGAATGAAATATATTTTGCATAAAAATAATCAATCGTTCAAATAAAATAAAAAAATTATCATTACATTAAAAATAATAATCAATATTTTAAATAAAAATAATAGAATTTTAAATCCTAAATAATAATATTTCATGAATAAATAAAATAGATTTATAACTAAAATTATATTATATTTTATTCAATAATTCATAGTGCAAATACAAACCTAGTAAACTACTTATATATAAAATACTCAGAATAAAATACTCAAAAGACTTGGTCATACATTAAACCTTTTGAAATATCTTTTTATTTGTAATATTTTTATAATATCTTCTTAATATTAAAAGAAAAGTGAGTTTAAAAAAATGATAACATGTCATTATAAAAGATGATATGGCTAAAAACAATTATAATATGCTGTTTAGTCAAATGTGATATGATAATTTAAAAATAAAATTATTTCTAAAAACTAATTTAATCAAATGAGAAATGATAATTTTAAATATAAATTTATTTTCAGAAAAATAATATAATCAAATATAATATGATAAATTTAAATATAAAAATTTATTTCCAAAAAATAAATTAAAACATATATGTTGAATTAAAAATGAATTTAGAAAAAATATTTACATATTATTAGAAAAAATGATATGACTAAAAAATTAATATGATTAAAAATTATTATCCTTTATACTTTAAAAGAAAAATGAGTTCTGAACAAAATGTTTATATGTTATTAAAAATTAATATAGCAAAAAAATATAACTTATTATCTTCTATACATTAAAAGAGAAGTGAGTTATGAAAAAAATATTTACATATCATTAAAAAAATGACATAACAAAAACAATAATGACATGAAATTTAATCAATAAAATAATTTTAAACATAAATTATCTATAAAAAATCAAATAAATCGTATATATTAAATTAGAAATAAGTTTAGAAAATATTTAATACCATATATGTTTTCAATTTTATGGTTTTATTTAGGTTTTATGTATTTATAGTTGTTTCAAGTAATTAATTTCGTTTGAAAAATTACGATAAATGATTTGTATTTTTCAATAATAGTTATTACTTTTACATGTCTATTGAATTATTCATATTTTAATCAACATCCAATTATATATTTGGTAATTTTAAAATTTAATATTTAAAGATAAAACTTAATTTTATAAAAACAATAGTTATAAATATAAAAAACAAATGGTTAATAATGTGTATTATATATAAGTTCATAATTTTTAATATATAATCGTACCAAAATATAGTTTAGATATAATCTACTATATATTAAAGGAGAAGCATTGAGAGTGAAAATTGCTTAGGTATCATCACCATATTCACTCTCAACAATTTTATTAATTAATTTATTTTTAAATATAAATTATTTAGTTTATTATCTAAACATCTTAATTAGATAACTTAATTATAGAATTTAATGAGTTTTCAAACACTATTTAATTTTCAAATATACAAAGATAAAAAAATTAAAAAATTTTGATTTAGTAAATTACACATTTAATTACTCGCCAATTTTAAAAATAAAAGATTGTTTTTAACATAAATAATTAATTATTGTACACATATATAAGGAAAGTAAATATGTCGAATTTTTATAGGTATAGAAACTTCATTAACACTATTTAATTCCATTTTTATATTATATGCAACTTTACTTTTTAATTCAATAATTAAATTCAATATATTGTAGTAATAAATATTTTATATATATATATATATATATATATATATATATATATATATTGTGTGTAATAATATAGTCGGCATATCTAAATCACAAATCATATAGAAATTATATCGCTCAATTTTTTTGTTTCCAAACAATCAATATATTTACAAATAAAATTTTATATTATATCATTTGTTTGTAATATTAAATTTGAATAACTAATAATTATTTTTTAGTATGACTACTCTATATATAAATAGATTCTATAACATAATAAAATTAATTAAAACTACTAATTTTATTAATTTAATTTAAAACATGTTTCAAATATTTTACTAAAAAATTTATAAATGTATTTTTGATTAACGTATCGCAAAAACAACGATATAATAATGCAATATTATTTGAATAATATATAATAATAGTAATATCATTTTTTTATAATATATAATATTTTAAATTAAAATATATTTATAATTTTTTTATTCAAATAATAAAAAAATTTAAAATATTAATTTTAATCTGTGCATAGCATAGGTAATATTCTAGTTTTATTTTAAACTAAAAACGTAAGCATATTAGAAATTGAAAAATATACAATTTTTATAGTTTTAAATACGTAAAACACAAATAAAATTCATGCTATATAATAAATATGTAATCTAATAGATTAAAAGATAAGTGAATTCTAAAAAAATATTTACATATCATTAAAAAAAGATGACATAGATAACAAAAATTACAAAATAACGTTTAGTCAAATATGACATGATAATTTTAAAAATAAATTTATTTTAAAAAATAAATAAATCATATATATTAAATTAGAAATGAGTTTAGAAGAAATATTTAATACCATGTATGTTTTTAATTTTAGATTTTTATTTAGATTTTATTTATTTATAGTTGTTTCAAATAATTAATTTGGTTTGACAAATTACTATAAATAATTCGTATTTTTCAATCTTGGTTATTACTTGTACATATCGATTGAGTTGTTCATATTTTAATCAACATTCAATTATTAAAAAAATTAATATTTAAAGATGAATTTTATTTTCTTAAAAAATAGCCAAAACATACAAAAATAATGGTTAAAAAATGTATTATATACAAATCCATATTGTTTAATATAAAACTCATTTTATATAATAAATATGTAATATAATACATATAACATTTTAATAAAATATAATAATAATATAAATTTATAATATGTTATATCCATGGACATATTATCTAATTTTTATTGATAATCCTAACTTTGTCAATTTGTTATTTTCTATTGCTTATAGTTGTTGGTTCATATCTCTACTTGAAATCGAACAAGAAGCACACTTAACCATTAGCCCACGAGCAAAGGCAAAGATTGGATTGTGTCTAAGAGTGATGGATTAAAATGTGTTTTTGACCAAATGAGTATTTGGGAAGATAACAATCATTTCAGTGTAAATTTACTTTTCCCGGGAGAACTTCACAGCCTCAATCACAGCAGAGAAGTCAAGATCTCCCAGTCCCAAGCTTCTCGCTTTCTTAAAAGCCTGTCGAAAACATAAAAATATGTCTTTAGATTCATGTTAACAGCACAAATGCAGAGGATTAATATATACATTCTTGTCTCTGATTAACTGACCTCATTTGCAGCTGCAGCTACAGGCATGGAAACAGCGTTTTCATCTCCAAGAGCAAGAGCTAGCCTCATGTCTTTCTGCTGATGTTTCAGTGGGAATGCGGGTGGGTAACTGCTCTTATTCATGGAAGGTCCTTTGCCTTTGAACATCGGATTGGTCATCGCGCCCAGATCCTGCACAATAGCACACAACCGATTTTGACAAACAACATTAATCCAGAGCTTATGGATTTTGATCATCTCACCAGAATATCAAGAAGAGTGTCAGAGCTAAGTCCACTCTTGTCAGCCAATACAAGCCCCTCGGAGAAAGCGTTCATCATGCTGCATCAGATGACAAAACATTTGTGTCATAAAGCTATGTTTCGTTCGTATTACTATCAAAGAGACAGACATTTACCTTCCCATTATCATATTCACTATTAGTTTCATTTTAGCTCCGTTTCCAACTTGTCCCAAGAAAAATGACTTTTTCCCCAAGACGTCAAACGCTGGGATTGATTCCTCGAAGAGTGTCTTGCATAAACACAAACGAATTATAACAACGTATTGAGATTATCTGAATGTGGAAATAATTATAGTTCCTACCAAGTCCAAGTACTGAGATCAAACCGATGGACCAAGAAGTATAGTTTGAGTTGTACCTTGTCACCAGCAGCAAGGATGATGAGTTGGCCATCTTCAGCGGGCTTTTTGCTTCCTGAAACTGGACCTTCTATGAATCGACCACCTTTACCAGTGATTGCCTGCCAATATACAACACAGTTAAATCCTTTTCTTGTCTACTCATTATCTAAAGTACAAAGGTTTCAACCTCATTGATTTTTAAGGAAGTCTCTGCATCAACTGTTGACATATCTATATAACCTTTTCCTTCACAGATTTGCTCCAAAACACCGTCTTTATCAAAAACAACCTAATCATACCTCCAAAATTGTAACTATATGATATTCAAATGATAAATCACAAAAGAAGCTATAAGGATTCAAATACCGAAAGAGCAGCAGAAGGATCAGAGAGCATAGCAATGGTATATTTGCATTTCTTGATTACTGCAGCTGGGCTCTCACATACTGAAGCACCATGCTCCACCAGTTCATCACACTGTTCCATCATCAAATTAATCAAAATTTCCAACTTTTTCAGATCTGAACAATCCAAAAACTAAATCAAACAAACCATACTCATCCCTTAAAACCCTTTTTGTGAATCAGGTTTTAAAGAGTGAAAAATCTGGAGAATCCGAGAAAGGTTATTGCTTTGGTAATGAGAAATACCGAAATGAAAAAAAAAAACAGAAATTTCTAGTACCTTAGAGAGTGTTCTGTTCCAGACGGTCACTTTGAATCCATGTTTCAATAGATTCATCGACATGGCTTTTCCCATGATACCCAAACCCAGAAACCCTACTTCCATTCTCTCTCTCTCTCTCTCTCTCTCTCTGTGATTATAATGCGTAGTGATGGCCTGAGAATGACAAAGCCGAAGCCTTTCTTTTATCAGAGAAGATTGTTTAAGTACCAACCATTATCATCAGTTGCAATCGTTACGAAAGAAAGTATTTACAATTTATCCCTTAAAATTATATTCTTTTTACATCTTTAACTAACACACAATGAAAGAGAACGAACGGATTTTCGCCACGTATAAATCTTAGTTTTTCTACCAACTCCAGTCCAGCACGTGCGAAGTTCTCACTCAAATTTATTTGCAGATTCCCACCTCAAAACTACATAATATTGTTTATTTTGTCTTATATTTTATGAAACTTTGATTTAGTCCACACTTTTCTATTTCTAGTGAGAGTCCAAAGAGGCCTAAGAGATTATGTACTTTAGAAAGACGATTCAAAGCTTTAAAAATTTTCCAAGACGATAAAGGTTTCTTGATTCTTAACTTGCGAGATAATTATTGTCATCATTCGAATCATCTCAGACTTAAATTTTTGTTTGTTATTGAGTTAGCTTATAGATAGATTATTTTTCTGGAAGAAAGGTATTCGATATTCAATTAAGACACTCAAAATATATTAATCGCCAACTTCTTTGCTGTTGCTGTATGAGTAGCCTATGATGTGTTTTGCTAGTGAATAGACTAGCCAGAGACAAAGCCTTGCCATTACTGATACCTTAGCAACTTGAGGATCACCAGCTGACACACGTGTGCTGCAAGAAACCAATCACTAATGTTGATGAAATGGATTCTTGAAAGATGTTTTTTCTTGTTCAAAAATTGACATCATACCTCACAATTGCTGAGATTCCAGCTGGAATCACATAGTGCAAAACTACTGTTCTAAGACTGTAATGAAAGAATAAAGACTCATACTTTTTAGTAAAGATAAAAAAAAAATGAAATGGTTCTATATGATACCATATAGAGTGAACAGAAGTGTCGAGTTTCGGGTTAGGAAGAAGACCTGAGAAGAGTATATGAGTAGCTCAAATAGCCACCATTCTAGGCTATCAAAAGAAGACGATAGATTAAAAAAAAAAAAAGTTGCACACACGTTAAGAAGAGGCATTAGTTTATGTAAACCAAGACATTTAGAAGATGACTTACCAACACATTAATTGATGTTTGATGGAATACCGTAATGGAAGAATTGCTTGACACAAGACACAAAATCATTGGATATAAAGCCGCGAGTTTGTTTGCACGAACTGGAGAATCTAACATAGCATGCGAGTATCACATCATAAAACCAGAAAGAAACACTAAGAGCCAAGGCAGCTCCATTTCTTCTCAGACCAAACACGGAAATAAAAGTCCAGGAGACCGGTATGTGTAACAGAGATTATAATATTGAATTCAACTGGTTATTGTTGGTTTAGTATGTATCAACATTTGGTTTAATCTCCTTTAGCTTAACCGCATATATATAAACACTTGTACTATTTTATACAGTTAATGAGAAAATTCGGCTGAATAACTTAATATGGTATCAGAATATATATTTTTTTGTCATTTTTCTCATTCGAATTTTTGTCATGATTACTATGTAAGCTCGTCATTTTTCAGTTATGAGTACTTCGGTTTTCATCTTATCCAATTACTACATCAGAATTGGTAATTGCTACTTCTTTTAGTTTTGATAATAGCGATCATCAACCACATTTATCGTCTCTTGATCAATATGAAAATCTTTATTTCTTTGATGATTTTGATCATGCTGTACTAGTTCTTGTATCAGATCGTCTTTCATTTGTTTTCGATTTCTACTCGTATCAGATCGTCTTTTATTTGTTTTCGATTTCCACTCGTATCATCGTTCCGTACGAATGGCTCTCAGTGTCCAAAACAAATTCGGCTTCGTTGATGGTACTATTCTAGAACTCTCAATTAATCATCGAGATGCTGGTTCTTTGTGTCGTTGTAATGATAGGATTTGTTATTTTTACCAACAACCGAGGCTATTTGGAAGAATATATTTTCTCAATTCAAATAGGATGATACGCCTCGTGTGTATGAAATTGAACAATGGTTGGATCCAATTTTGCAAGACTCAATGGATTACGACTTATTACACTGAATTAGTAACACTTTGGGAGGAGTATAAGAACTATGTTGAATTGCCGGTTTGTACGTGTGGTAAATGTCATTGTAATGATTTATCTCTTTGGGAAAAAACTTCAACAACATAGTCAAGTAACTAAATTTGTTATGGTTTAAATGAAGGCTATTAACCTATTCGAAGACATATTTTGATGCTGAAACCAATTCATTATATTGAAGATTTCTTCAAGATGGTTACTCAAGACGAAAGACAAAAATGCATTAAATCCTCTGCAAAATTAAAGACTATTCCTTTTCAAAGATTTAAAGACGTCAATATGGGTAGTTATGGTGGCCTGTTTGATAATACAACATATGTTGCAACCTACGGACCACCACAAAACTATATTGTACTCATTGTGGAAGACATGCAACACAATTCAGTACCACATGCATCTCATACACGTTCTAGGACCTAATATATTCCTTCATAAGTTGTTCTTGATGCAGGTAAGTAGTTTTGCACAATGTTAAACCTCACATACATGTGAAAACTATAGGTTACTTATCTGATTACCATTGTAAACTTACTCAAATTTCATCTCCCAATGTCTTATATCTTTTATTGTATGTCGTTGATTACTTTAAACCCGTTTCATATTATCACTAATTTGCTTCTTATTACACCATTTAGATATAACCTAAAAGTTTTAAACAAATTATGTCTCACCCATATTTTGCAAGGGCTATGGATGAAAAGTTAGCTGCTATTCTTGAATCGAAAAGTACATGCAGTGTTTGATCATTACAACTTCATAAGAATGTTATTGATTGTAAATAGATTTATGTTGTCAAATATAATTTGGATGGTACAATTGCAAGATATTAATATTTTATATGTTATTCATATATTTAAATATGTAATTATTATTTTAACTTATAACTATATTTTTATAAAAATAAAAAATTCAAAATTTTGATAACGTAAACTAAACTAAAGGTAAAATCGTTAAAATTTATATTGATATATATATATATATAATAGTATATCTTTATTATGGCGAATCATTTTTATTTTTTAATTATGCTATTATTCTCTGTCATAGCTCTTTAAATTATCTACGAGAATCCTGATCTGAAATGTCGTATCATGATATAATAATAAGATCAAAAGAATGTATAACAACTCGGGTGAAGATGAAGAAAGAATTTAACTACAATTTATTTGATGCTGAATTAGGAAAGATTAATTTGAAGAAGAACTTGAATAAGATGCTAGTTAATCGGCGATATCTTTACAAAGTTATCCAATCATATGTCTTTACAACTACATATTTTCTATTTGTTTATTAGTTTATAATCTCCAAATCAACATTAGTGATTGGTTTCTTGCAGCATACGTGTGTCAAACATATTATTTGACGAATGTATTAATTTTTATTGTAATTAATTTAAAATATATAAATATTTTACATAAAATTTGTGTTATTATTAGAAAAATAAATTAATAATGTTAAATTTGAAATAAATTTTTTAAATAGTTCTAATAATTATATGAAAATTGATTTGGTCAATATTAAAACTCCTTCTCCATTGTTAGTTCAAATTAATTGGTCACTATTCTTAAAAAATGAAACCAAAAGGTCTTTGATGATTTTATTTTTCATATAAATATGAACAATCTCTAATATGTGTTTGATCACATGATCTTATAATCACATTTTCATCTTCTTGTTCCACATTTTTGATCTTTCTCTTCATAATTTTGAATTTTATTTTTTGAAAATACAACACAAAAAATGTTCAAAAACTTATGATTTGGGTGATGCAAATCATAATAAATATACAATTTTATCTTACAATTCAAAACATCATACAACCGTTACACTACAAAACATTGTTAAAATTAATAAAAGATGTATCGCCTTTATAAATCCATTATTTTCCTAATTCTTATATTGGTATATTCGCTTTATTTTATGTAATTGTTTACAATTAATAAATTGTCCATTATTAAAATAACGTTTAAGTCCAAATGTTTCTAATATATTAGTTGAGAAACATTTTTAAAAAATAACTTTATTAACAAAAATATTGTGTCCTAACCATAATGAGTTTCTAAATAAATATATAAAATAATTATAATATATATCATTCATATTAATTTGGTTAAAAAATTAATATATTTTATTAAACAAACAAATATTATAACTTTGAATTTTTTTTATTTGTTTACATACGAACATTAATATTAAAAAATATTTATATTTTAAATAAAAATTAAAACTATATAAATATATAATTTATATTTTTTAAATGAATAATATTATATTATTTGTAAATATTTTTATACGTAAATATAAATCTAGTGTTAGGGTGTGAATCATGTATCATATTACAAAACATAAGACTTGACTTAGAAATATATATATATATATATACTGAATAAATGATAAAGTAAATTTAAAAAATGTTATTGTGTTGCGTACAACAACCTATAGATTATTTATAATTAAGAAAATTCATATGCACTTGGGGATCACGTTCCTTAACGACCACTAAAGTCGCTGAACAACAAACTCAACTCCGAAAAAAGTTTACTTAAAAGTATTAATAGAGATTAAAGACCGTCAAAAACGTGCTGCCCAAGAACAAATAACAGGAATATAGTAACAAGTTTCCTTTTGACTTTTTATTTTATTTTAATCCATAAATATTATATATAATATAAAGAAATATGGTACTTGCAATATTTTATTAGTACCATTCAATTTAATGCTTTACATCAACAAAATACTTGAAGACTAATACGAATTAGATTTGACCCAAGCAAAGCCGGTCCTAAATTTAACAGGGCCGCAAGCCAAAAAGAAATGGGCCGTTTTATACTACAAAAAAAATTAGATCGTTCTAATTTTAAAATTTTTTTGTTGTTATAAGGACTTGAACCGAAAAACTCAAGGAAGCAGTTTATTTTTATTTACCATTTGTGCTAAGAGTACTTTTGAAATAAGGGCTGATTTTTTTATATTAATAGTGAGGGCCGCAAGCACGGGCTTGCTCTGCTTGGGCCCAGGCCCGGCCCTAGACCCAAGTTATGTATGAGAAAAATATTCGTAATTAATTATTTATTTTGTTAATGTAAATCAGATATATATGTATATAATTTATTTTATATTTAAAATAATTTTTAAAATTTTTAATATTGATTACGAAAATAAAATACATAATAAAATCGGATTATACAAGTAGATTTAAATTATATCTATATTAGATAAAATTATAGATACGATAAATATTCAATTAAACTAAACTTTTTTTTTATATTTTATTTGACTAATTTTTCAAAATTTATAATATTTTTTTATATTTTATTTGCTTTTTATAACAAAATACATTTTATGTCGAAATATAAGAAATTTATGTATAATATAGTGTTTAATGATAATTTTTATAAATAATTTAGTAAATTATGTTGTATGTAATATTTATTTTAAAATATTCTAATGACACATGTTAACATAAGATTATTTTGTTAAAATCCTCGATTAATATATTTGAAAAAGAAGTGTTTTTTGGCATAGAATGAATATTCCTACATTTTTTACTCTGATGTTTTGAAGCGACACACGTGGCTAATAACAATCGAAGATAACAAAAATTATGTGACTATTCTCTACATAATTGAATGAAGAACACTTCAAGCAAATCCATTGTCAAACGAAGAAGTCTCTACAACTATTCTCTTTTTTGCCTTGGCAGCCTGAAATGACAACAAACAATTTGATCAGAACAGAAAACAAAGAGAAACACCAAAATTAAGAAGATTGCAATGGACCTGGTCGTTCCAGCTCATGCAAGCAGTGACTATAGCCAATATGATGCCTTGAGCCGTAGACCCTACGACCACACCGACCCATAGCCCTTTACCGTTCATATGACACCAAAATCCTAAGAAAAGTCCAACCGTAGCTCCTATTAGATAATAAGCCACCACATTTGCCCAAGCTCCAATATGTTGCCATCCACTTCCTCTAGCAACACCTAGAAAATGTCAAACATATCAACTACATTTTGAGTTACGATTTCAATGAGTCGTGTTTTCTTTGAGATGTTATTACCACCAAGCACTGCAGAAATCCCATCTACGATAAATGAGAGACAGAGCAAAGGAGATAGCTCTGTGACATAGTCCACAATTTCCTTGCTGTTACTAAAGGCGTATCCGAAGATATTCCTGCAAGTGAAGAGAATTGTGCTACAAATTGTTGCCTCTAGTAGCCAAAGGCAAATACCGGCAAACACTGCTTGCCTAGCAACCTCAGGATTTCCTGCTCCTAATTCGTTTGAAATCCGTGTGCTGCCAAAACCAAATAAGGTAATGACTAATCTGCAAATTCCCAAACAACATTTCTATATGGTTTTTGTTTATAGAAATCATACCTTCCAGCTGCTGCGATACCCATTGGAATGACATAGTGAAGAGATCCTGTTGTAAGACTGTAATGAACATAACAATAACAACAACAGTAACCAAAGAATCAGGTTCGAATTATATTTTCTCATCAATGACAGATTGGAAGAGAAAACATAAGTTACCAAATGGAAAGTACAGAGGTCTCGAGTTTCGGGTTAGGGAGGAATCCTGAGGACAATATAAGAAGCTCAAACAACCACCATTCTAAGCTGCATATAGAAAATAGAACAAACAATGAAATCAAGGAAGATGAACTAAATCTAGTTAAAAGAAGATGAATCTTTTTACCAAGTCATTGCTGCTGATGGAATTCCATATTTGAAAAACTGTTTGATTCCGGAAACGAAACCATTAGATACAAAGGCACGAGTCTTTTCACAAGAACCGGAGAAGCTCACATAGAAAATGAGAATCAAGACGTTAAACCAGTAAGACAGACTAATTGCCAAGGCTGCTCCATTGCTTCCAAGGCTATACGTGTAGACCAAAGTCCAGCAAACAGGTATATGGAACAAAAGGGTGATTAAGGAGCAGTAGAGAAGAGGTAGAACCAAACTCTGCGTCTGAAGAAACCGAGTCAAAGGTTGTTGAACCGCTTGAGCGAATAATGCGGGTATAAGCCAAACAACGTAGGAACCAGCTAGCTTGGAGATGTCAGGGTCTTGTCCGATTGAAACCAAGAGTTTTTCCATGTAAATCCATAGAATCGAAATGAGGAGACAAATGGGTACGTTGGAGGCGATTGCAGAGTAAGTGAAAGTTCCGATTTTGGTGTATTGTTTGGCTCCATAAGCTTGGCCACACAGAGTTTCAAGTGCACCCACTAATCCACACTGTATATAAACAACTTTAGTGTCTCAAGAACTATAGAGTTTCGATTGTAAAACAAAACATAACACACTCGAGTAAATCAAACACAACCCTCGTAACACATGCTTGCCAAGATAGTTAAAAATTACCATGATGCTGAAGCCTGAGACGTTTGCGAAGGAAGTGGCTAGAGCGACGCCGGCGAGTTGGAGCTCGCCCTTGTGGCCGGCGATCATGACGGAGATAAGAGGCAATAAATACTGAGCAACGGTCACGGTGGCCATAGGTGCGGCCATGCGGGTGACATTCTTTAGCTCCGCCGTGAAACCCGTACGCCATGTCGACGTGGGCTTTAGGTTTCCGGTGATTAATTGCTCGTCTCCCAATAAAAGAGGATCTTCCATTATTTACTGGAACTGGTTAGTTCGTGTCGCGATCCTTTCTCTACCTTGAAAGTTGTGTGATGATAAATGCACGAACTCAGAGAAGAGAGACAGACAAAGCAAGCCGTCTACTCGATATATGAATACATTTGAAACTAGTGGACATAAACAATCTATAAAGTATGTTATGGATGTTTGAAATTTCTTTAGATTCTAATCGGACGATTAAAATAGTATCTTGCTAATATTATATTAATTGCTCAATATGTTTATTTTGTAAATATTGTATAATATTAAATAGAGACGTGATGTTTACGGGTGGAACAATTGCCAAAAAAAACCGAACGATTGTCGTTTCATTTAAACTAGATAACATGTCTATGAGCATCATATAAAATTAAAATATTACTATATTTAATAAAAATATAATATATATTATATTACATATTTTTTTAATATTAAAATAGAAATGAATTTAGAAAAATGATTTGTCACTTTTTAAAAATAACTAAAAAAATTATGACATAATGATCAGTGAAATGTGATGTAACAATTTTATATATTTAAAAAAATCAATTAATCAAATTTAATATAACAATTTTAAACATAAATATATTTTTAAAATAAATTAATCAAATATAAAATGATAATTTTAAATATAAGTTTATTTTTAAAAAATAAATTAAATCATATAGTAAATTATAAGTGAATTTAGAAAAAATATTTATATATCATTACAAAAAATAATATTACTAAAAAATTAATGAAAACTTATTTTATGTAATAAATACATATAACATTTGTATCAAATATAATAATGATCCAAATTTACAAAAAATGATATGACTTAAAAATTTATATAACTAAAAGGATTAATATGACTAAAAATTTATTATCTCATATACATTAAAAGATAAATAAGTTCTGAAAATGTTTACATGTTATTAAAAAAATGATATAGCTAAAAAATGTTCACTCACCAAATAGATTTGTATAAAATAAAAAAAAATTTGGATGATTTGAATGTGTTTCCACTCACATTTTGTATGTTTTTTTAAAGATATCTAGGATGAGATGGATCCCGATGAACTTTCATATCGGGTATGAAAACATTCATAATATTCTATGATTTTGGATTTTTTTTTCACATGATTCTATGAAACGGTTTATAGTTTAATGGTAATACTATTGTATAAATGTTAGAATCTAATGTTAAGAATCTTAATATTTACCATGCATTTCAATTTTCACAAAAGTGAGATGCGCAATATATGCCTATAACTTTAGGATATCTAATATTTTCAGGAATTGTTTGCCCTCGGCAAATTGTGAGAACTGAGAGTAAATGATTGTTTGCGGATAGAATTGCATCTTTGCCTTCAAAAAGATATAAAAATAAAGATAATAAGAATGGAATTAATGAATCGTAATGCCCCTTTGTAATTAAACAAGTATATAACTTGATGATTAACTCTGTGGTATTTGAGTAAATTTATAATAATGAGTATTCTATGGGCAAATTTTATTAACATTTGTAAATAATGATCCAAGTTTACAAAAAATATTATGACTACAAAAATTAACATGATTAGAAAAATTATTATCTCCTATACAATAAAAGAGAAGTGAATTCTAAAAAAATATTTAGATGTCATTAAAAATATGATATAACTACAACAATTATGATATGACGTTTAATCAAATATGACATGGTAATTTTAAACATAAATTTATTTTCAAAAATAAAATAAATTATATATATTAAACTAAAAGTGAGTTTAGAAATGTTTAATACCATGTATATTTTCAGTTTTATGGTTTTATTTTGATTTTATGCATTTATAGTTGTTTCAACTAATTAATTTGGTTTGATATATTACCATCAATCATTTAAATTTTTTTAATCATGGTTATTACTTTTATATATTTATTGAAATATTCATATTTTAATAACATCCAATTATATAATTGATAATTTTAAAAATTAATATATAAAGATGAACTTTATTTTTACAAAAAAATAATCAAATATATACAAAACTAATGGTTAAAAAAGTATTATATATAAATCTATTATAATATACAATTGTAGCAAAATATAGTTTAGATATAATTTGATTATTAAATAAAATCATAAGCATATTACAAATTTAAAAAAATAATTTTAGTAGTTTTAAATATATAAAACAAAAATAAAACTAATTTTAAATAATAAATATGTAATATAATACATATAACATTTTACTCAAATATAATAGTAATCCAATTTTATAATATATCATATCTACGACGTGGATTATCTGGTTTATTAAATGGTCGTGAAAAGGAATGACTCGTAAATTCGACGTCTAACCAGAAGAATTTATTTGTTTGATCTTGCAAACTGTTTTGGTCTAATATTTTTTTTATCATGTATAAGTTTGGATATTTTACAATCACAAAGAGTTATTCTTCTCAATAGCATCTATGATTTTCTTGAGAGAAAGATGGCATAGCCAAATTTCTAACACTGTATTGAATTGCGTACTAGCGACCTAACATGTTTGTTTGACTTTAGTTTTGTTTATATACTACATGTTGTAATACATGAGACTGTAAAAAATATTTAAACTAAAAGATGATTTTTATTTTTAACATACATGTCGATATAAAAGGTTTTTTCAAAACAAAATTCAGAAGAATATCAATTGTTTTAGGGCAACTGAATAAAATATTATATTAATAAGTTTTTGTTCCAAAAATAGCATCATTAGTTTAAATTTTTAATAATAGCATAAATTTAACATTAAAATACATTAAAATTTCATTTTAATAGAAAAAAACTAAACTCTAAATTAGAAAAAAAAATCCAAATATAATATGTTAAGTTTATGTATAATTTATTTTAAAATAAATAAGCATTTTTATATAATTATTTGTGTTAATTTTGAAATTTTAATTTTATAATGTTAGATTTGGAACAAAATTTTTGAAAATGCTATTTTAATGTATTACTCATTGTTTTAAATGATTTGTTTGAATTTAGTTTTTTTATATGATTTATTCAAATATGTTGGATTTTTATGAAAAAATTTATAAAAGGTATAGCCCTTAAAATCTAAAGAGTAATTGAAAAAGCAAAGCATGTAATAGCATATGAAATACTAATTAAAAACCAGAAAAACTATATTTCCTCAATAAATGATATATTACAGCTTAAAGTTGAAGAAGATGAACAATGGGGTTTCATCTTCGACCTTTTTAATATTTCTTTCTCAACAAATCACCAATTTCTTTTAACATCCATGAAATACGGCTTAAATTGATCAATTTAAAGATTTAGTTGACTGGCCTTTTTAATATTTTCTCTATATGGTGTGTTGCATAGAAATGTAACTATTCTCTACGAGAGGAATGCATATCATTTCGCATTAAAATAGTTAATTAATGAATCATAACAAATACGTTTATTATTAAAAAATTTTGCGTATTGCTATGCATTAGCGGGTTAGCCATTAATTGCTTGTGGGTGTTTTCAAAAAGCTATGAAAAGCCGGAGTACCCATAACTAAATATTAGGTTTGCAACTATATATTTTTTTTTTATAGATTTTTGTAGTTAGTCTTGTTCGTTTGTTTACCGTAGGTAGTTACGATTGCAGTTGCGTTCAATATTGCAAATGTGGTATGTATTGTTCGTTTGTCATTCGCTGAAAGTCGTGATTACAGTTGATCACAGATTTTTAGTCGTACCGATGTTTTAATCAACGGTCAAAAAATTGTAATATACAACGCAACATCTGAATGTTACGATTGACCGCATATAATTACGGCAGATAAACGAATAATAATTTACCGCTGCCGCAAGAAGCTATGGCTAAAAACGAATATGACTACTATAATTTTATAGCTAATTTTCCATAGTTTTTTTTTAATATTTTTTGTGAATTTTAGGTATAATCCCAAATATTCATAGCTAATTTGTGATATTACACATAATTTATAGTAATATGATATCCATTAGACTTGTTAGAATTTCATATAAAATTTAGATAACATTTAGTGATAAAATCTAGTTTTGGTTGTTGGATGTTTATTTGAGAATTTGGATCTCCAAAGATATGTATCATATTCTACCTCGTGAAAAGCTTGGGCACATGGATGCCAAATCGACAAGAACAATAATAGTAAAGATAGTTAGAAGAGAACATCAACGAAAAAGTGAAAAAAAATTGATGAAAAGAAAGAGGCAAGGAAGAAATATAAATGCAAAGGTTGTCTATGGAAAGGTTTCAAATTAGGATTAAGTAAATTACTCGAAATCCAAAAAAATTAAATCAAATTAAACTAAATTAGAATGAATCTCTATCTAAACTAGATAGTAATTATACTCGTTAAATATTTTCTGTATTCATACTAAAACAAAAATTTAACTAAAAAATAATATATATTCGAATTATTGAAAATATAATTATATATTAAAATATTATTTGTTTTTGGTAACTTCGATATTTTTTATTAATTCAAGTATTTTACGTAATATTTTTCAAATATTTTGGTTAATTCCAATAGTTCATATAAAAAAATACATGAACCAACTCGAAATCAAATATATTTTGTTTGTAATATCGGTTTTCAATTATATGATTTGTATATAACTAATTTTTTTTGTTCTTCTATGATTTTCAACCTTTGGATGTGAATTAGTTGAATCTAATAAAATTAATCCGAACTTAATCCGAACCGATCCAAGATCCAGAGTATTTTAAAATAATTCCAAAGTGTAAAATTATCTAATATTTAATTTTTTGAATATTTTTTATGAATTCTATGTATTTTTTACTTAATTATTATTTTTTTGGTATCCTTCTTAAATATAAAAATATATATATGAGGACATATCGGTTAAAATTTCCAAAAGTACAAATGAGATCAAATTTAAATGTGTAATGAAAAGCTCGAGTCCTATGAGGCCAAAAGAGCGTCTCCATAATTCTTAAAGCAAACAGTGAATATATAAGCCAAACAACGTCGGATCCGGACAATGAAAATTAGGGTTGGGCAACATTTACAAACCAAATCCCCAAATTTTGAAACTATATCAATAATAAAATATTTAAAATAAATTAGAAATTATATACCAAATTATTTGGTTTCCAGTTAAACCGATCACTTAAAATCTAAATCATAGATTCGATGAAATAATTAAACCAAACTTTTTATTAGTTTTCAGAAACTTGATGATTAAAATAATTAATGAACTAATAGGTTCATTAATTAGCAAGATCTAAGTAGCAAATAAATTATAATAGGTTAATAAGTGATGTTTGAATAAGTTTTTGTTGTGATTTTTATATGTCGAAAATGATCTAATTAATGCTCATAAATGATCTAATTAGATACTAAGGCTCATAAATGATCTAATGCTCACAAATAATCTAATTAGCAAATAATTAATGCTCAATCTAATAAATGATTAAAATAATTAATGTTCATAAATGATCTAATTTTCAAATAGATGCTTGTTCTAATAGGTTAATAAATGATGTTTGTTCTAACCAATTAAAAGTTGATGATTACGGTATTTGGTGTGTCAACTGGACTTGTTTTTCATATTCATAGATCAATGAATTGATTAGTCATATGCTGAGTTCTATGTTTTATGATGATATTTAGTGCAATCTATTGAATCCATTGTTTAATTGTTAATTCATTTTCTTTGATAGTTAAACTTACAATGCAACACTTTTGTTTCTTATTGTTTTTTTATTATAATATTTTTTTATATTGTATTTACATTTTATGTTAAAATACATTTTATGTCAAAATATCAGAAATTTATATTATACAGTTAAATGTCTATTCGTAGTTTTCATAAATATTTTAATAAATTATGTTTTAAATAATATTATTTTTAAGATGCTCTGATAGTGTGACAGATCATCGTGACAAATTTGTAAATTACACGTCAATATGAGATTTTTTTTGTTAAAATGTTTCCCAATTAATATATTAGAAATGTATACAAAATATATAAGGGCAAATGTCTAAAATAGCACATTTTTAAGTTTTTGTTTCAAAAATAGCATCATTAGTTTAAATTTCTAATAATAGCATAAATTTAAGATTAAAATGCATTAAAACTATATTTTAATAAAAAAAATTTAAATCCTAAATTGGAAATAATGAACCCAAATACAATACTTTAAGTTTATGTATAATTTATTTAGAATAAATAAGTATTTTCATATAAGTATTTGTGCTATTTTTGAGAATTTAATTTTATGATGCTAGATTTGGAAGAAAAACTTTAAAAGGTGCTATTTTAGGGTATTACTCAATACTATATAATATACTTGTTAGAACAAATCAAATATACTTATGAGGTCCATGAACTAGTGAATAAAATATACTTTATATACATAATTATATTCTTCATATAAAAGTTTTCCAGTATATTAGACAAAATTTTACACAAAATATATTTGTCTTACTAGAAAAGTTTTTTTGTACCATATGAATTAAACATGGTGAATAATTATAATTTTTCTAAGCAAGAGAATTTGTTGACCGTGCAAAATATTAATGACACTTGTGAAACAATATGTGTAAGAGTCAATCCTAAATTGAATTTAGTTTAATTTCTATTATATCCTACTGATATAGATTAATAAAATAAATCAGTTTCTATAACTCTCTAATACAAACATATAATGTAATACAAATGTATTATGTCTTACATAATATTTAACTCTTTAATTTTCTAAAGTTAAGCATTGATTCTAAAGCTTCAAAAACTTTAACATGATCATGTTTAATATCCATTTCTTCAATTTTACTCCAATCATTATACATGTTTACTAGACTTACTTCATCATTTGTGACTGAAGAAGATAAGTTGGTTTTTTGATTTTGACTAGTACTTGAGTTTTGCAATGCATTAAGTTGGGTCTTAACTACTTCAAAAGTATTGTATGGAATATATGAATTGTTTTTATGATCTGAAATATATATATATATATATATATATATATATATATATATATGTATCGATGTTGTTGGAAAATGGTTTATGTTGTTTGAAGAATCCTGAAATAAAAATCAATTATTATTATTATTATTATTTCTTCAAAATAGGTGATTATATATATATATATATATATATATATATATATATTTGTAAATCATATATATTAATATGTTATCTATTATTACCTGATGAATATAATCGATTTCAAATGATCTTACGATTGGTAGAAAGGTTGAGTCGAGAACGAATAAATTATCATTGAGTTGAAGTCGTTGATGAGTTGTGATAGTCGATAAGTCATCCATTGATTGTGGTTTAATAGTCATATATGAATTGATAAAACTTTGAACAATACTAGTGAATAATGGTAGTTGGTTTTTGGAAATAGTTCATTTTATATATTATTTCTTTTTCTGAAAAGTTATATGATAATTAATGTGATTTTGGATGTTAGAATTATAACTATTTTTGTCGAAATATTTAACATATTAATTGAGAACCATTTTAATAAATAAATTTCATATTAACGTGTGATTTACAAGTGTATCATGCTACGTCTTACACCATTAGAGTATTTTAAAACAAATATTACATAGAACATAATTTAATAGAGTATTTACGAAATAATATTAGATAAATATTTAAAAGTATAACATATGTAAATCTATAATATTTTGACATAAAAGACAAACACAATATAAAAAAATATTAGAAATTCTAAAAAATTAGTCAAATAAAATATAAAACAAAAATTTAGATTAATTGAATATTTATCACATATGCAATGTCTTAAATATTTAATAATATTATATATCTAAAATATAGATAATTTAAACTTATATTATATAATATGATTTCATTGTGTATTTTATTTGTATAATTAATATTAAAAATTTCAAAAATATTTAAAATTAAGAGATAAATTATGTACGTATCTAATATATATTTATTAAATATACAGTTAATTTATAATGTGTGAATATTTTTTTCGTGCAAGGTGTGAATCTAAATCTACTATACTAGTTATAAATAGAGCCATACTTGCCTTTGAGTCTCCAACATATTTTCTTGATTTTCAATTGCAAAAGCCATTTGCATTCTTTGTCCCTCGCAACATCTTTATAAATGTAAATTAATAAAAATCATCTTATGTAATAAGTACATATAACATCTGAATCAAATGTAATAATGATTCAAATTTACAAAAAAATGATATGACTTAAAATTTAATATAACTAAAAAGATTAATATGACTAAAAAATTATTATCTCATATAAATTAAAAAAGAAATAAGTTCTGAAAATGTTTACATGTCATTAAAAAATGATGACAAAACTAAAAATGATGTCTTAAATATTTAATAATATTATATATCTAAAATATAGATAATTTAAACTTATATTATATAATCTGATTTCATTGTGTATTTTATTTGTATAATTAATATTAAAAATTTCAAAAATATTTAAAATTAAGAGATAAATTATGTACATATTTAATCTATATTTATTAAATATATAGTTAATTTATAATGTGTGAATATTTTTTTTTCGTGCAAGGTGTGAATCTAAATCTACTATACTAGTTATAAATGGAGCCATACTTGCCTTTGAGTCTCCAACATATTTTCTTGATTTTCAATTGCAAAAGCCATTTGCATTCTTTGTCCCTCACAACATCTTTATAAATGTAAATTAATTTTTTTAAAAGTATTATCAAATAATACATATATAGAATTAACAGTAAAAAAATAAATTTACTTCTATAAGTATGCAAAGCCGGGCCTGAGCCCAAACAAAATAAGTTTGTGTTTGCGACCCTCAATATTGGTATAAAAGTTGGCCTTTATTCCAAAACTACTATTAGAACAATGGTAAATGAAAACTAGCTTTTTCATCAAACTTAACAGCAAAATTTTTGAAAAACTAAATTAATAAAAATGTAGAAATGTATAAAAGAATTCGTCATCATTCTTCTTCCTGGTACGTCAATTATAATTAAATATTTTATTTTTTAGTTTTACAAAATTGAGATTCTATTGTTGTACTCCTAAACTTAACTATAATATGTTTTATACTCCTAGTCATGTTTAGGTTTATATCATTGTGAATTAGGTTTTTTAAAATGACTTTGAAACGAATAAAACATGTGATAGAGGCGTAGAAAAATTAAGGAAAAAGAAAATACAAGAAAAATTGACAAAATCTTTGACTAATTCAATGTTGAGGTATGTAACAAAATCTAAAACTTCTAAAATTGGTGATGTTTTAGAAGATGAGAACATCAAGTGTGAAAAGAATGTGAATGAGAATGAAAACAAGAACGATAACGAGAATGTGAATGAGAATGAAAACAAGAACGAATACGAGAATGTGAATGAGAACGAAAAAGAATACGAGAATGAAGAAGAGAATATGAATGAGAATGGAAAAAAAGGAGAAGACATTTGATGTTAAAGAATATCAAATAGATGGAGATATCAATGATCAGGAAAATTGAAAAAAATTTGACAAAGATTGAGAAATTTCCTACTTGAAAAGGATCCAGTGACAAAACTATCGGTTGATTATTGTTTTCCAAGAGATTATATTGGTAGATGTTTTTCATATTTTAAATACGCACTTTGGTTTCTTGTAGCTCCTTATAATGCTTTCTTAAGTTTGTTTAGCAATGATGAAGAAGGTTGTATCTCTTAAGCCTTGTAAAACTGGAATGAGTGAAATTGTTGTAGTCTTTAGTTGTTCATGGTCTCCTTCTTGTAATTCTTTAGTAAGTTCAACTTCATGGAATCCTTCATCTTCTATTATTGTTATGAGACTCTCGACAGACTTGTTGAACATATTACTAAAGTTTCTTGTGCCTGATTTTGTTCTTGGAGCTTGTCTCATAATAGGTATATTAATAGGCTCTTCCTCAACTTCTAGTGAGCTAGTATTGATGTCCTCATCACATTCACTTATACAAGAGAAATTAAGAATGAGGAGAATCAAGGTAGGCGATGGCTAGTTTACTCAAAAGTAAAAGATAAAATCTTTTGTTTTTGCTGAAATTATTCATGGAAGACAAAAATGATAATCAGTTGGCAGCTGAAAAATCATAAGCATATCATATGCATGACTCGTTGGATGGAGTTAGAAGCGATAGTACAAATGAAGCAACTATTAATAAGCATCTTCAAGAAGTAGTAAACAAATAAAAGAAACCTTGGAGAGATGTGTTATTAAGAATAATTGCATTGGTAAAGGGTTTTGGAAAACATAATATTGCATTCGTGGAAGTAGCGACAAAATTCATGCGTATAGTAATGGAAATGTTTTGAGCATGATTGAGGTAATTACAGATTTTGATTCAGTGATAAAAGAACACATTAGACGAATTGATAAACGTGAAAATCATTATCATTATCTGAGTCACAAAATTCAAAACAAGGTGATAGAGATGTTTGAAAATGAGATCAAACAAATGATCTTAAAGAAAATTTGATGTGCAAAATACATTTCAGTTATTTTTGATACTACTCTTGATATTAGTCATCAAAAATTCAAAACAAGGTGATAGAGATGTTTGGAAATGAGATCAAACAAATGATCTTAAAGAAAATTTGATGTGCAAAATACATTTCAGTTATTTTTGATACTATTCTTGATATTAGTCATAAAAAACAAATGTTTCTAGTTATCCGATGTGTGGATATTTTTGACACCTTACCAAAGATTGAATAATTTTTTTGTCATTTGTAGAAGTTAGAGAAAAAATTGGAGAAGGGCTTTTAAATATCTTTCAAAAAACATTACTTGATCTTGGGTCAAGTATTGATGACATTAACGACAAGGTTATGATAACGGGTCAATCATGAAAGGCAAAAATAAAGGAGTATATAAAAGATTGATTGAAATCAATCCAAGAGCACTTTACACACCATGTGGTTGTCATAGTTTAAACCTTGTACTTTCAAATATCGTTTCTTCATCACCGATAGCAGTATCTTTTTTTGGAATTGTTCAACGTATTTACTGTTTATTTGCATCTTCCACCAGTAATTGTGAAGTTTTCGGAAATATTGTGAATGGTATTACAATCAAACCATCATCACAAACTCGTTGGGAGAGTTGCATCAACAGCGTTAAACCAAATATTTCAAGCTCTTTCAAATACAAGATAATTTGTTTTACTTGGCAGAAAATAGTGATAATCCAAAAACAAGAAGCGAAGCTAAGTCTCTTGCAATGAGTAAAAGTCATGGAATCGGAAGTTTCGAAATTTTGTTTAGAATGATTATCTGGTATGACCTTTTGTTTGTTGTTAACAAAGTAAACAAGATTCTACAATCATAAGATATGGATATTGATATTGTTATAGTTCAGCTAGAAGAATTTGTATCTTTTTTTAGAAAATATAGAGAAACAGGTTTTCAATCAGAAAAATTATAAGCTGAATGGATTGCTATTGATCTAGTATTCTCTGTGAAATCAAAATGTCTCAGTAAAAGAAAACGATGATGATGAACTCGAAAAAGTTGGAGAATATTAACAAAGGAAAAAAATTTCAAGGTTTGGTGTCACTTGAGACAAGTTTTGATCAATTTTAGAGTTATGAAAAGATTTTTAGATTCTTATTTGACTTGAAAAAGCTGAAGTTAGCAAACAATAACAAGTTACTCATTTTTTGTGTCAATCTTGAAAATTTTCTGAAGAATAGTGATCATTTTGATTTTGATGGATATGATTTATTTTTAAAGCTAAATTTTTTAAGAGCAGTTCTACCAAAAGAGATTAAAAAGATTGTCGAGGTAATGGATTTTCTGAAAAAATTGGAAAGTTGTTATCCAAATACATGGATCGCGTAACGCATAATAATGAAAATTTTAGTTTCATTTGCCTTTGCAGAAAGAAGTTTTTCCAAGTTAAAACTTATAAAGTATTATTTATGATCGACTATGTCACCAAAGAGATTAAATAGATTGTCGATGTTGTCGATTAAATATAGAATAGCTGAAAAACATGATTATACAAGTTTGATCAATGAGTTTGTAAGTAGAAATGAAAAGAAAATTATATTTCAAGAATAATGTATTGATTTTCCATTTGTTTTAAAGTTTTTTCTTAATACATTTATCTTATATTTGTTAAATTAAAATATATTGTGATAATTTGATATAATAGTATAAAACGATTTTTTTTTGCTTGCAACCTTTTTAAATTCAGGACCGACCAAAAAGCGACCCTTGGAATTCTTTTGTCTTTTTCCGCTTCATAACTCCCATAACTTTAGGTTTTAAACTCTCATAACTAATATATACATGATCAATTTGTTATTGAGTGAATAATTTTTTGTTAATTTGTAAGAAGTAATTTGTCTTACATATTTACTTGTGGGAGAGGTAGATTTTATGAAGGATATTTGGTAACGTCTCGAGCATTTTTCAAACCTTTATATACAAAATAAAATATAAAATTTTCATTTATTTGCTTGAATAATAAGATAATTTTCCATATTAGTTAATCAAATCTATATTATATAAGCACTACAAAAAAACTGCCAATTTACGACTGCGATTTGCGACTACATACGTGGTCGCAATTTTTGCGACCATATTTGCCACGGTTTAGCGACTAATTTGCGACTACGGAGAAGTAGTCGCAAATTGGTCGCAAAAATGTGACGAATACGTGTATTCGCATATTGGTCGCAATACGCAACCAATTAGAGTCTGAAATGCGACTTCGTTGCGACTGACCTAGGTAGTCGCTAATCAGTCGCAAAATAGCGACTGATTAGCGACTACATATGGAAAATCATTTGGTAGTCGCATATTAGTCGCTAAAAATGCGACCAATTTGCGATTACGTTCTGTAGTGGCTCTTCAGTCCCAAAGTGGTGGCAAAGTGCCACAATAAAAAACATGTGCAGGTTAGGTATAACGACATTTAAGCGAATACACTGCTGTAGTCGCAAAGTAATGGCAAATCAGTGGTAAAGTAGTGGCAAACTAGTGGCAAAATATTGTATATATATGCATCATCCCATTATCTCATTTGTAAAATCGAAGGAAATTTTTTTTTAAAACATGTGGGGAAATTATAACAATTCGAGATATTGGATGTACAGAAGAATTGATAATGAAACAAGAAATATATCGGCAAAATTTGCACAAGGCATGGAGCAGTTCATGAATTTTGCAAGTAGTCAACCTATAGCTCAAAGTAGCGGAGGTAAGTTTTTCTGTCCTTGTATTAATTGCAAAAATGATAAATTTATTCCGAAACGGAAAGTAGCGGAGGTAAGTTTTTCTGTCGAGGATTTATGCCAAATTATTATATTTGGCATAAACATGGAGAAGAGTTGAATGTTCAGTTAGGGACGAGTACTAGTCGGGGTGATGTCCAAAGAAATCAGGGAGGTACGCGTGATTGTAGTAGTGATGAAACAGTTGGTATATCCGGTAATAGATATGTTGAAATGGTGATGGATGTATTTCGTAAGACAACGACTGATGATCATCACTACTATAATCAGAACAAAGAAAATTATAATTATAATGAAGAAGAACGACGTAATGAAGAATCACAAAATTTTTACATGTTAGAAGCTGCGAAAAATTCATTGTATGATGGTTGTCATGAAGGGCACTCACAGTTATCTTTAGCTGCTCTGTTCATGAACATCAAGTCTGATTTTAATTTACCAAAAAAATGTATGGATTCTTGGGCGGAGCTGTTTACAAAATATTTGCCCGAGGAGAATCAGGCAACGAGTTCATATTATGAAACCGAAATAATTGATGCAAAATTTAGGGCTCCCGTTTTATACAATTGGCGTGTGTATTCAAAACTGTATGATTTTCTAGAAAGAAGATGAGAAATGGGAAAAATGCAAATTTTGTGATTCCCCCCGGTATAAGCCAAGCGAGGGAAGGACGAGAATATCTTTCAGTCGTATGTGGTATTTACTTATAGGTGATAGACTTAAAAGAATGTATCAAAGCGAGAAAACCACAGAGGCAATAAGGTGGCACGCAGAGCATGAAGCAGAAGACGGAGAAATGAGTCATCCATCTAATGCTGCAGAGTGGAAAAATTTTCAATATCAACATCCTAGATTTGCTACTGAATCTCGAAACATTTAGCTTGGCTTATGTACTGATGGGTTCAATCCATTTGGTATGTCTTGTAATCATTCATTATGGCTGGTGATTATCACTCCATATAATTTGCCACTGGAGATGTGTATGAAGAAAGAGTATTTGTTTCTAACTATTTTGAATTCAGTGCCAAATCATCTGCGTGCTAGTCTGGATATATTCCTCCGACTTTTGATTGATGAGTTGAAAAAATTATGGTCTACGGGAGTTGATGTATCGTTGAACCAAAATTTCAATCTAAAAGTCGTGTTACTATGGACGATAAGCGATTTTCCCGCTTATGAAATGTTGTCAGGATGGACAACGCATGGTAGGCTGGCCTGTCCAATTTGTATGGATGATACGAAGGCATTTCAATTACCAAATGGGAGAAAGACGTGTTGGTTTGATTGTCATAGAAGGTTTCTTCCTAATGGTCACCCGTTACGGAAAAATAAAATAAATGTTTTAAAAGGGAAGCACGATTTGAATGACTATCCTCCACAATCATTGACAGGAGAACAAGTTTTATACGAGCGAATAAAAACTGTCTATCCTTTAAGAACATCAGAGTGCGGCGGAAACGGTCATAAAAGTAAAGAAGAAGGTTACGGCAACTGGCATAATTGGCACAAAAAGTATATTTTGGAAGTTGCCGTACTGGACAGATCTTAACCTTCGACATAACCTTCGTCAAGGTTGGATATTGCAAAGTTTTGCTCTCGAAAAGAGTTGCACGTGGATGGTCGGGGTAATGATCCATTTTCTATATTTTGATTGACCCAAAAAGCGAAAGAACGATTATTGGAATATATAAAAAATGATGTCAAATTTCTGGACGGCTATGTCGCAGATTTAGCAAATTGTATGGATATGGATGGACTAAAGTTCTCGGGCATGAAAAGCCATGACTGCCATATTTTTATGGAAAGACTTCTCCCTTTTATATTGGCAGAACTTTTACCACGGAACGTTCATCTAACATTATCAGGTAAATATAGTAATAAATATATTTTTAATTGGAAATACGTAAATTAATAATAATTGCATGTATTAATTAATTGTCGATGGTAATTAATATATATATATAGGGATTGGAGGATTTTTCCGTGATTTATGCTCCAGATCATTACAACAAAACCGTGTCCGAATTCTGAAGGAAAACATAGTAATAATTTTGTGCAATTTGAAAAAGATCTTTCCACCTTCATTTTTCGACGTCATGGAACATCTTCCTGTACATCTACCATACGAATCTGAACTAGGTGTACCTGTGCAATATAGGTGGATGTATCCATTTGAAAGGTTTTTTAAAAAACTAAAAAGCAAGGCGAAGAACAAACCATATGCAGCAGGGTCGATTGTTGAATCATATGTGAATGATGAGATATCTTACTTCTCGGAACATTACTTTGCTGCGCACATACGCACGAAAAACAGGTAACCTAAATTAATTATTATGTTTATGAATTAATTATTTTATTATATATGTATGTAAGTAATATAATATATATAAACAAGTCTACAAGATTCGATGAAGGTGACGTGCTTGTATATCCGGATCCCGGAGTACCGGATATATTTACGCACATGGGTCGTCCAAATGGTAAATGTAAAGAAATATGGCTCTCCGAAAAAGAATATAAATATACACATGCATATGTATTACGGAATTGTGAATATTTTCGGCCACTAGAGAGGTATATGAAAACAATTAATTGCATTTATTATATTTCAGTTCATTGTATTAAGAAATATATATTAATTTTTAATATTTACTTTTGTAGCATGTTTGAAGATCATATTCGATGTACGTATCCATATCTTTCGGAAGATGACATTTCATCGAAAAGCGATGAACAATTCCACATATGGGTTATGGATTATGTATGTTTAATTAATTATTTGACATATCTATTATATTTTATTTATTAATTTGGAAATACTAATTAACTTTAATTTTTGATATATGATCATAGGTCAATTCATGCACTTCCACAGATTCATGTGTCTTTCCTATATGGACTCAAGAATTAGATCAATGACCGATGAATAAATCGTCCACTTGGCCGATGTATTTTACAAGAGGTTATATGTTCCACACGAAGAACCATGGACGTAGAAGAAAGACATGTAACTACGGTATTTGTGTGAAGGGGGACAATTAATCAGATGCATCTTATGAAGTTGATTTCTACGGGCTTTTAACAGATATCATTCAACTTGAGTATGTCGGATTCCTAAATTTGAAGATCACGCTTTTTAAATGTGAATGGTACGATCCTACGCTCTCGAAAGGTACTCGGAATTCGGAAAATAGCGTCGTTGATGTCTTATCATCGGGGAAATACTACAAATACGAACCATTTATTCTTGGTACGTATTCGTTAATAATTTACTATATAATTAATTTTGTTAAAAATATATAACTAATTTATATTTCAATACTTATGATGTATCATCATCTCAAGCAGATCAAGTTTGTTATATTCCCTATCCGCACACTAAATCATCATCAAAACAAACATGGCTCAATGTTTTGAAAGTTAATCCAAGATCTAACATTTTAGGAAAATACAAAAACAAAGACGAGATTGGTCTTTTGCAACAAGAAAATGATGAAGAGGTAATGCTTGTTCAAAAGATAGAAGTAGATCGGTTGGTCGATAGAGTTAATCATACGGAAAAAATTGATTTCGATGTCGGAGATGCGGAACTAGAAGATGAATTTCAATGTAATATTTCATCTTCAGATGATGACGAGAACGAAAAAATGTAATAAATATAGTTATGCTTTTATGTATTTTGTACATATGATTTTTATATAATTCAATTTATTCCCAATAACCATATAAATAAGTTTTTTTCCAGAAATTGTGATTGATTTGCCACCACTTTGCCACTGCATTGACAATGTGGTGGCATTTCAGTCACAAAAATTACATGTGGTCGCAAGCGACTGATTTGCGACCACATATAGTAAATTTACATTTCCCCTAAACATTTTCCATAATTAAAACTTGTATTTTCAAATTAATGTAACTACTAACCATTATAAGTGCTCATATATATTGAAAACCATATTCGTAATGATTTCATATTTAGAAAACATTTGAAATGTATATAAAAGATATAAGATTAAGTAAATTTGTTAAGTGTTTTAGATAAATTGTTTGAAAATTTGGTAAATGTTATTGTTTTCATATTAATTGAAATTTGTATAACTTATAATCAATTAATCAATCTTATATAATTATATGTATTCATCAAAATCTCAAAATTTATGGTTTAGGGTATTATTTGTGACTGATTTACCACCACTTTGCCACTGCATTGGCAATGTGGTCGCATATCAGTCATAGAAATTAAACGTGGTCGCAAATTAGTTGCAAATTTGCGACCACATTCTCAAAATTTGATGAGAAGTCGCAAATTTGTGGCTGATTTGTGACTACATATGGTAAATTCACATTTTCCCTAAGTATTTTCCACATTTAAAACTTGTATTTCTAAATTAATGTGACTACTAACCATTATAAGTGATCACATATATTGAAAAGCATATTTGTAATAATTTCATTTTTACAAAACATTTGAAATGTATATAAGAAATATAAGGTTAAGTAAATTTGTTAAGTGTTTTAGGTAAATAATTTGAAAATTTGGTAAATATTATTGTTTTCATAATAATTGAAATTTGTATAAATTATAATCAATTAATCAATCTTATATAATTATATATATTCATCAAAATATCAAAATTTAGGGTTTATTGTATTATTTGTGATTGATTTGCCACCACTTTGCCATTGTATTTGCAATGTGATGGCATTTCAGTCACAATTAATACATGCGGTCGTAAATCAGTCGCAATTGTGCGACTGATTTACGACTACGTGTAATAAATTCAATTTATGTAACTGTAGTCGCAAATCAGTCGCATATGTGCGACTGATTTGCGACCACGAGTAATAAATTCGAATTCTTTAACACTGGTCTCAAATCAGTCGTAAATTTACGACTGATTTCCGACCACCAGTTAATTTTTCGAAAATTGCAATGGTGGTCGCAAATCAGTCGCAAATTTACGACCGATTTGCGACCACCATTTAATTGGGTGGGAGTTTGAAAGTTTTCGAAATTTCAACTCCCATCCAATAAATTGGTGGTTGCAAATCAGTCGCAAATTTGAAACTGATTTGCGACCATTTCATTAAATTTAAATTTTGCCACTGATTTGCGACCACATACGCGGTCGCAAAAAAAATTATAAATACTCGAAGGTTTTCCCTCAAAACCTCTAAATCAATATCTTCTCTAAACACATTCTAAACACTTTTTACTTTTAAAATCATTTATAAAAAATGACAAGTACCGGTAGGTCGTTGAGAGGTCAGGGAAGACGATCTATCCCATCGTCTTCCGGCCGTGGAACCTTGATCATCCGCTAATAGAGCGGTATCTCGCCTCCCTCCGCAATATACATTTACCCCAAACTCTGTTCGTGAAACCCAAAAATCTCCACGGTTTTAGGAATCGGATGAATATGAGGAGGAAAAAATTTCTGACTCCGAAACGGGAACGGAGGAACAAACTATCACTTTTGATAGTTTGTTACAAACTCCAGGACGCGAACAGTATTTGACAGTGTTGTCTCCACAATCGACACCAAATTCAATGTGGTAATGAATGTTTTAAATTTTTAAATTTTTAATAAATATTTATTATAATTTTAATAATATATTAATATAAAATTAAAATTTTTCTGTATAATTAAAATATTAGGTTTGACCGCGATAACGGAGCTATTACCTGTCAAATTTCAAAAAATTTGAAAAATAAATTTGACGGCCCGTACTATAGTTGGACAGTCGTACCTACTGATAGCCACGAAAAATATTTTATTGAGTTTGCGGTATATATATATATATATTTTTTAAAAATTATTTCAAAATATTTAACTAAATTTTAATATTTAAAATATTATTTTGAAGCAATCGTACACGTGGGATCCTGTGATCACCCCGGTGGTACGAAAAGAGTTCGAGGCCGTCTGCGTAAGACGGATGAAAGGGATGGTGAGCACGGTTACAACCGGCAAACATCCCCGATGGATTTCCCCAAGTATGTACAAAATTATGACAAACTATTGGGGAACATAAATGTCTACTGAGAGGAGTACCAAATCCTCTAATAACCGCAACCACAAATTATTATATTACTATTTCAAATTACGAAATATTAATATTATTATTGAAATTAATTCTGAAAAATATTATTAAAATTTATATTTATAAAAATTAATTTACAATTATTTTGAAATAATTTAAATCTTTTGAAATTAAATTTAAAAAATATTAATATTTATATTTTCAAAATATAAAAATTCTTTCAATAATAATTTTAAATTATATTTTTTTAAAATTTAATTAAGTTGTAGTCGCAAATCAGTCCCAAATCAGTCGTACTTTTTGCCACTGATTTGTGACTCCTTGATACATGTGGTCGCAAATCAGTTACAAAAAATTAGGACTAATTTGCGACTACAGGACCAATGTAGTCGCAAATCAGTCACAAAAAATTGTGACTGATTTACGATTACAGGAGAAACGTAGTCGCAAATCAGTCACAATATTTTGTGGCTGATTTGCGACTCCGTGAAATGTGGTCGCAAATTAGTCACAAAATTTTGAGACTGATTTGCGACTGCACTACTCTTGTAGTCGCAAATCAGTCACAAAATTTTGTGACTGATTTGTGACTACATATTTCGCAACCACATATATAGTCGCAAACAGTGGCAAAATTTGTTACGGAAATTCAATGACAAATTACTCGCAAAAATAGTCACCACCAAGTGGTCGCAAATTAGTCGCAAAATGAATTACTATTTCCATGGTTTCAAATCAGTCGCAAATTTGCGACTGATTTGCGACTGCTTTTTTTGCGACTACTATTTTGCGACCACTTCACGTGGTCGCAAAATAGAGTTTTACGACCACTTTGTGACCACTTCCGTGGTCGCAAAACACATGTTTTCTTGTAGTGAAGAAATGATAAACAAAAGATATTTAAAATTAATTCTTATTTTCTAATTTAATTTTATTAATATGTAGATAACTTCGAGGAAGAAGACGGAATCAATAAGAACCACTACGACCTATCGAAAAATGTCGCCGATTTCGATGATAAACCTCACATATGACATAATGTCTACCTAGAGATGGATAGTGATGAAGAAATGGTATTGATTGAATGGCACAAAGAAGAGAGAGAGAGAGAGAGAGAGAGAGAGAGAGAGAGAGAGAGAGAGAGAGAGAGAGAGAGAGAGAGAGAAGAGAGAGAGAGAGAGAGAGAGGAGAGAGAGAGAGAGGAGAGAGAGAGAGAGAGAGAGAGAGAGAGAGAGAGAGAGAGAGAGAGAGAGAGAGAGAGAGTGCAGAACTATATGAATCGAGGAGATAGATGGTTGTATGGCCAAGTGTTCTTCAATAGAGTGCCTTGTTGTACTAGACTATAATTTGAAAACATGCTGAAACATCAAACAATACAAGTATGATCAAACGAAATTAGGCTATATTTGCATAGGAGAAGGTTGTGATTGGCATATATACTGCTCAAGTTCGGATAAAAATAGTAGATGGCTAAGTTAAAGTTTTCAATAAATTGCATAGTTGTGTTTCTAATGGAGAGTGTGAGATGGTGAAAATGTTTGTGATAACAAGGATGTTCGTAGATAAGATACGTGTTAGCCTATGAAAATTGAAGAGGTGATAAAAAGAGGTGGAAGATCACTGTATTGATGCCGCAATACCAAGCTGCTAGGAACAAAACAATAAAATGGATTGAGAGAGATTATGATGATCAATTTAGAATACTATGCAATTATGGGAATGAAATTATAGCTTCAAACCCGCGTTCTTCCATAGAAATTGACAATATCACAAATGAGAAAGGTTTAGAACTTTTTAACAAGTTTTTTGTATGCTTTGATAGTCCTAGAAAGTTTTGAAAAAAAAATATGTATACCACTTATAGGAGTTAATGGCTTCTTTTTAATATCCAAGATGAAGGGGCAATTTTTGGTTGCTTTGGGATATGATGCAGGTAATGTTATATATCCTATAGATGGACTGTTATGCAAGTAGAGAATACTAATAATTGGTTGTGGTTTGTGAAGAGAATAAAGACTGATCTTACACTAGAAGATGGTGAAGGGTATTAGATCGACAAAAGGTATGTGCGAGTGTATTGCTTATCTTTTGGGTTTGTGATTCACTTTTTTTGTCTCATGATTATGCGATTGATTTTATAGAGATTGATTAGAGCTTTCGAGATTGGATTGCCACATATAGAGCAAAGAATGTGTGTCATACATATTTACGGAAATTTGAAGGCCTGACATTGTAAGAAAACACAAATAAAGCCATTACTATGGAATTTGGCTTGGAGTCACAATGAGGTCGAGTATAATAAAAATTTAGGTAGGTTATCTAAGTATGATGTAGGGGTTTATGAGGATGTGATGAAATCAAACCCAAAGACTTGGTGTAGGGTGTTCTAAAAAGTTGGTATCCACTGTGAAAATGTTAAAAATAATTTAGCGGAACCTTTAAATAGCATGATTATCAAAGTCAGAGAAAAACGGTTTGTGCCTATGTTGGAGACCATCTCTCGACTTGTAATGGTTCGCATTGTGGAAAGAGATGTTAAGTCTAAAATGCATAAGGGTATTTTTAAACCGTATGTGACTGCTTTTCTTGCAACATAGCATCAACAAGCTTCAGAGTGTAGAGTATATAGACTAATATGATGTAAGAAGCTATTCTACATGGATATTATTATCTTGTGAATCTAGACAAGAGTACTTGTAGTTACCGAAAATGGGATATAATTGGCGTTATGTGCGAGCATGTGTATGGAGTTATATTTGATAAGAAGCTTGAGGTTAATAGCTATGTTAGTCACTGGTTTAAGACAACTACTCGAGGAGAACAAACCAAGGAGGTCTAGTTCCGATGAGAGACAGTTTTGGCCAAGTGGATCTGCTACTTTGGTCCATCAACCTCCTGAGCCACCATAACCTGGTCGCAAAAAAAAGAATAAGAAAGAGAAGTAGAAGAAAGGAAGAAATGAATCACTATCGAAGAAGCAACCAAATCACTTGAAACGTGTGATGCATTGTGATTTGTGTGGTGCACCTAACCATAAATCTCGGTTCCACGAGAAAAGGTTAGAGGTTAGTGTGTGTGTTTATATAAGATTTATTCTTCTTGTATTGTGTATACTTGACAAGATTTCATATTTCTTTTTATTGTCTTTTTTTATCATTTGACCACAACGGGATAGCCCAATAACCTAACATTTTTATACGAAGATTTAACAGACTCATACAAAGGATGGTGGAGTCGAACTCCACATCTCTGGGATGAACATATAGATGGTGCAACCACTAGACCATTTAGTACTCTCCTCTTTTTCTTGTATTTTGTAGTCGCACTGTGGAGTTTCCCAAGCTGAAAATTCATTCCCAAGGCATTCTAATTTAAAAGGAGAACTGAAGTGAAGTGTGGAACACTTATTTTATTCGGAGAAGAATATGTGGAACTCTTATTTTTTTGATGTTGGATTGTTATGTTTTTTTGTTGTGAATCTTTTGATGTTGGGTTTAAGAAGTTTGTTTATGACAACTTGATGAACTTCTTTTATATATTGTCGTGTTTTTTGCAACTCATGTAATTCATATTTAACTCTTGTGCAATGAAAAATCAAAACTCATGTTTAACTTTTGTACAATGAAAAACAGAACTCATATTTTCATTACAATCATAATCACACCACAATACATTTTCATTAACAAATATTGAACATTGTCAACAATCACGTGCTCATCGTACTAACTTAATACATCTAACTAGATTTATACCTACGTCATGCGTGAGAAAACATATTCGCAAATTATATAATATTTTTATTAATAAATATAAATTAAATATTTATATAATTTTAACTTGCATTTAAAATTATTTTTAATATTAATTTTTGTATATGTAAATTAAAGAAAGAACAATAATTATTTTTTATGATTTTAATAATATTTTTTGCTAGTTTAATAGAATATATTGATTTTTTAACTAAATTAATAACAGTGGTATATACTGTAATTATTTTAGTAATTTAAACTCATTTATATATTTATTTAAAATTCAGTATGATGATGACACGTTAGCATGATATTTTTTTTAATAACAAATCAAGATAAATTTATTTTATTAAAATATTTCTTAAATAATATATTAGGGATAGTAGTAACTGAACATCATGAACAATCAATTGCTCATCTTAAAAACTTCATACAAACAACGATAATCATACAAACAACTACAAAAAAAACACCACTATCTTATTCATGCTTGCAATAGATTCACACAACACATCTTCCATCCTTTCAAATATCTCTTTTTGTACTTTCATTTGCATCTTCTCATACACCATCTACTCAAACTCATATGTGTCTTTTGAAATATCAATTATCTATTGTTCAAGCCTATCAATTTTCGATCATAATGCCTCTACCTCATTCAAGAAAGCCTCATCAACCCATTTAAATGCATGATTGTCATTAATAAGCTACAAAAAAACATGAGAATTACTAGGCAATTAGCTTCTACGGTAAAACATTACAAACTAATTATTCCATTCGATGTACCTTTTGTGTTTCAGCAAACGCAATAGCGATGACAAGGATTTGTTTCTCATTTGGAAGTAAGGATGTTAAAATGGGTTTATTATTAATGGTTTTTAGTGGGTATTTACAAATTTAAAAACTCATTTATACCCATTTATTAGAATTAAAATTAATGGGTTTAAATGGGTATTCGTTTAAAACTCATTTATTAAAACGGTTTTTGCTTTAAAAAAATGGGTACCCTATTAAACCCATTTATATTTTATTTTTCTTTAATCAATAATGATTCAAACAAATATTTTATAATAAGTAATCAATAACTTTTTGTAAAAAATAAATAACAAAAATCACGTTTCAGTAAAAAATATAAAATTATATTTTTAACGTGAAAATGCGAAATTTTGTTTTGACGGGAAAATGCGGAATTATTATTTTCTGGAAAAATAATGAATTATGTTTTTGCCAAAAAATACGAAATCACGTTTTCGACAAGAAAATACAAAATTACATTTTTGGCGGAAAAATATGAAATTAATGGAAAAATACGAAATCACGTTTTTAGAAAAATACGTAATCACGTTTTTAGTGGAAAAATGTTGAATTACGTTTTGGTGGAAAAATATGGAATTACGTTTTCGACGAAAAAATTTTGAATTATGTTTTTGGCAGAAAATGTTGAATTACGTTTTTGACGAAAAAAATATAGAATCACGTTTTGGATGAAAATGCTTAATTTTTGACAAAAATGTAGAATAATATCTTGATTGAAAATGAATTTAAACATAGTGAATTATAATAAAGTAATTTTACCCATTATAACATTTAAAAATATTAGAAAACTTAAATTTTCTATGAATCATATGACAAAAATTTAATATTTTTATTTTATTAAAAATATTTTAATATATTTATAAAAATAATATTTTAACAAATAAATAAAGTTATTACCTATTTTTAAAATAAAAATTATAATATTATTTTATTAAGAATATAATGGTTATAAATAAATATAAACAAAAAAAAATATATAACCTAAAATGGATTAAATGTGTTAAATGGATTTGAATGGGTTTAAATGGATTAAATGGATTTGAATAGGTTTAAATGGGTTAGTGTAATTATAAATGGGTATAAATGGATAACCCTATTAGATCTTATAATAAATGGATTTTATAGTATTTAGGATTTAAATGGGTGGATTTTATATGGGATGGGTTTAAATAGGGTGGGTATACCCATTTTAACATCCCTATTTGGAAGTCTTCGCCATGGTTTGCTCTGCCCACCAACATCGCTTAGGGACATCTAAAACTCGTTCTCTACAACTCGACGTTCTATTTGAAGTTCATGAGTTATTGCTCATATTCAAACTGAATTTCCCACTGTAAAAAGCGAAATTGATTAAAATCTAATATGAAATCATCGAAACTACCTACAAAACTTCAAGCCACACTAACTACTTATATTTGATTCGGTAAATCACTTCCAAGAGCCTCGATTTCACAGTCCCGATTTCTAGGATTCTTAATTCGATTTTGGGGTTTTGGGGCATAGTCAACGCTATAGTAAACGAGTTTATACGTAGGTTTTTGGATCAGATTTAAGTCGACTCGGGTTTACATTAGTTTCGGTTTTCATCAGGAGTTGGTTTGGTCTACTGTTTAAATACATAACTTAATGAAACACAAGTCATGGGTAAACTAGTTTCGAAGTTTGAGTATATGTGAAAATATTTCTTTAATTTACATACGGTAAACTCTATGTAGAAATGGACCCTATATATTATATAGATCCCAAAATCAAATCGTAATGCGAGAGTTCAGCCATTATGCGGGAAATCCGGAGGTCGGCGACTTGGGACGGGTATCTTGATGGGTCGATCTTGATTTGGGCCGGAATTATTACTGGAATGCGACATTCATTTTCAACGATTGACTAATCGATTAGGGTTTATAATCCTTCTTGGTATTGTTAGTGTTCGGTGTAGATAAAAAATAAATTCAGAGTTTATATCTTCAAAGCTTATCGAAATTCAGATTGATGGTGAAGGATGGAATTATCGGATTCAGAAACCAAAACGGGAGCAATTGAAGATTATGAAGGTGAGTTTTCCTTTTATGTGGAGAATTATTTATAAGAGTTTGCTTGCTCATGACATTGTCAGTAACAGTCTTGTTTCTTATTTTGGAGATTAGGTCAATACGACAATCTTTGGTTTTGATGACTTAAATCTTAGGTTGATACGACAACATTTGACTTTGGTTTTGAGTTTGAGTTTGGTTATGAATCTCTAAACCGAATAGTTGTTCTTTTTTGTTTTATGTTTAAAGTTTTCTATATTTTCTGAATAGGCGAAGTATACAAAATATAAATGCAAATGTGTTGAATTTCTTTTAAATATAATGTGATAACAATCAGAATGGTTGATACGCCATTATTATTTTGATGATTAGCACAACATTAGACTGCTAAAGAATGATGATGATTGATTTCTTTAATATAAATCAAGAACTACGCCATTAAGCCTTAAAATTCAAACATTAGCAACTAAATTTCAGGAAACAAAGATCATCATTGGCAGTAAAAAACTAGTTAGTTCCTTTTTTATAGATATATAGTAACTTTGATCGAACCAAAGTCTCAGAGCTTCACCACAATGGGACTCCTCACACGATGCTTCTTGTCTGACCAAACCAATTCTCCAAACACATAGCCCTTAGCCACATCCCCATTACGCCTCACAAGGGTCACCTTAAACGTCTTTTGCTCTCCAACTTTGGTGAAATTTAAGCTCGTTGGCGTAACCACAACATATAAACCCTGTGGGTTATTCACCCGAACGGTGTAGGTCGAAGGTCTTCCAACGTTTTTAAGGTTCCTTGAGACAGTGACTTTGGTTGATGACAGGTTTGGAACTGTGATGGAAGGATAGTTGAGGTTGAAAAGACTGGTTTTACGGCTGGAACAGGCGAAATCTTTACCCGAGAAGACAGAGATTTGTAAGGCATTGTATCCAAGGGAGCATAAGAAGTTGAGATAATCATTGATTCCTGAATCGTATACGAGACCCGGATTCATAGCTCGATTTGGTCGGACGTGTCCTGCCCCGAAACTGAAAGGTGATGCCTTCATGTTGGTCGAGTCTTGTATGGGTCCGGGAATGTCATCCATTGTTGTTGCTGTGAAACACAGTAAACTAAAAGATTAAGACAAGAACACATAACTTGGTCATGGAAGAAACAAGACTTGTTATATGCCACAATTAAGAATGAGAGATACTTCCAAAATTGAAAAAATTAATTTTAGTTTTATGGTATTTAAAAAAAAATAAAACCATCGATAATATTTGAGAAAAGAATCTTTTGTGGTATTTTTGATAATTGTTCCTATAATTTTACCTGTAGTCATGATGGCGGAACGGATAGCAGCGGGGCTCCAAGAAGGATAACGGGTTTTGAGAAGACCGGCAATGCCAGAGATATGAGGACAAGACATGGAAGTTCCCGAAACAGCATTAAACAGAATACGGCGAGCATCAAACCGTTCATTTGTTGGAGATACTGCTCCAGAGTAGGCAGCGATAACACTCACACCAGGTGCAGTTATGTCAGGCTTCAATATCTCAGGAGCCACTTTGCTTGGACCCTTAGACGAGAAGGCAGCCATTACAGGAGCTGGTTTTGTACCCAAAACTGTCCTCGAAGGAGTAATCTTCGCAATTGGATTCCTACACACATAAATAATGGTTTCTTTTAGAACTTGTAACATGTCAAGCCGGTTTTGGTAAATTGACAGCCTACTTGGTTTGACTTATATATCTTGACAGGGCAAGACTGTCCTTGAAAGTGAGTTGTGTAGCTGGTAGGACGTGCGGATCAGCGGTTAGATCATTCCCGGTGACATTACTGTTCTCGAGAACCATCCCTACGCCGCCCGCTAACTCCACGGCTCGACCCTTTTCCACCCTCCCGTTTTGTCCTCTCAGACACACTAATATCTTCCCTTTTGCCTTTTTGGGGTCAAGCGATCCAATTTTGCACAATTGTCTGCACAAAGAGTTTATACAATGTTTACAGTTTTCATAATTCACTAACGAGATTAGCTTCTCTCAATACTAAACTCACGCATCAGAAGCTGAAACGTTCTTAGCTTTTGCTCCAGAAGCTGCCATTATTGGGTAGAACTTAGCATGTGGCAAGGCCGATGACGACAAGCTTTGTCCCTAAATCAAGAATTATGCTCAATTTCTGATAACTGATTTCAAGAATTGATCCAATTTTTGCGACTTAATCTAACCTTGTAATGCTTTCTGTTACCGAGAACGACATTACTAGCAAACTCGCGATCCATAGTGCTAGCTCCGACGGTGATCTGCCACGGCGCCACGTTCGCAACCGTTCCGTCGGCCGGTCCAGAATTCCCAGCTGAACAGACTACGACGATCCGCTTCTTCGCGGCGTGAAACGAGCCGATGGCGACGCTATCATTAAAAAACGAGGTAGCCTCGCCGCCAAGCGAGACGGAGATGACGTCAGCACCGTCGTGTATGGCGGCGTCGAAAGCGGCGAGTACGTCGGCGTCATAGCACTCGTTGCCTTTAACCGGGGCCCAACACACTTTGTAGGCGGCAACTCTGGCGCGTGGGGAGCCACCTTTAGCCGTTCCGTTGCCTTGGCCAAAGACGTTGGCTCCGGGGACAAAATCGCCAGCGGCGGTGGAGAGAGTATGGGACCCATGGCCGTCGAGATCACGTGGAGTGTCGAAGGAAGAGTTGAGAGGTCCCACGGCTGCTGCGTATCCCTTATGGAAGTACCTTGCCCCGATCAGTTTCCTTCGTTCAAACAATCACATTTTATTAGCTATAAAACAAATGTTAATGTAAAGTTTTACATGTTTTACTATTTTTATCGTCAATTATCAAATTATTTTACATGGTAGGGCAGTTACAAAAATATTAATTTTTTAAATTTTTGTTACAAATATATCACCATTAATTTAAATTTTCAAAAATAACAAAAATTTAATATTAAAATATTTTTAAAAAAAAAATTAATAAAAAATATTAAACTCTAAATTAAAAAAAAGCAATGGTTAAAATTGTATCTTTTTAACTTTTTGTTCTAAAAATAATATCATTAGTTTAAATTTTCAATAATCGCACAAATTTAATATTACAATATATTAAAACTTTAAATTTAATAGAAAAACTTAAATCTTAAATTGAAAAAAGGAATCAAAAATAGTATTTTAAGTTTATGTATAATTTATTTAAAATAAACAAGTATTTTCATATAATTATTTGTATTATTTTTAAAATTTAGTAATAGATTTAGAATAAAAACTTTTAAAATGTGATATTTGAAAGTATTATTCTTAGAAAAAAATCCAAATATATTATTTTAATTATATTTGAAATTTATTTAGGATAAATATGTATTTTTAAAAATTAATTTATGTTATTTTAGAATTTTAAATTTATAATGTTAAATTTAGTATAAAAACTTTAAAATAATATTAATTTAGAGTATTACTGTACATGTACATGGTATCAATTTTTTTTTTTTACCAAGATAATTAAGGGATACTTATAAACTAGATTGTGGTATAAAATAGATTGTACTCCAAAATATTAATTTTGGTGGTATTTTTAAGAATTGACTAATAATAATTACATCAAGTGAAAATGATTGACCACAATTTTGGGAGAAACAAAAATGAGAGGGAGAGAGAGAGAGACCTGTTGCAATGGAAAGTGGCATCTTTATGGTTTTGACATATTCCTTTCCATCTTGAAGGAATTGGTCCCAAGCCTTCATCTCTAAAGCTCTTTGATTCTGGCCATACTCCTTTACTCATAATTAAATACTATATTAGTTTATCAAATTATTATACTATAATTTCCTTAATATTTTTAAGTTACAAAATATAAAAGAAAAATGCTTTGTGTTGATATCTCATAATTTATCACATAACCAATCATTTTATTGCTTTTACTAACCAAATTCTTTTTGTTGTTGCTTTTTTGAATCAGTGATAAAATATTCAAAGAAGGTATGAGTTCTCATGCATATCCCAACTTTATCCACTTCTTTCCCTAAATTCAAAGCATTTTTATTCTTTTCCTACTTCAGATTCTGCAAAATTACTTTTTCGAACAAACAAATTCCAACTGTTAATAAATTCTAAATATCTTTTTTACTAAACACTTTTATACCATCTTGCTGAAACCGTAGAATAATGAAAATTTGATTTTTACAAAAAAAAATTAATCAAACAGCCACGTTATAATACATATATATACCACAAGAATGTCTAAGATATGTTACAGTTTTGTAACTTTTTTTATTTTTCTTACATCAGTTTGAAAATTTCTGTTAAAAGACAATTGCATAGTGCCAAAACAGTTACATGTACGAGGATTACTCACCAATTCTCCAGAAACAAATCAATAACATCAATGGAACAATTTATACTGAGTAATACCCTAAAATAGCATCATTTTATTTTTTAAATTTAGCATAATAAAACTAAAATTTCTAAAATAGCATAAATTATTATGTAAAAATAATTATTTATCTTAAATAAAATATATATAAAATTAAAACATAATGTTTGGGTTCACTTTTTCCAATTTAGGGTTTAGATTTTTTTTATTAGGAATAAGTTTTTAATTATTTTAGTATTAAATTTGTGCTATTTTTGGAAATTTAATTGACTAGGACTATATTTGAAACAAAAATTTGAAATGGTACTATTTTAGTCAATTGCCCATTTATATTTGATATATCTTTACTAAAAATTTGGTAATCTTTTATATATCATTTAAAGAATATTTTAATAAAATAACTTTACAATAACGTGTTATTAATAAAAATATCATGTTCACGGGTTATCATCACAATGAATTAAAAATAAATATAGAAATAAGTTTAAATGATTAGAATAATTACAATATATGTTATTGCTATTAATTTGGATAGAAAATCAATATATTTCATTAAACTAATCAACAATATTATTAAATTTATAGCAAATAATTATTTTTATTTTTTTAATTTATATATAGGATCATTTATAAATAATTTCAAATAAATATATAAAGGGTTTAAATTATTATAATAAGTACAATATATCCTACTGATATTAATTTGGTTAAAAAATTAATATATTTTATTATAAGATTAATGACATATATAATTTATTAAACTATAGAAATATTTTGTGAATTCAGTGACATAATACTATATATAATTAATAATGTATTATATATAAATATTTAAATACATGATAATAAAATAAATTAAATTATGTATTAATAAATAATTGATATATAATATTTAAAATATTTATGTATTATTTATTTAAATTCAAAATATTTTTAAAAATAAATTATGTAAATATTTAGTTTATATTTATTAAATAATTAATTAATTATAGTATACGTAAATCTAGTTAATGTTTTATAATTCAAGTCAAATTATGATAGAGTCATACAAAATATTGAAAAAAATTAAGAGATGATATAATTCTTGTCGAGTGAAGAGAATATGCATATGCGCACATGGTTGCATATATAATGGCCGATTGATTCTTGATGACATCTAGAGATCTTAACCACTAACTAAATTATATATTAATACACTTCTTGTAATGCAAGTCAGATCAATTTTACAAAAATGTATAGTTCTTAATTTTAAAAATAGGGTTCGTATCTTCCCTATGACCGATCTTAAGGCTCCCAAAGTTGCAAAAGTTGACCAATAGATATAAAAAATAGAGTTAAAAAGAAGGGTAAAAAGGGAAAAGAAGAAAGAACCTGTATCGAGATTTGCAATGATGGAATCTTCTCCGAATCTGGCCTTTCTCCAAATGGAAGAGAAAGGAACTAAAGAGTTGTGTTCCAATCCCAAGAAATCCCATGATCGAGTTGTGTGAAGCTTCAATGCTTTGTTTGGGAATACAGACACAACTTTTGGGTGTTCTTGAAAAAAAAAACATCAAGAGAACAAAGAAAAAGAAATAGAGTTAATACTCAGTTACAAACAGAGAGAAACAAATCACACTTGTAATGTATATCCCGGTTTAGTTTGGGTTCAGTTTTCCTAATTTAGGATTTAAATTTTTTTATTAAAAATATATTTTTAATTATTTTAATATTAAATTTAGAGTATTATCCTACAATATCATTTTTTTAAGTTTTTCTTCTAAATCTATTATTTTAAAATTAAAATTCCAAAATATCACAAATAATTAAGTAAAAATATTTATTTACTGTAAATAAATAATACCTAAACTAAAAACATTATATTTGAGTTCATTTTTTTTTTAATTTAGAGTTTCATTTTTATATCAGAATATAGTTTTAATATATTTTAATCTTAAATTTGTGCTTTGGAAATTTAAACAAATGCTGCTATTTTTAGAGCAAAAACTTAAAAAGTGCTATTTTAGATAATTGTCTTTAAATTTATGTTATTTTAGAAATTTAAATGATTAGTGTTACAATTGAAAGAAAAACTTGAAAAATGTTATTTTAAACAATTTTCCTAATTAATATATATACATTGGTTTTTTTACAAAAAAGTATAATATTAAGGTTTTATATTTTAAAAAATGTTGTTTTGCAATACAAAATTTTGAATAAAAATCATGTTTTATTGTATTAGGGCTATAGATTTTTAAATATGTGTGAAATTGTAAACTAATACTATTTTGTGAAAAATATGGAGATGTTTTTAGTAAAAATTATTGTTTCATAAATAGAGTTATTTTTTATTTTCCATGCAAAACATTTTCTAACTTGTTCTTATTAACTAAAGTTAAATTCAAATGAACAAATAATGTATTTATATTGAGTGTTGTAAATATGTGTGCAAAAAATTAAATAAACAAAATTTTAATGAGACTCAGAAATCATTGGATCGATCATGCGTATACTTACTGGAGATAGCAGATGCGAGTTCATGGTCGATATGAGCAGCAAAGCCATTGATATGCTTTGTGTATGAGTAGAAAATGGCGTTTGTGGCAATCTCACGACTGCTTTCCACAAAAATCAAAAATATATACTCATATGAATAAAATGAAGAAAAAAAAAATAACAAAATAAATAAGTTTCAGTGGGTTGTTAAGAGACGACCTTCCAATGAAGGAACCAAGAAAGTCGTAATGGGTGTCTTTGACTCGATCCATGGCATCTTCTGTTATCTCTCCAACATGGGAATGACCTCCAAAGTACACCACATAAGAAGACGACTGAAATCACAGGAAAATAAGAATTTATTATAAAAGAGAATTAAGGAGTTTCGAATGCGAAATGATAGATTTATTGTAGGATAATGAATGTACATCTTTAGAAGCAAGAATAGGTTTCAAACCGAAATGGAGAAGAAGAAGAAGAAGAATTGGAGATGGAAGAAACGATAAAGGATTTGTAAGCTTCATTCTTCTTCTTCTTCTGTATATTTTTGTTTTGGTTGTGCCTTGTGAGTTGCTTCTTTATAGTGGAATTCGAGATAAAAAAGAAGTCCAAATACATTATAAGCACCAATATTATCAAGTTTAATTATAAGAAAAGTAGTAAAATAATGAACCCTTTTTAGAACTTTAAATTTTGATAGGAAAAATACGTATTTTTGACTACAAAAGCCCTATAGAATATGAACTCGAAACAAAGGGATATTAAGAAGTAAAAATGATAAGATGCTCAAGTGGTCACATTGCGTCACAATAATGGAATCTCCATTGATGCTATATTCGGCAGCAAAAACTGTTAATCTTTTAGTTTTCTTACGGGTTGGTTGGTCCTAATTTAATCATTTTTTTGCCTCTTGTATTTGAAGGACGCAATCTATATATTTTTAATATACATCTCTAATATATTAATTAAAAATATTTTTTATAAAACAATATTATTTTAAGGGCAACTACAAAAATAGCACAATTTTAAGTTTTTGTTCCAAATATAACACATTAATTTAAATTTTTAAAAATAACACACAATTAATATTAAAATATATTAAAATTTATTTTTAATGAAAAAATTAAACCCTAAATTGGAAAAAATGAACCCAAATATAATGTTTTAAGTTTATGTATAATTTATTTATAGTAAATATGTATTTTTAGAAAATAATTTGTGCTATTTTAGAATTTTAATTTTAAAATGCTAAATTTGCAATAGAAACTTAAAAAGATGGTATTTTAAAGTATTATTCTTATTTTAACGTGCTATTTATAAAAAAGTAATACCGCAAAATAGCAAATTTTTAAATTTCTATTCCAAATTTATCATTGTAAGCTTAAAATTCCAAAAATAACATAAATTATTTTTTGAAAATATATATTTACTATAAATAAATTACAAATATAACTAAAATATTATATTTCGATTCCCTTTTCTAATTTAGAATTTAATTTTTCTTTATTCAAAAGAAGTTTTATGATATTTTAATATTAAATTTGTGATGTTTTTGGAAATTTAAACTAATACTGTTATATTTGGAACAAAAACCAAAAAAAATAATATTTTTGTCGGTTGTCCTTTATAAAAATGTCATAATGATATGTAATCACCAAAATAAATTTTAAATAAAAAATATAAATAAAATTAAGTTACTATAATACTAATAGTATATGTCACTATATTAATTTGGTAAAAATTTAATATATTTTATTAAAGTAATAAAAATAACTATTAATTTCAAAATAAACCTTTTTATTTCATTTATTACATATAAAAAAATTTATAATTACAGAAAAATAAATAATAGTCATATTATTTATGTTTATTAATTATTTTTCTCCTACCATTTTTGTTTGATCAATTATAAAAAATAAGATCTTAAATCATTTATATAAAAAAAATTATTTAATAGTATATGTTATAAATTTAAAAATTTAAAATATGGGTATTTATTATTTAAATAAAAAACTTATCGTTTCTAATAATTTTATGGATGAAATATATTTTGTATAGAAATTATCGATAATTCAAATAGAATAAAATGATTATTACATTAAAAAATAATATTCAATATTTTTAGTAAAAATAATCAGATTTTAATCTCAAATAGTAATATTTGACAAATAATTATATTAGATTTTGTAATTAAACAATATTGCATTATTAGTTACGCGCCATATTTTTGAAGGTATGAGAATAATGAGAATGCTACAGTAACATGTCTTATGTCTTCATCTGTACATAAAGATGAAACGCTTTTTTCGTTTGTTTTGAGAAAATATATGTTTATTATGTTCGATCGAAGAGCAATGTGTGAATAATATCCCACATGGGGAGTTTAAGAAGATGTTTGAGTAATATATAAAAGATATGTAATAACTTATTCATTGTTAATTGATTTTATATTGCAAGTGTATAAGTTTAATATAATATCGGGAGACAATAGTAATATTATAAAATAATATTTTTTAAGTTGTTTTTTCAAATTTAGAACAATAAAATTAAAATTATAAAAATAGTATAAATTTTTATCTAAAAATATTTATTTCTCCTAAATTAGTCACAAATAAAATTAAAATATTATGTTTGAATTCATTTTTTCTAATTTAGGATTTATTTTTCTTTATTAAAAATATGTTTTAAAGTGTTTTAATAATAAATTTTTTGGTATTGTTGGAAAAATAAACTAGTGGTGTTAAATTTAGAATAAAAAGTTAAAATAGTGTTATTTTGTCAATTGCCCATATGAGAATTCGATTACATGATTTTCAATCAAAACCAAAATCGATCCATTTTTTCGAAAGAGTTTCAATCGATCTGACCAAAAATTGGTAGGACACAAAATTAATGTAGCGATTTTGTAGTAGAATATTATCCAAATTAATAGGTAAACGGGTCATTATCCCGACATATCTCACATATTGAATTTAGAGAAATTTTGAACAATATATATAAGACAATTCCTTAAAATAGCACATTTTAAGTTTTTGTTCCAAAATAGTATTATTAGTTTAAATTTCTAATAATAGCACAAATCTAAAATTATAATACATTAAAATTTCATTTTAATATAAAAAAATTAAACCCTAAATAAGAAAAATGAATCTAAATATAATATTTTAAGTTTATGTATAATTTATTTATAATAAATAAGTATTTTTACAAAATTATTTGTATTATTTTGTAATTTTATTTAAGGTGCTAGATTCAGAACAAAACTTTTAAAATATATTATTTTATGATATTATTATAATAATAATAAAATAATAATAATAATAAAGATAATTCTTTAAAATATTATTTTTAAAATTTTATTCCAATCTACTCATTTTCAATTAATTTTGAGTTTGAAATTCATAATCTAACACAACATCATAATATATTAAAAATGTTAATAGCATAAATCCAATACAGTTACAAATATTTAATAGAAATTTAAAAGATTTCTACAAAATTGTTTCGAAATGTTAAAGTAGTTATTCTTAAGTAAAAAAAAAAATCTAAATTCAAGTCACCATGTTCTCAAAAACTATACAGAGAGAGGAGAAAAAATCTAAGTAAGGTCGCAGTGACACGCGAACAGAAATGAAGATAACGTAATGGACCATGATAACATGACATATTAAGACAACATCCTTTGTTCTGTATGATTCCTAAATGGACCCACTCACTACTTTTCTGCATGTTTTTCAATGCATCTTTCTAACCAATATTTACATACGCGTGCGTGTTTGGAGACTACTTTATTTGTTTTGGATGCTAATTATCAAAGGTAACTCCGAATTTATATCCCAAATGTGGCACCACATCCTTTCTTTATGATGCTCTTATCTTCCATATATTTTGTCATATTTTCATCACTATAGATTCATTATCCTCTTGAGTATATATATATGGAGATTACCATTATGACACAACATAGTCTAGACATTAATGTGAATTAATTAGATCAAGCATTAATGGATCTTTATGTCAAATCTACCTTAAAATTCTCTCAGCCTTATCAAAATGTAGTACTAGTGGGTGTAGAGAAGTATTCTTTAAGGTAAATGGTGTTTTCACAAGTCAAGTTAGAAGCATTTTTTGGTTTTAAAATTGAATGGAAATTATAGAATTTCACTAATTAGACCTATTTATTTGTAAAAGTGATTTGCTTTCTTTCTCAAATCTCCTAGATGAGATTGTTTTCTACGAGATATGTTTCTCTACCAAAAATTTACGTGCAAATTGTTTAGTTCGTTTTTCTAATTAGGCAAACAACTGAGGAATCTATTTTCAAAATAATGTATTGTTGGAATAAAAAAGATGTGTTAAAAAAAATGATTATCTCTTCCACCGACTCACTGAAGTCGGTTAAATTATCCTATATATATGTATGTTTTCATTGAGATTTTGAGAGTAAAAAGAAGACATCTTCAATTTCACCTTTCTTCTTCAACTTCTTTTATTACTTTTTAACACGTTATCAGCACGAGTGTTTCTACCATTTACCTGAAATTCTAAAATAAGATAAAATTCTGTTTTATTAATACATGTATATTATATAGTAGGCTCTGCCTTCTAAATATTATATGGTAGGTTCTGCCTCCTAAATATTATATGGTAGGCTCTGCCTCCTAAATATTATATGGTAGGCTCTGCCTTCTAAATATTATATGGTAGGCTCTGCCTTCTAAATATTATATGGTAGGCTCTGCTTTCTAAATATTTATGTCATCATTATGTCTAAAAATTTTAAAACCGATCACACATATTTATAAAAAAAAAATTAAAGTCTATGACCAAAATTTTATCATGATTATTTATTAAAAATAATTGTAAAATGATTTTTTTATAAAACTGATGTTTAACACATTGTTTTATTATGTGTATAGTTATAATGTCAAATTTGGCAAAACTCAAAATTGCTGCCCTTGATATATCTGGAAAAAATTACATGACATGGGCAGTAGCTGCAAAAATGCATTTAAAGGCAAAAGACCTTCTTGGTACCATCGATAGGTCGGAAACAACATCCGCTGAGAAAAAAGCAAAAGCCATGATATTTTTATGCCACCATATCCATGATGGTTTAAAAGATGAATATATCACAAAAGAAGATCCTGCAGATCTTTGGCAATCACTCAAAGATAGGTTTGATCACCAAAAATATGTGATCTTACCAAAAGCCAAACATGAGTGGTTAAACCTTCGGTTTCAGGATTATAAAAGTGTAAGTGAATATAATTCCGCGTTGTTCGGAATCACTTCTAAGATGATATTATGTGGAGAAAAAGTAAGTGATTATGATATGATTGAAAAAACTCTCCAAACATTTCATCCTGGAAATGTAATCCTGCAACAACAATATCGAGCAAAGGGATATACTCGTTATTCGGAGTTAATGCAAGTTCTCCTTGTTGCTGAACAAGATAATGAACTTGTGATGATGAACCATCAATCTCGTCCCAATGGATCAGCTCCATTCCCAGAAGTGAATGTTGCATCATCCAGTTACAATAATTGGCAAGGACATGGACGTGGTCGAGGTCATGGTCGTGGTCGTGGACGTGGACGAGGAGGTGGACGTGGATGTGGAAAAGGAAGATTTTTTCGTCCCAATGAATTCAAATTCGGGAGAAAGAATAAAGTCCACGAAAATGAAATTAGTCGCGTACCTGCTGTACGCCAAAATATACAATACGAAAATGTTTGTTACAGATGTGGCATGAAAGGACATTGGTCTCGTACCTGTCGTACACCAAAACATTTGGCTAATCTGTATCAAGAGTCACAGAAACAAAAAGGAAAAGAAAGTGAAACCAACTTTATCTCGGATGAACCCGGACCTTCTTTCGATGGAAATGCATATCTCGATGTTGCTGATTTTCTTGTTGATTCCGAGAATACCAAAGAACAAGATAATTAAGTTTAATGTTATATATATCAAGTTGTATTTAGTTTCCTTACGAACAAAAAAAAAACAAAACAAAAATTAATGTTTTTTTTGAAAAATATATGTAAGTTTGAACTTTAATTACTTTATGTAAAATAGTTTTGTTATAATATAAGTTGATTTTGAAATATGTGTGTTTAACATTTATTAATACATCTTTATCAATATTTTAATCCAGAAAATGTATCTTTTTGAGAATGAGAATGGAGATATATGCCTAGCAGACAGTGCTACAACACATACAATACTTAAAGACAAAAAAATTTTCTCTTATCTCAAAATAAAAGATTCCACCGGAAGCGTGAATACAATATCGGGTAATGCAAATATTATCATAGGCTCCGGAAGAGCTAGTTTTTCAATGCCAAGGGGAACAAAATTTGAAATAAATGATGCTTTATATTCCCTCGAGTCTCATAGAAACTTATTAAGTTTCAAAGACATCCGTACAAATGGATATCACATAAAGACAATGAACAAAAATAACATTGAATATCTTTGTATTACATGGAAGCAGAAACAAATATTAGAAGAATTACCAATGATGTCCTCTGGATTATATTACACAAAAATAAATATAATTGAATCGTATATTACGGTAAACCAGAAGTTTACGAGTATATTCAAAGTCTGGCATGAAAGACTAGGACATCCTGGATTAGTTATGATGAGAAAAATTGTTCAAAATTCTAATGGCCACCCATTGAAAAACCAGAAGATTTTTCAATCACGCGAGTTTTCGTGTAAAGCATGTTCTCAAGGAAAACTTATTACTCGGCCATCACCAGCCAAAATTAGTAATGAATCTCCAATATTTTTAGAAAGAATACATGGTGATATATGTGGGCCTATTCACCCATCATGTGGGCTATTTCGTTACTTTATGGTTTTAATTGACGCATCTAGTAGATGGTCACATGCGTGTTTGTTAACCACACAAAATATGGCTTTCACAAGATTCATTGCCCAAATAATCAGGTTAATAGCGCAATTTCCTGATTATACTATAAAGAAAGCAAGACTTGACAACGCTGGTGAATTCACACATCACAAGCCTTTAATGATTATTGTATGGCTCTCGGAATCGATGTTGAACATCCGGTTCCGCATGTTCATACACAAAATGGTATGGCTGAATCTTTGATAAAACAGTTACAACTCATTGTGAGACCGTTAATTTTGAGAACAAATCTCTCAATTTCAGTATGGGGTCATGCTATATTGCATGCGACAACATTGGTACAGATAAGACCAAGTGCATATCATGAATATTCCCCATTACAATTAACATCTGGCCAGAAGCTTGATGTATCTCATCTCCGAGTTTTTGGATGTGCGGTTTATGTTCCTATAGCCCCACCACAAAGAACAAAGATGGGACCACAGAGAAGATTAGGAATATATATTGGATTTACATCATCAAGTATTATTCGGTATCTTGAACCACGAACTGGTGACATGTTTACGGCACGATTTGCCGATTGTCATTTTGATGAAGAAGAATTTCCTACGTTAGGGGGAGGAATTAAACAACTGCAAGAAGATATTAAATGGTGTACGCCATCTTTGTTGTATTTTGATCCTCCCAAAAAACAACATGAAATGGAAGTTCAAAAAATTGTACATTAGCAAAATATTGCAAACCAGTTGCCAGATGCATTCACAGATACAAAACGAGTGACGAAATCATATATATCCGCTATGAATGTCCCATCAAGAATTAATGTTCTTATAGAATATATTGATGGCGATAAAATAAATGAACCTAGAGTTCAGTTAAAGAGGGGGAGACCGATGGGCTCAAAAGATAAAAAATCCCCGTAAGAAAAAGTATTTGGGAGAACAAAATCAAAAGGTTCTGGAACCTTACAAAAAGCGTTTCGAAAATACTTGTGAAAAGATTATAGAGGAATCAACTCAAACGGAATGTCCGGAAGACATATGCAAACATGTTTTTGAAAACCGTGAAGTGGAACTCTGTCCAGAAGACGAATGCAATATAGAAACATATGAGATTTCAATTAACTATAGCCAAAATAGAAAATTATAGGTTAGAAATGAAATAGAGGATATTAATGGAATATTCTCCTTTTCTGTGTCCAAAGAAATTGAAAATGAAAATGATGATGCAGAACCAATGTCTGTAACAGAATATAAAAAAAGACCTGATTGGGAAAAATGGCAAATAGCCATGAGAAATGAATTATTCTCTCTACAAAAAAGAAATGTATTCGGACCCACTGTCATTACACCTGAAGATATAGTGCCAGTTGGGTGCAAGTGGGTTTTTGTAAGAAAAAGAAATGAGAAAAATGAGGTTATTAGATATAAAGCCCGTCTTTTTGCACATGGGTTTTCTCAAAGACTGGGAATAGATTATGAAGAAACATATTCTCCAGTCATGGATGCAATTACATTTAGATATTTAATGAGTTTATCATCATCCAAAAGGTTAGAAATGTACCTTATGGATGTCGTGACTGCATATCTATATGGAACCCTTGATAGTGATATATACATGAAAGTCCCAGAAGGATTCAAGATCCCAGAAGGATCAAAAATATCTAAAGGACCCAAAGAACTATATTCGGTCAAATTACAGCGATCATTATATGGGTTAAAACAATCTGGACGCATGTGGTATAATCGATTAAGTGAATATCTATTGAAAAAAGGATATATTAACAACGCGATATGCCCTTGTGTTTTTATAAATAAACCCCCATCAGGCTTTGTGATCATTGCTGTTTATGTAGATGACCTGAACATAATTGGAACTCAAAAAGAAATTGATAATGCAATAACTCATATGAAAGAAGAATTTGAAATGAAAGATCTTGGAAAAACAAAGTTTTGTCTAGGACTCCAAATTGAGCATTTCCAAGATGGGATATTTGTGCATCAATCAAATTATACGAAAAGAATATTAAAACGATTTAATATGGATAAAGTGAATCTTTTGAGTACTCCAATGGTTAATCGATCGCTAAATATAAACAAGGATCCATTTCGACCTTGTGAAGATAATGAAAACATATTAGGTCCTGAAGTACCTTATATGAGTACCATCGGTGGACTTATGTATCTCGCAAATTGCACTCGACCAGATATAGCATTTGCTACAAATTTACTTGCGAGATATAGTTCATCACCTACACGCAGACATTAGAGTGGAATAAAACATATTTTCTGTTATCTCCAAGGTACGATTGATTTGGAATTATTTTATTATAGAAACCCCGAGTTTGGTTTAGTTGGTTTTGCAGATACTGGGTATTTATCGGATCCACACAAAGCTCGGTCCCAAACTGGTTATGTTTTCACAATTGGTGGAACTGCGATCTCGTGGCGATCTCAAAAACAAACTTTGGTTGCCACTTCTTCAAACTATGCAGAAATCATTGCCCTTCATGAAACATGTAGAGAATGTGTATGACTCAGAAACATGATCCAACATATTGAAAGATCAAGTGGACTAACCTATAACAAAGAGCCAACAAAATTATTCGAAGATAATGCTGCATGCGTCACTCAAATCAAAGAAGGTTATATCAAGAGCGATCGGACAAAACATATTCCTCCGAGATTTTTTTCCTATATCCAAGAACTACAGAAAAATCAAGAACTTGATAGCGAGTATATTCGTTCAAGCGATAATGCAGCAGATTTGTTCACTAAGGCACTCCCTACAACAACATTTAGAAAACATGTTCAGAATATTGGAATGCGTTATTTATGAGATCTATGAAGAAATTATATTCATCTTCTTCAGGGGGAGATTACGTATCTGCACTCTTTTTCCCTTATCATGATTTTTATCCCGTTGGGTTTTTACATGATAAGGTTTTTAACGAGGTAGTACGTAATAGTTTTATAATAATAGATAATCAATGGAGAGTGTTAAAAAAATGATTATCTCTTCCATTCTTCCACCGACTCACTGAAGTCGGTTAAATTATCCTATATATATGTATGCTTTCATTGAGATTTTGAGAGTAAAAAGAAGACATCTTCAATTTCACCTTTCTTCTTCAACTTCTTTTATATTACTTTTTAACAAGATGCACATATTTAGAGCTTAAAAGTAAGTTAATGATTCTTTTTTTTCCTTGAATTTTTGCATAGCAAATTATCTGAAATTTTTCAATGAATCACATGAAAAATACAAGTGTGTGTATTAATGCAAAACAAAAAATTTTTGGTGGATAAGAGTCTTGTGATATATATATATTAAATTTAAATCCACGTTTTTAAAAATTAGATCATTAAAAAAGCATTACATAGAAAACATGCATTATAAAACAATAGGTGATTTTTCTAGAAAATTTTCACTGAAAATTCGGTAGAAAATCTTTTTACCGATTTCTCAAAATACAATGGTTAAAGTTTTAAAGACAATAAAAATAAAAAAATTAGAAATTTCTCACCGTCAATATTCGTAAAAAAAAATGGTGAATTTTTTGACCAATTTCAACAGTATTTATCCATGAAAAATGAATAGAAAATCGATGAAAATTCTTTGAACGTTGAGGTCGGCAAAAAAACCATAAAAAAATATATCCGTTTTTATTGTTGATGGTTATGGTTGGACTTTTGAGTTTCAGTGGAAAAATTTATAGAAGACTAGTTAAATTTTCTTTTTTGCATATTTCTATATAGTCATTAGGAACGTTATTTAGTATTTCATATGATTTCAAGTATTTTATAAAGACATAAAATGATATTTAATTATACAAACTTTCATTTCACTATGTTGGTACACAGAAGAAATCAGGTTCACTATTCATTTTGGAAGATTAGAAACAAGCAGGTTGGGGATCGACCCATTCATAAGGCTGGTAAAGCATCAGCTTAAGGCCACATGTTAACTAATGGAAAATTGAGACCATGTTATTGAAAGCATATTGGATATGTAGTGGTCAAGTTGTCATATTGTTAACGCAAACTCGATTTTTATAAAATTTCAAATTCTACAATTGGATATATTTTATACATCTTTACACTGGTTGGTACAGTAGGATTTGAAAATCTTTCAAACAAATTTTGTTAGCTATATCAACTATGAAGTGTGAGCTATATGGATTCATTTTTTTGGGATATATACCGATGTGGGAGAAACTAGTGTCGACACTACGTATATACTGTGATAGTTAATCGGATATGGTTTGGATACAATGGTAAATATAATCATATGAAAAGACAATATAAAATCATTAGATGCTAAATTGTTAATCGATTTTATATAATCTATTTATCAAACGTTTAGTTCGAAATCAAATCATAAAATTCATCAAAAGAAATAGATTTAAAATGTATGAGTTAAGAAATTTTTTGATAGAACTCCATCTATGTGATTAAAAATTCCAAAATGTAAATTTAAAGAGAAAACTAAAATCAGATCTCTATCAATTTATAGGAAGATGATAAACAATGTTGTTACATATATCTATAGAGGTTAATCATTAGCTTTTAATGATTTATAAACTCCCTAGTGGAGTATTAGTTTAAAGGAACAATTTAGTTTTGTGGGTATTTAAAAATGTACAAGTTTTTATTACTTTTTAATTGACACATGAACTTTACTGTACAAGTTTTAATCAAGAACAATAAAAAAAATATATTTTTAATTTAGTTTTCTTAGTGTTTGACTTTAAAAATAAAATCTCTTATTTTTGAATTGGTTATGTTTTAGTTTTTGATTTATTGCGAAAATAATATTTTAAATATTTTACTATTTATTATAATATTATGAAGTTAAATATATTATAACTTGATTTTAGTATCAATAAATTTTAAAATTTCGTCTTCCATTTTCCATTTTCCGTGTTTATTCTTGTCCTCTATCCGTCTCAATGCAGCACAGGGAAACACTAATTCTGAGGTAAAGGATTCAAGCTTAAAACACACAGGAAAGAAATCAACTTGTGATAAGTTTGTGCCATCGTCAAAAATGCAAATAGTAGCTTGATCAACCAAGGGTTTGTCTTATTGGTTAGAATGATTGAAAAACTGTGTGGGAAGTATCCTGGTGGCATTATTGAATTCCTTGCTGAGTTACTGCAAGTTTCAGGCACAAAAGGAGACGGTGTTGCATAGTACTGGAAATGGATATCCTCTGGCATTGAGTCTATGTCGTTGCATTTCCAACTTGTTGCAATCATAAAGGACAAGATTACACATTTCATAACACATCAAGACTATGTTCAAACAAGAGCTCATATTACACATAGATAGACATATAACTCACAGGATATGTACATGAGATAAATACCATCCCCGGTCTAATTCTGTTGAAGAATCAACCGTGACGCACCCTATAGCAAAAGTAGTAACTGTAACTGTACTTAACAACACACACAAACCAAATAAACCTATACATAGAAAAGTATTCACCAAACATTAGAAGAAAGCTGTTGGTCTTCTGCTGGCACAACAACAACAGGAGTCCTACACAGTGGGCAAGTGATGTTCCAATAGTCTATCCATTTCTCCAAACATGTTTTGTGAAACAAATGACCACATTTTAGCTTGTTGATCTCTGAATCCCCTTTGAATTTCGACAAGCATACCGAACACTCGTTTTCAGTCTCTTTCTTCCACCTGCACAAGCTATCGAATCTAAGTGTTGGAGTCTGGTTCCTGAATTCGTCAAGGAAACTCTCCGGATGACACACTCGGAAATCAAAAGGCTCTGAAGTTGGGATCTCTGAAGATGCCCCCACTGAAGAAGAAGGCAAGGATGAAGACGGTGAGATGCATATTCCTACTATGTGAAGAATTGATCGAACGATGCCTTTGAAGATGGAAATCGATAATGCTGTGTTAACTAATATAATGCATAGCATTCCTTCTGATGGACCAGGAAGGCTTGACAAACCCATGTTTCTGGATTGATGCAACAGATCTTTCAAACAAGATATAAAAACTCTCGTACGCCGCTGTGGAATTTCGATCAAATCTTGTAGCCTGAAAAACACCCACAATCGCAATGAAAATCTCCGTAGGTAGATAGATATTACAGCAACTGGTAATTACAAGAAGAGTTAGTAAAAGAGAACCCCAATAAAACCAGAATCAGCTAAGACAGCACCAAGAACATTCCAATTATGAAATGAAATAACAGAAAAGCTTCCTTTAAACCGAACTCAGGACATCGAAAAAGTAGGTTTCAGATGTTCATTTCGCTTCATTTAAATCTTGAAACCAAGTTCTATTTTTTAGATGACTATACAAAATTCCACATACAATATCTGGAATTCAGATGAAAAAAATCTCTGGTGGATTCCAGATTTCTTGAGTATATAAGAACAATTTCAAGAAAAATTTATCCTTCAGACCTAATCAAGAAAAATGCCCAGAATCTATAATCCTTCATACCTAGAAAACAACAAAAAATCAAGAGTTAACCTTTTTCTGATGAAAAGAAACGAAAATCAAAGAACCTGGAGTCAAGAATGAAAGTCGATGATCATCGATATAGCCGAAAGATGAAATTTTTCATTTTCCTTTGTGCTGGTGAAAGCAATGATGTTGAGGGAATCTGAAAAGAAAAGTGAGAGATGGGTTCGATATAGATTAAAGAGGAGGAGCTTCTTCCAGTTGTTGTTTATTAATAGGAGCAAAAACACATCAAAACTTCCAAAATCATTAAACCAGAGAACCTTAACTATGGTTTCTTCGATTTCAGTTTGGTTACTTTATATCATCAAATATTCAAATCAAATGTAGTTAATATGTTTTTTATTGATTTTTGTTTAAATTATAAGTCATATCACTCTCCAAAAAGATAATAGAGAATCCATGTTTGTGAAAGGAAAGATGTCAATAAGTGTCTTTTGATGACCAGGACTTGTGTTGTTTTGCAAGTTCAAATAATTTGTATTTGTGTGGTCGTTACATCACTGTCTAAATTCAATTATGTGTAATTTATATTAGTCAAGAAATTCACTATCTATATGCGTTCAAGTTGCAGAAAAATGCTTGTATTTTCAAATGTACAACAATACAACAAAGGGGTAAGAATATAGTAGCTAAAAACGAAAAAAAAAAAACTAACCATTGAATATTTTGAAATTTTCATATACTAAGTTACACTTGTTTTCTCATAACAGTGAATTTTTCTTTCACATCTGACAAAATAACATTTTGTAGCTTTTCCATTCACTTTTACTTTATAATTCTTTGATTAATTTGCTTCAAAATCTTGATACTATTAAAAAAGATGTACTTTTTCACATATACCACAGTTCAAAATTTTTTAAACGGACACATATTTCTCAAAATAGATATAGTTGTATATTTAAAAATACGTTAGACAATATAAAATATAATCATAGATTATATTATAATATTTATTGTAACATTTATATAAATGAGTTTAAGATCTAAAATATTTAACTAGGGATGTTAAAATATGTATAAACTCTAATTTTATTTTATAGAAATTTTTTAAAATTAATTTAGGACCAGATTTAAAATATTAGAGTTAAAAAGTGTTAACCGTGTTATATCTTAATTTTCCTTAATTAATTTTTAATTAAATATTTCTCTTTCAAAACTATAACATTTTCTACCAAAAATGCAAAATAATATTTCTCTTCAAAACTAAAAATATTATTTTTCATCAATACTGAAAATATTGTTTTTCTGTCAAAACTATAAATAACAATTTTTGGCCAAAACCGTAAAATAGCATTTTTTTAATAAATTCGAAAATGATATTTTCTTGTAAAAAACGTTTTATACAAAACAAAATTTCTCACCGAAATTACAAAATATCATTTTTTGTCAAACTGCAAAATAACGTTTTTCTATCAAAAACATAAAATAACTTATTATTTTCAAAATCGCAAAATAACGTTTTTTCGGTTAAACTGTAAAACATCATTTTTTGCCAAATACGCATAATGACATATTTTCAAAAACGTAAAATGATATTTTCTCCCAAAATCGTAAAATAGCATATTTTCGCCAAAATCGCAAAATAAAAAATATCACCTAAAAACTAATAATTTAATTTATACAAGATTTATATATAATTCGAATGTAAAAATAATTATGTTCTATCATAAATATACATAAAAAGGATGAAAAAATTGATGAGTTTAAAATGAGTTACAAAGAATTTAACCTTATTTTTTAAATATGGTGGGTTTTAGAGTTAATTTACAGTCGGGTTAATTTAGGGTTTGGTCGGACTGAGTTTGAAAACCCATATTAACATCCCGATATTCAACTCTAAATCTACCAAACTTAAATTTAAATAAATAATAAATTGGAAATCAATTTACTAACCAAAAATATGTGTATTTTTAGTTTCAAAAGAGCAAATATAACAAATATTAATATGTCTATAAATAATATGACGAATTCAGTTTATAGTTAATTTTTTATTTTGTCAAAAAATTGTGTCTGTGTTAAAAAAAAATTATGTCATATTTAGGGAAATTACATTTTTTTATCACAATGTTGAATTAGATTTTTTACAAAACATTCAAAAGCAAATAAGTCAAGCATCTTCAAATTCATAATATAAAATACGAAACGACTGTGGAAAAAACTGTGTTACATAGTTACATATGAGAATTTTTATAATAATATATTATTAGATAATATTTCACATGCTGACATGCATATATATTTAAAAAACTGTTTTAACTAAAATGATCTTTAACAATTTTCAATACATATTTGAATTGCTAATCTATTCTCAAACGTTCACAACTTCATAACTCAATCCTATAACCTCTTAAAAAAATCTTTAACACTTTGTTTTGTTCTACTAGATCACGTGGCTAATTCTAACCAAAATTTTCTTGTACTACATCTTGGTTGATCAATAAACAATTCAAACATCTCATCCATAAGAATTACAATTAACTTAGTTATGTATCATCTTCTGTTCATTTAAATCATTTTTAAAATATAATAAATTTTTTCATCTATTTTCTCTTAAATTAATCAGTGATATATTTTTCCCCTAAATTAATAAATCTAACAATAAAAAATATATAAACATTTACCAATCTATAATATTAATTGGATTTGAAGGTGCAATTAATAAAAAGTGTTAATGTTTCTTTTCATTTTCACTTAGCATTGATGTATCAATTTTATTTACAAATTTAACATAAATCTTATGTTTAATAAATTGTCACAATATATAATATATTCATATTCACATTGATAAAATATGTATCCTTTAATAAAAAATAAATAAAGTAAATATTTAATTTCAAAAGTTAGTTTAAAATTATTTATTTTATGTACATCACATATGTTCAATTAGATAAAAAAATTTATAAAAAAATTCTATTTTTCATTTTTGGTTGTTGGTGAATTTAATTACCTAATGTTTAATTTTTGGGAAATTTACAAAATAACAGTCTTTTAAGTATTTGTTCTAAATATAACATTATTAGTTTAAATTTTCAAAATAGCACCAATTTAATATTAAAATACACTAAAATTTATTGTTAATGAAAAAAACTAAACCATAAATTGGAAAAAAGAATTCAAATGCAATGTTTTAAGTTTATGTTAATTTATTTATAGTAAATTTGTACTTTCAAAAAATAATTTGTGCTATTTTTAGAATTTTAAGTTTAGAGTGTTAAATTTGGAACAAAAACTTAAAAATATGCTATTTTAGGGTATTACTCTTAATTTTTTCAGTTGTAAAAAAATTATTGTACAACTCAAATTCGCATACATTTTATAATATATAGTTTTAAAGTATCAAATTTAATATTTATATATTAAAATATCAAAATTAATATTATATTTTAAAAATAGAGTAATACTATAAAATAACACATTTTAAAGTTTTTGTTCCCAATTTAACACTCTGATTAAATTTTCAAAATTAACACAAAGAATTATGTGAAAATACCTATTTACTCTAAATAAATTATAAATAAATTTAAAACATTATATTTGATTTTCTTCTAATTTTTAGTTTAATTTTTATATTAAAATGAAATTTTAATGTATTTTAATTTTAAATTTATGATATTATTAAATAATTAAACTAATAATACTATTTTAGAATAAAAATTTTAAAAATTATTATTTTAGAAAATTAATCTTTATCATAATTATAGTTATTGTATAAACATTGCCAATTTAATTTAGATTTTCCTGCTAAAATAATGCAACAATCACAACTCATCAGAAAAACAAGGCTTGACATATTGCTAATGAGAATCACAAATCAGAATTTATTAGTATTATCCTGGCCTAAACTAATTTATTTGATTTTTTAAAAGTGTAATAAAAACAGACGTAAGAGCTATGAAATTGATTCAAAAAAATGTATAATAAAGAAATTGTTTTGTCATTTTCTTAATCAGAAAAGACATGTCACGACACATTAGTTACATTGTATTAAGTAAACCTCACGTCGGCCATGTGTCCTCTCTTCGGCCCACACAAGACCTGCGGCCTTCATGTTCCACATTTTCTTTTCTTCATTTACTTGTCTGTCTTTTTCCTCTTTTTGAATTATTGTTTATGTCAAAGTTAGCATTTTCTCAATTTGTAATATTAACATATTCAAATACAGACATTTTTAACCATTAAGCTATTGATTTACAAACCTTTCGAACGAAAATACTGAAGGGATATTTTGGGCCATGTCATAATATATTAACAAAACCTGATTTAAGGACATATGGGAAATTAGTCAGATGAACAACAAGACTAAAGACTAAATTGTACATAGATGAACCCAAAAGAGAATATTAACAGCAAGTTTTTGTTGTATTAGTTCAATGAGAAACCTGTGACTGATACTGGCTTTGAGCATGAGAGGTAGGCTTGGTTTTTTGGTAGGAATCGATTAATTGGAACCGATCGGACCAAATTTTTTTTATTATCAGTTTTAATTTTATTATAATCGTTAAACCGATCGGTTATATAATTAATTTTTGTTTGATTTATGGTTCGGTTCGGTTTGAATATGTAAAACCGATTAGTTTAAACCAAACATTATAAGTTTTTTTAAAACCAAAAAACTAAACCAAATGTACCAAAATTATCCTAAAAACCAAAATTTTCATAATTTAACCGATTATATATAAAAATTTGCAATTAATCTGAACGTTTTAGTCTATTTCAGAATATATTTATATACAAAAAGCCGAACCGATTAATCTGAAATAGGAACCGAACTGAATCTATATAATTTTATTTTTTTCTGTACACTTTTAGTTATACTGATTAAACCGTAACCCGAATAACTTGAAACATCGAAAACCGAGGCCTAATGAGAGGTATACTTTCTCAAATTGAATAAAACATACATAACATAAGAGATTTCCATAATAAGAAATGAATAGTGTGTTGAAGGAAGGAAACTGTCCTTTTCATAATCAGTGATCTTATAACCCTCAATACACTTTCCTAAATAAGAAATGAATAGTGTGTTGCAAGCAAACAAAGACGATGAAACATTTCCTATATTTGCATTACTTTTGTTAGTTGTCTCAAGTGATACCGTTCTTCGATGTACCGAATCGATTTTAGTGTATCATATCATCTTCTTCCTTCAGATTTTGCATTCCAAAGAAATAAAACCAAACTAGAAAGGGCCAATATTTGTTTAAAAGTCACAGACAAAACAACAGTTATGGAAAATACAAAGCTATTCTTCTATTACAAGGACAAAACTAGAAACAAGTGGAACAAGATGGTTCAAACAACAAACAAAGTAGGAATCTGAGAGAGAGATCAAGTAGCTGCAACGTTGCAGGTCCCAACTCCATCTTTACAGTCGTTTGTAAGATCGTTGAATGTTTCAATCTGCTTCTTCCCTCTCAAAAACACTTCTGTGTCAACAGATGCTCTCATGTAACCATCAAACTCGACCGGGTTGCCTCCATTAAGTTTTGTAGTCTCTGAATACCACTCGCTGCTCTCGTCCCACAGATCTTTGTATTCGTCAAGAAAATGAGTGGCGTACTTGTCTTTCAAAGGGTTGAAGAACGATACATCTGCTTCATTTGTTGCAATGTAGAGATTCCTTCCTTCGTCTACTTTGTCCTTCAAGGTTGACAAGAGAGCACTTGGGGAAGTATCCTTTTCAAGATTAGGCCAAAGCTCTGTGTTTCTTGCTTTCTCTCCTCTCTCGATGTGTACTGCATCGTAATCCCAATTTAACCTCGATGCAATTGCAGAGACGATTTCCATCAACCTTCTTGATTTCCATAATAGATGCCATGGCCTTTGAACAACAGATTCTGTATCTCCTTCACAAACCCTGTACCAATAGTTGTCTGGCTCTACTGACCCAAACTTCCTCATTATCAACGTATCTTTCACATCAACAAGCTTCATAGGCGTGATCCTAAAGTCCTCCACGAGATGAAGGTTCAATCTATTTTTCTTGTTATGCAATTTCCCCCATTCTGCCCAAAACTGAACTTCATCCAAGACAGAAGCCGCTTCTTTCAAATGCTCGAAATCAAAGTAAAACCGGAAGTCCTTCCCTTCCTCATTCTGGCCAGATGATGTGTAGGTAGAGGAGAGACACAATGTCAAATCCATCACAAAAGTCCGGTTCAAATACTGTGCTTCGCCGAGTGCACACAAGAAACTCCACAGAAAATGGTTCATGCTCTTACACCTATCTCCTCCACCAACATAGACCAAGTACTTACCGCTTTTAAACGCCTTCTCGGACTCAACCGTAGGAAGAGAATCATTCACTGCTTCACCAACAACAGGCAACGAGAAATCGTCTCTCTTTCCATTAGTTTTCTCAAACCCGGCTTTCTGATTCCTCTTCCTCTTCCTCGCATTCAAACCCGAATGATACTCGCCAATTCCCACCACACTAAGACTACAATTCTCAGATTTTTCAATCACAAACCTTCTATAATCCTTGTAAAATGCAGCACTCTTACCATCCTTAGGCCTATAACGCCACGCCATATCACAAGAATTCGCACCTTCCCCAATCGCAGGTTTCCCAAATTTGTAAAAATGAATGTCTTTAAACTTCTCTATCGTAGCTTTCATCATGAGATGGAAAACCTCTGAATCTTTGCAATCAATGGGGCTATTAACATCACAATCCAACTGGTTAGACTCTGTCTTGTACTCAGTGGTGGTTTCAACATCGGTGATATTGATAAACGCTGCGAATGCGGTTTGATTAGCCGCCATGAAATCTTCGCCGGTTTTGACAACAGAGTCGTCGGATCTCATCGTGGCGTTGGATGTTGATGTGAGGAAAGTCGTGATTTTGTCAGATGGGTGGAAAAGAGGATCTTCTGGTTCGTAAGTTGCAGCGATAATGGTGAAAACTAGCACTCCGAAGACGAAGAGTGAGAACCCAATATTTCCGATCAAGTTTAGCGCATTTTGACCTAAGTTTTCCGGACGGAAACCTCCGGCTCTAGATCGGCCAAACATTGCTACTTCTGATCAAGAAAGCTTACCAAAAAAAAGCCGATTAAGAGATCTAAAGATACAGATCCGTGAATGAAGAATGAGAATAAGAGAGATTTAAGGAGAAGAATGAGAAATCGCCCAACCTCTAGTTAATTACGGAGGATTTTGAGTAAGAGTGATGCACTTGTTACTGTGTTTGCTGGAGCCAACACCGACTGACAATGGCAGAATCGTAGCTTTGGGCCACTTTTACTGTTATTTCCTACCGAACCAATATTACTACATTTTTATTCTGGATCATTCTCAACGATATTATAAAAACAAATTTTCTCAAAAAATATTATCACTTATTATGTTTTTTTTTAAATATTAAAAAGAAAATAGTATCACATAAACAAAATTGCACTTTAAATCTTAAAAACTAAAATTTTAAATTTTAAAACTACATATTAAACATTTTTTTGCTGAAAACTACATATAAAACTTTAAAACACTATATCGTAAATTTAAAATAATAAAAAATCTAAATCTAAATATTAAAATTTTAAATTTTAAATTTTTTGAATATCTGATACTTTTTCGCAATAGTAAAAGTTTAATAGTATTTTTCTAAAACTGAAACCGTAATAATATCTTTAAAATATAAATCTATGCGGTATTTTTAAATTATTTTTTCTGCTTATTCATTTTTGTCATTTTATATAAAAATGGAATTTTAAAATTGGTTGAGTTTCAAAAATGATTCAAATTTTAGTTTAAATGCAACATTAGATCTAGCAAATTTTATTTTGTAAATCTAATCGTTTGTATTTTTATATTTTAACGATTTCTATATTTATAGTTTTATCATCATTATATATATTTTTTTTATTTATTAAAATACTAGAATGTAAATAAATATACGCTTTTCAAGTAAATGCGAAAATGTTATATTGTTCGTTACTGCAACAATCATTGTCAATTACTTTTTAGCTCTAAAATATCATTCAACCATATTTTATTTTAAAATATTTCATCAAATCATCTTTAAACTCAATATTTTCTTCAAATATTTTTAAAATTTTCTCATCATACTATGTTTTAAAATTTGCAAGTTTAGAACACCATCAATTTTGAAACAAATATTGTGGAAATAGATATTGGTGTCTTTGAAGTTAGAACCGCTCATTCAACTAGAAAATTAAGATCCAATGTAATTTCGTTTCTCGATATGACTTTTTTGTTACATATTGCATACTTCTCAATAAATCTGATTTCTGAAATAAAATACACAACCGATTTTTCGAAAAGTATGTTTTGTATTTATAGTTTCAAAACAAATTTTTTAAAAATTATGTTTTGTGTTTTGTTTTACACACTAGACATTTCACAAAATTAAATTTTTGGAAAAAGGTTAATTTTACATTTCACAAAAGTTTGCGTTTTCAAAACAAACGTTTTGAAATGTTTATTTTTTATTTATATTTTATATAAACTTTTTGAAAATTTTGTTTTGAAACAAAAAAGTTAGTTTTTTACAATTGAACGAAATTCATATTTTCAAAACAGATTTTTCAATATTTTTATGTAAATTTTCAAAAAATTTGATTTGTAAACAAAAATTTTTTGTAATTAACCAAAGTTTGTATTCCAAACCATAAATTTCGATAAATTTTTATAAAAAATTCTCAAGAACTGTGATTTGAAAATGTGAACTTTGTTCATTGTAAAACTATTTTTTTTGTTTTCAAATCATAATTGCCTAGAACTTGTATAAACCTTTCAATGATGTAAATAGTATTGATCAATTCATTTTTTACCGATCTTATAGACGTCTTAAGTACCACTCTTCTCCATCAATAGTTCTCAAGGACAGTTGCAACTAACATCAATTTAGCCCTATGATCTCATGCATCAATGGAAAATGTAAATATCACAAAGTACCCCAATTTTATTATTTCATCACGGTTCCATAATCCAAAAGTTCCACATGCATCTAGAAATTTCCTAACTCCAATCTTCATCCAATAAAATTTTCATCTCTTTCGTAGTCTCAATGTCCAGCTCTTCATCTAAATTGTCATCACATATGCATTTCAATTGTGTCAAATATTCGAACTAATTTAGAGAGAATCTCATTGGATTATAACTAATCATACATTAAATCTCGTAGTTACAATCATACTTTAGCTTAAAGTTAGCATGTAATGCACTAGTTTTAATGTCTATCCAAAATCCAGTTTGTAAAATTTTACACACATCCAAAGGTTACTTACATAAGTACTTCCGTTCATCTGCTTCGAGAGCATCATCTAGTGCATGCAATAATTCATTGTCACATAAGTGATACATTATGACTTCCCCGTCTTTGGCGTAAGACATAGATGCAAACGTAATGTTGTCCATTTTAAACGCAATGTTGTCCATTTTGCAGTTTACCAACATAAACAAATCACTAAGTCAAATAAATAAAAATAACTGAAACAATATATAAATGAATTCTGTTAAGTATAAATGAAGTATGAAAGATATAAATGAAATCAGCAAAGTATAATGAAATGTGCTATAAAAGGTTTGTAAGGTGTAAATGAAATCGGCAATGTTTAAACAAAGTTTGCAAAGTTTAAGCGAAATGTGCAAAATTTAAACGAAATCTGCAAATAACAAAAAAATATGCAAAAAACAAACAAAGACTACAAATAACAAACAAAATCTGCAAATATCAAACGAATTTTGCAAAGATGAAACGAAATCGGTAAATGAACAAAGTGTGCAAAAATTAAACGAAGTTTGCAAACGCATGAAATGTGCACAAAATGCTTATGCAATATCAAAACCACTGAAAATACAACAAAACCACAGAAAAATACAACAAAACCACAGAAAAATGCAACAAAACCATCGAAAAATGCAACAAAACCATAGAAAAATATAACCAAACCACCAAAAATCTAAAACCATAAAAAAATATAAAACCATAAAAAATATAAAACCGCATAAAAAATATAAAACCATAAAAAATATAAAACCGCAGAAAAAAAATCTAAAACCACCAAAAACGCAACAGTACTACAACAAACCACCAAAAAATTTAAAACTACCATTACCATATTTTTATATGCAATAAAAAATTTCGTAAGCTAAAATAAATTCAATTAATAATATAATAACAATAAAAAATCTGGATTTTAAAAAAATATTCAAAATCTGAAATAAATGAAACAAATATAAAAAAATTGAAATCTTACATCTAAACAAGACAATAGAAACTTTAAAATCCAAAATCGAAACAAAAAAGCCACAAAAAATTCAAAATAAATTCTAGATCTAGGAAAAGCCACAAAAATACAAAATACGAAAATCAAAAATCAAAATCTAAATATAATCCATCAATACAAAAACAAAGAATTAAAGAATCAATATATCAATAATTAAAAAAATAGATGTACTAAAACAAAACAACCCAAGCAAAACTTTTTGTAAATAAAAATATCAAAAACAAAAACATATATCTAAACAAAATACACATTGCGTTCCGCGGTGATGATGTCGTCGATGATGCGGGCAACTAGATTTCAAGGATTATGGTTGGTGGGCTCGATGATGTGACTCTCGAAGGTTTCACGGCTGGGATGAAAATGGAATGTTAGATATGAGTATTGCCATCCTCCTATAATCTACCAATATCGCAGAAGGCCAAAGAAGGTAATAGACGTGGGCCAAGAGAAGGAGGAAAAAAAAATGATGGGTTGTGAAGTAAACCCAAAGGAGACTACAGTTAAGGGAGCAAGTAACTAAGGGTAGGAGAATTAATCAGGGTCAAGTAAAGAAGCCACGTGAGCAGACAATTAGCATGAAGGAATTATCGGAAGGATTTGGGAAGATTTGGTCAGCAAATGAGTATAAAAGGAGGGAGAGAGAGAGAAGAGCAAGGCATCGAATATCACTTGGCAAAAAAAAGAGTGAGGTAAAACTTACTTTTAAGGAACTTGTATTTGGTTTTTGAATCGATACAAGGTATTTACTGAAATTGTTCTTAACAACTTTGGTATTAGAGTTGTGATTTTGCCACTATGGTGAAAAAGAACGAAGTACGGAAAGAGATGGAGATCTCGCTGAAGGAAGCAGTCGACCGAATGCAACAGGAATGGAGTCGACTTGATGAGTTGGAGAAGAACGTAGGGATAATCCAGCAGCAGCTGGGGCATCTCAATGTTTTAGATCGACTCGAGGAGATGTTAACCCAAGGAGGAATGCGAGCCATGATGACCGGAAAAGCAATAATGGAGGATCAGCCGGACAAGGGAAGTGATGGTGGGAATACCGTTATCCGGTCCTCAAAAACAGAGCAAAGGAGGAAACACGGGCTGGGTGCCTGATCGCACTGAACCAGTCAAGCAGAGGCTAGAGCTTCCTACCTTTGATGAAAGCAACGAGGATGGGTGGATTTTTCAAATTGAACAATACTTTAATTTGGAAGATTTTCCAGAAGAAAAAAAGGTGAGAGTGGCCAGCGTGAGCCTTGATGGAGAGGCTCTGGAATGGTGTAGGTGGGAGCAGGGGTGAAACCCATTTTGCAGTTGGGGTGAAATGAAACATCGCTTGCTGAACAAGTTCCACCAAGAACAGCGATGTCGGAGGAATGTCTCTTGACGTTGCGACAAGAAGGATCCATTCCTAATTTTTATATGGAGTTTTGCGTCCTGGCTGTGTAGACCATGGAGATTCGAGAACCAATGTTGGAGAAACTTTTCATGCTGGGATTGAAGCTGGCGGTGTGAGCAGGGGTCAGATTATTCGACCACACTCGTTAGATCGAGTGATGACTGTCGTTCAGGGAGTAGAGGAGTGGGCTGCCCTAGGTAGAGAAGCGTTGGGCAAAGGAGGGGCCACGTTGGGCCAGATAGGCCCAAAAAGAAGAGAAGAAGGGTTTGGACCGAGCGGAGGAAACATGCCTAGTTTGGTTAAACGTACTGGCTCACTGGGAAACCCTATCAGGGTTGCCTCCCTACCCGTGAGGAAAGAGTTTCTCTCAAAAACGGTGGCACCTCGAGAAGACGAGAGGTGGCCAGATCCACGGTGATTCTCGGAGCAAGAGCTCTAGAAAAGAAAAAGTGATGATGGTACAGTTAGATGGAACCAAAGAGGAAGTTGCAGATTAGGGAAATGTGGCTACAACAATTACATCAAGACATAATAGATGACCGAGCTGGCCGAGCTATCTCTAAACACGCTGGTGGGGTTGTCTTTGTCACGAACGATAAAATTCATAGGGGAAATTCATGGGGAAAAGGTCATAATCATGGTGGACAATGGGGTTTCCCATAGTTTTGTTTCGGAGAATCTAATGAGGAGGTTGAATATTCCAGCAAAGGCAACAAAAGGGTATGGGGTGTTACTAGCTAGTGGAGTCTTCAATATAAGAGGAAGGGTGCACAAGGATCTTTGTATAAGATTTCCGGGAATCGACATCAGAGCCAATTTTCTGCCCATACCATTAGGTAATACATATGTAATTCTTGGGATGGAATGGTTAAAAACGCTAGGGCAAATGGAAGTGAATTGGAAGATGCAAACTATGCGTTTTGAGTCAGGAGAAAAAACAATCGTGATTAAGGGAGAGCCCGCACTATGCACATATGAAATTTTCCTTAAATCGCTGTGGAAATCAGTCAATCAGGGTGAACAAGGTGTATGGGTGGAGCTGAGAGAAATAGTATCAGAAGGATAACGCGAGCATTGAAATTCTGGAACAAGTGCGTGAGCTTGTGCAATCATTTTTGGAGGTATTTCGGGAACCAAAAGAGTTGCCCCCATCTAGGGAGAAGAAAACACTCGATCACGCTCAAACCGGGAACCAGAGCGATCAAGGTACGATCTTACCGATATTCTCATATTCAAAAGAAGGAGAAAGAATAGCAGGTAGGAGATATGCTAAATGCAAGTATCATTCAACATTGTGGAAGTCCTTTTTCCAGCTCGGTGATTGTGGTTAAAAAGAAAGACAATAGTTGGAGATTCTACTTTAATTACCAATCTCTCAACAAGGCGAACACATCCGATAGCTACCTGATTCCGATGATCGATCAACTAATTGACGAGCTGAATGGAGCAAAGGTATTCTCTAAGATTGATCTCCGTTCGGGGTAATATCAAATCAGGGTGAGACAGGAAGATATTCCCAAGACCGCGTTTCAAACACACGCGGCCATTACGAGTTTCGGGTGATGCCGTTTGGCTTCACCAACGCACCATCAACCTTCCAAGCCCTCATGAACAATGTGTTCAAACTCTTCTTGTGCAAATTCATATTGGTTTTCTTTGACAATATTCTCGTGTACAGCACGGACATGGAGAACCACATACAACATCTAAAAAGAGTCTTGGATATCTTATCCCAACAGCAACTCTATGCCAATGGTAAGAAATGTCAATTCGCCAGTTCACAAATAGAGTATTTGGGACATATAATCTCGGCAAGAGTAGTGGAGGCGGATCCGAGCAAGATAGCAACCATGAAAAATTGGAAGGTGCCCACATCAGTTAAGGAGATTTAGGGATTCTTAGGATTGTTTGGCTATTATCGAAGGTTCGTGAGTGGGTACTGAATATTGGTCAAGCCCTTGACGACGTACGTGAAAAAGGATAGTTTTCTATGGGATGAATCAACAAATCAGGTTTTTGAGCGATTGAAGATGGCCATGCCTGAGGTACCGTGCTAAGACTTCTAGATTTTGGAAAAACATTCATTTGTGGAGGCGGATACGTCAGGTTATGGATTAGGAGCAGTGTTTATGCAAAGGACAATAGCCGATCTCTTACTTCAGTCGAGCCCTTACGGACAAGAAGCAACTAAAGTCGATCTACGAGAGGGAATTAATGGTGATAGTGCTAGTGGTTCAAAAATGGAGGCATTATCTATTGGAGAGGAGATTCACAGTGTGGACAGATAAAAAAAAGCCTCAAATTTCTTGTAGAGCATCGTGAGATCAGTATAGAATATCAACGGTGGTTAATCAAATTCATGGGGTATGACTTTAAGATACACTACAAACCGGGAACAGAGAATTGAGCAACCGATGCACTTTCGCGTTTTGGGGCGGCCGCTACACTCTTAGCCATCTCCATTCCCCAAAACATCCAAATTCACTCCGAGCAGGGAGGTCGAGCTTCACTCTGAGCTGCATAAGCTAATCCACGAACTCGGAAGGGACCCAACTACCCATCCGGACTACTCCATCATCCAGAGGTGTTGGATGCATAAGGGGAGATTGGTGGTAGCTCCGGGATCTGATTCTGTGCAAGTTATTTTGAGAGAATTTCACGATGGTAAGAGTGGGGGTCATTTTGGGGTACTAAAACGCAGAATTGCATTGCAAAATGCTTATATTGGAAGGGAATGATGTGCGTAGATACGTGGCCGAATGTCATGTCTGTCAATGACAAAAGTATTCCACACTCGCTTCCGGGGTACTTATGCAGCCTCTACCGATGCTGGAATAGATATGGGAGGACCTAAGCATGGATTTTGTGGAAGAAATGCCAAAATCACAAGGGAATAACACTATCTTGGTAGTGGTGGATCGTCTATCCAAGTATGGGCATTTTGTGAGCCTTAAGCATCCATTCACAGCAACGGAGGTAGTAGAAACTTTTATATGGGAGATAGTTAAACTTCACGGATTCCACACACCATCGTTTCAGACCATGACAAGGTGTTCATGAGCTCCTTCTGGCGTGAACTTTTCAGATTATCAGGTACCCGACTCAAGTTCAGCACCACCTATCACCCTCAAACATATGGACAAACTAAAATAGTGAATCGCACATTGGAGACTTACCTCAGGTGCTATAGGGGGAAAACCAAATACATGGGTTCAGTTTCTGCCTTGGAAATTTTTTTGTTACAACACGACCTATCATACTACGATTAAGATGACCCCTTTCAAGGCAATGTATAGGCGAGACCTACCGCAGTTGATGAAATTCGAACCAGGAACCACTACTAATGCAAATCTAAAAGCAAAACTCTAGGAGAGAGACTTGGTATTTGATCAACTCAAAACTCACTTGGATCGTGCACAATCGCTAATGAATAAACAGTCGGATGGTCATAGGAGAGACTTGGAATTGGATGTATCTCAAGATCAGATCTTATAGGTAGAAGACAGTGGCGAGACGAGCTAACGAGAAGCTCTCTGCTTGTTTCAACGGGCCCTATCAAGTGGAGGAAAGAATAGAGGCAGTCGCATATAGGCTGAGATTACCATCAATGTCCAAAATACACAACGTGTTCCACGTTTCTCTCCTCAAGAAGTCGATAGCTAATCATCAAGAAAGTTTAGCTCTGCCAGAGTAGCTAACAAGAGAATATACTTTACTATTGGAACCTGAGAGATTTATTGACAAAAGGGGTAATCCACAAACTGAAAAAGAAGAGTTGCTGGTTCATTGGACTAGCTCTTCTATGCAGGACGATTCTTGGGTCACTAAATAGAAGCTGCTTAGGGAATTTCCTTAGCTCAATCTTGAGGATAAGATTGAATTTAAAGGGGAGATGTTAAATATGAGGATTGCCATCCTCCTTTAATCTACCAATATTGCAGGAGGCCAAAGAAGGTAATAGAAGTGGGCCAAGAGAAGCAGGAAGAAGAGATGATGGGTTGTGGAGTAAACCGAAAGGAGACTACGGTTAAGGGAGTAAGTACCCAAAGGCAAGAGAATTAATCAGGGTCAAGTAAAAAAGCCACGTGAAACAGTTAGCAAGAAGGAATTACCAGAAGGATTTGGGAAGATTTGGTCAGCAGATTAGTATAAAATGAGGGAGAGAGAGAAGATCAAGGCATCAAATATCATTTTACCAAAGAAGAGTGAGGTAAAACTTACTTTTGAGGAATTTGTATTTGCTTGTTGAATCGATACAAGATGTTTAATGAAATCGTTTTTAACAGGGATATGTCGGGCCGACGACGGCAGTGCGATGACGACGCTAACAACTACATGACGGTGGCGATATCGACTAGACCACCGTGATAGTATGTGCGATTTTAGAACGAAAATATTATTAATTTTTTTGATAGTCAAAAATAAATTTTAAATTTTAAATTTTTATTTATATATGAAGGATAAAATTTGGTTAGATTTAAAAATGTATGTTTAGTTATGTGAAATTGAAATTCTAAATCTGGTGTGATCCTACTGAATGAAAAAACGTCTAAATATATCATAATTTTTTTTTACTATGTTACTGAATGACAAAGTCTAAATATATCATAGTTTTTTTAAACAACATTAGTATGTAGGATTGTTCAGTAACATAAGATCACACCCGATTTGCATTACCGTTTATAGATTTCACGAATAACATCGCACCGAAAAGGCATTTCTCCGACACTTAAATCAGAATCACACCTCAATGATTTGAGGTCTTTGTTACCTTTAAACTCTTATCTACATCGAACAATAGCTCCTCAAAACATGATCTAAGGCTCAATATCAATGGATCCTAAAAGAATAAATCAAGGAAATTAAAAGAATAACAGCTGTACATTGTAGTTCTTACACATGATTTGTGAACCCAAGAGTTCCGTAAGAATTACAAATAGACAAGAAGACAAGTAATGTCTCTGCAAATGAAAAAACGTGAAAGAAAGGTAAATGAAGGATTCAGAATTCTTGAAATCGTGTTTAGTTTTAGAGCCTAAGGTAGCCTCTTCTTTCTTGGACTATGTTTGGTCTCTTCTGGAACGATCTTCTGTTAAGAGACCAACTTCTATTCATAGCTCTCATTCTCCACCAAGAAGCTATCCGACTATACAACGCCGGAAAACCAAAACAGGACAATACTAGAATCAGCATTATAAGACAGATATACATCACATTTCTAAATCCATCTCTTAGCTCCGGTTTGTCTTGTCCTGTCCAAGGAACTCCTCCAACGTTCATCCCAAAAACTGTTAATTTAGCCACATTAACAACAAAACCAACAAGTTAGTTACTTTTTCCGAGACATAGTTCGATTGGAAAGAGAGTAATTGTAATGCTTTTCTGTACCTCCGGTTATAATCGATAGAGGAAGGAATATGATGGAAAGAAATGAGAGGTAATAGAGCTTTCTGTTAATCTGCTCGGCTTGCCAGCTATCCAAACCAGCTTGGATTGCAGTCACTCGGTTTGCAATGAAACCTACATTCTCTTTTAGACGTCTTAACCGCCCAATTAACTCTTCCAAGGAGTTGATGTCTTCTGCCAGAAACCAAGACTTTGTGGAACATTTTTCCTTCACTCTTGGAAATACTTGTTCTCCATGTGCAATCACCTGAGATTCATGCAAATGTGTTTACCACACAAGACGTGCTGAAAAGTTACTGCAATGACGTGAATAATGTTCTGAATCTAATATCATCCAACATCTATCATATAGCTACCTGCAAAAGACGCTGCAAATTGAGATGCAATTTCGGGAACCTTCTATCATCCAACATCTGCTTCTTCATAGCAAATCCACCTATCAGAAAAAAACGATTATTCACAAAAGCCCTTCTGAAAAAGTTGCAAATGTGCATAGAGTTTGATAAGAAACAGTCAAATATTTTCACAAGGGCTCCTTACTATGGCGGCCAAAACATATGACAAAGACATCTTCTGAATGTAAGGTATTCAAGGAGATTCAAACATACACCAACGATTATATAAGGTTTTAGTAACAACTATAGCTGTGCGCTAACCTCTATCCATTTCGAGTTCCACCGCATCCAATTCGATCTCAAGTTTAGTAACAACATCTTGTAGCTGATCAACATGTGTGTCAATGATATGCACGACAAGATTAGAAACAGAATTTGGCACAGGATTATCAGCTTCCTCAGAATGGTTCATAGTCAGTAAGAACTCAAGAACATGCTCTTCAATCACAATCCCGCTTCTTTCTTTCTGCTCACCACGATAGTAGGATGGAGAATCCACACTAGGGACTTCAGAGAGAAGCGATTGACCCATAGGAGAGAATCCTAGCCTAGGAACTCGACCTAAAGAAACGGTAATCACAGAATTCTCAGTGATCCTAGCAGCAATTTTGAAGGTAAAGCTGCTTGAAGCAGGACCAGGGGAATTAACTCTAAACACAAGTGCTCCATCAACATGCCCACAAAAAGGTCCGTTACTAACAAGAGAAAGAATGTCTTGCAGCTTCAATGGCGGACATAGAGCGTCTATAAGATGCTGTGCGGATTGAGAGAGTTTGTGGTTTCCTTTTGGTAATTCAATATGATACCAACAAAACTCCTTTCCTGATCCTTGTGCAAGATCCCATTCCTTGTTGTAGTATTTCCCATCACCATCGAATATATACGCTTTTTGCCTCACCATTCCTGAAAATTGAGCTCTAAACCTATGAACGTCTCTACTATGAGCGCTTGTTAGAGACTCAAGATCTGTCTCATCTCCTCCAATTCGATCTTCATGCTGCATCGTTGCCTACTTTTCCCCCGAAAGTCTTAGATTTTGTTTTCCTTTTTTACGAATTGAAACAGAATCATCCAAATCTCAAAGTAGAATAGAAACTTTTGTCATCAAACTCCTGAAACCAATTGGCAAATACAAAATCCTATGATCGATAACAACATTGTAAATCTGGTAGAAACAGAACAAGATCGAGGCTAATTAACTTACACATATAGGGAGAGATTTAGATCGCCGGAAAGAATAAGAAGAAGCTGAGAGAAAGAGAGAGAGAGAGAGAGAGAGACCCAGTTGCAGAATCGAGGAGAAAATCTCACGTGAAGGATGAAACAGTGAAATTACGAGGAAGAGGTTTGTTTGCTCCGAATGGCGTTGACCAGAGAAAAGTCGAATCTGTAAGAAGAGATGAATGAGAGATCTTATATTATATATTTTATGGTTAGTGTTTCCTTTTTTGTATGAACTTTTTTGTTTTCGTTACGTCAGAACTAAAAGAACCCATAAGTGAATAGGAAACCAAATTTCAAAACATTATCACTTTTTCATTTTTGAAAACAATATCATTATTTATATATATAAATATATCAAATTAAAAGTGGAAACAAAGTCGGCGTTCTAGTTATTGGTAATCAGTTATGTTCCATCCATATCAATAAATTTTTATATATCTATTTGTAACTAATTACATATTTGATGTGTAATTAATTAGATATTTGATGGTAATTAGTTAGATATATTTGATGAGTAACTAATTAGATATTTAATGTCCAAAAGAAGGAAAGAAAAAAAGATATTTAATGTCCAAATATTCGTCAACATCCATATATTGATCTACTCAAATAAATTTAGAACAATAAAAATAATTAAAAGCATAAAAGTCACATGAATAAGAAACAGGAAATTTTGCAAAATAATATTATTTCTGTTTTATATATATATATTATCATTAATTTAAATTTACAAAATAACATAAATTTAATATTAAATATCATAAAGCTTTCTAATAGTAAAAAAATCTAAAATTTGAATTATAAATAAATGCAAACATAATATTTAATTTTATTTATAATTTATTTAAAATAAATAATTATTTTTCATGTAATTTTTGCTGTTTTTGAAAATTTAAGTAAGTGGTAAATTTGGAACAACCTTAAAAATTTGTATATCAATGTATTACTCAGTCAAAATTTGCAAAATTTATAGAGAAATTAATTTTCTCTCTAAATTTTATATTTATAATTTTAAATGGACAATTATCCAAATATTATATAAATTTTTAATAAAATCATAAATTTATTATATCTAAAAACCTTTTTATAGAGAATTTAAAATATAAATTAGAAAACAGAAATCCAAATATGATATTTAAATTTATTGTAATTTATTTTTGGCTAAAAGTATTTTTACAGATATTTTTAAATGGTAAATTTGAAGAAAAAAAAACATAAAATTCTTGTTTTGGGTATTAGTCTTTTTTAAAATTTTATGATGAGAATTCATGGCATAGTTGATAATGGTGAAAATTGATACTTTTGGTGTAGAATTAAACACCATTTAGGAATTTAACTCATTACACGATTTGAGAGATCGGCGAGGAGATGTAACTTTTCGTCTTTGAAAACATTCATAACAAATCTAAACAAATTTGTTTCCTAATTCAAGAGTTCTTAGTTTCGAGCATTAGGGATTGAGGGTCTTGAGAAAATAAAGGAAGAAGAAGTCTTTGGCGATCAAGACAGTAACTTGTCCTCCTAATCCCTCTTTATCTGGTAACTTTACATCTGAAATCTGCTCATCTTTGCGCCTCTCTTGCCAAAGGGTTTAATCATCGACCAAAATTTTCTAAATGTGTTCATCGTTCCGTTTGATATTTTTTTTGATTATTTTGGTTCAAAGGCTAGTTTCTCCAATTACATATCTCGATAATCATTGTTGCGGAAATGTCGAATCTGTCGTATGTGTCATGTTGAGGAAAAGCTGCACGCAAAGTGTTCGTCAAAATGCCATAACGAAACTCATAACATTCCAGATCAGAATATTATATGTACATCTAGTCTACCTTTGGACTTAGGGATCGGTGTCATTTAGTTAATATCTGCTTGATGTTTCTGTTGGAGTTGTGCTGCTTACGATTCCACTGTTTCGTTGATTCCAATTTGGGTAAACTGTGTTTTTGTTTTATCTTTGGTAGAGAAAGACGATCCCCTTTGCTGGTTACGATGTCTCGGCAGAATCAGTTATTTACATTGCTTAAGAGAAGGTTTCATTCACCTTCTACTGATGCACCAACTGAGACCTTAAGGAAAAAGATAAGTGATTTGCAAAAAAGTAAGAAGCGAAAGAACCCAATAAAGAACCAGTTTCTAGTTGAGGTTCCAGAATCAAGATCGTATTTGGACACAGCAACGATGCCTATGTTCCTTGCTGTGGTCGGCATTGCATTGTTTGCAAAGGTGTTAATGATGGTAAGCCTTGTCTTTCTTGTCAATGATTTTAGTAGCTATTAAACAGATGTTATCTCATTGCCAGAATATGCTGATTCTCATTGTTTGGTTTGTTGACAGATTGATGATTCGAAATCCCAAGAAATGATTGAACGCAAGATAAAAAATGCACCGCCCGGGCAAGGCACAGTACGGATGATTGAACGTGAGGAGTGGGATGAGTTTAGAGAAGTAAGGCCAAGAACCCCTTTTGAGTCAAAGCTTGCTCGTCCAAATGCGCAAATAAGAACTGGAGAACCTGTGCGCAAGGTAAATTAAATAAAAAGCCTCTAATGAATCATCAGACTTTGCTAAATCAAACCGACACTCGGTGATCAGATCAGACTTTGCTTGTTTCCTTTCATCAGGATGACTTGAAGAACTGGACGATAGACGTGCTAACAGATGCACTTGCACGAACAGAAGAAAGTGTTCGTCGTGGATCCAGTTGATTTTCATAAACTCTCCTCAATTCAATGAGATTTTCCTAGTTTATATAGATATGTGTATCCTGAGAATGTGCTAGTCAAGAACAGCTCTTATGTGTATCATCTGTGTTTGCTTCTGAACATGCAGTGGACATTGACTGGGAAATAAAGTGGCAAACTATAAAGTGAACATGCTCGGTGGTTAGAGATTCATTCACTTTTTCTTCATCACTAATCGCTAAACATGTAATCAGTATTAATTTATATTAATTACTGTCGTTCAAGAAAGAGTTACTGTCGTTCTTGGTTAGGTAGATGTGAGAAAAGAAAGAGCAGTGCTTTCTTTACTAATCAGAATTTTCTCAATAGTTTTGTTGAATGTCCCACTCTCTCTCTTTTTATATCCCTATTTTTAAAATATTTGTTTTTTTATCTGAACCTAATCTAATGTATTTCTAAAAAATATAAGCAATGCGCATTTTTAAACCGCGATCTGTAGAGAGGAGTCAGTAGAGAGGAGTAAGTAGAGAGGAGTAAATAGAGAGGAGTAAATAGAGAGGAGTAAATAGAGAGGAGTAAATAGAGAGGAATAACTAGAGAGCAGTAATTGATTGCACCAATTCTACGTTTATGTTAAAACTCTAAAGTTTGATTCTACCATATATTATATTGTATGATGGTGTGAAATTTTCATATTAAAATGTTGTGATATTGGGTTAGTATATTGTGGTTCAGTGAAAAAAAAACCGTATGATCTGTATATTTTGAAAATTTTAGTTCTATATACATTTTATCAAATAGTATTTTTCATTTCCTGATAAAAATAGTAAAATATCAATTCTAAAGATCAATATAATTTTTATAATAATTTAAAAGAATTACATGAATAAGATAATTATGATTTTTAATTTTTGGAAAATTGCACATCAATTTTAAATGAAGCAGAAAATGAAATATAAGTTATTTTCTTATTTTATTTATTCCCAATCTTATCATATAAAATTTATCAAAATTTCTACTTTCAGATGTATATACATGTACTTTTTATTCCAATTAAATTTTGTCACACTTAAATTATTTTTTCCAATTTATTTAGATTTAAATATAAAATTATAAAAAATATATATTTTTCTTAAAATAAATTATAACTATAAAACATATATATAAAATCAAATTGAAGAAAAAAATTTAAATAAATAAAAACTAGATTATAATATAATAATGTTTGTTTTTTATTTGTGTTAAATATTTTTCTAATACTATTTTCGTAAATATTCTAATAAACTATATTTATACCTACGCCATGCGTGAAAAAAATATTCGCAAAGTATATAATATTATTTATTTATAAATATAAATTAAATATTTCTATAATTTTAAATTTTATTTTAAATTATTTTATAATAATTTTTGTATATGTAAATTAAGAAAAGAAAAATAATTATATTTTATGAAATTAATAGTATTTTATGGTTAGTTTAATAAAATATATTGATTCTCTAACCAATTTAACGATAATGACATATATTGTAATTATTTTAGTAAGCTAAGTCCATTTATATATTTATTTGAAATTTATTGTGGTGATCACATGTTAGCATAATATTTCTGTTAAATAACACGTCAAAGTAAAGTTATTTTATTTAAAATATTTCTCAAATAATATATTAAGGATTATATTTTATGTAATATTTGTATTAAAATGTTCGGATGATAGGACACAAACGTACACATTTACAACCAACATTGCATTTTAACCATGGAGGTGAAGGTAATCTCCATTTTTTCATATATTTTCATTTACAACCAATTTTTAATAATTTAATATATTAAATGGAATGTGAGGATTCCATCAGGAAAGTGAATTCGATTCTAGTCCGGCAAGTTGATTTTTAGAGTTTAGTATGACCATCTTTAGTACATATTCATATTCTGCAGGAGAAGTATATAATTCTCTTTTTTGGACCAATAAGATTCTGTATGGTTTCAATCAAATTTTGCTGTCCATTTTAGTATAACTTATAATTTTTAGATTTTTTTATATCAAAATATGTAATGTAATAAATTGACAATAATACAAACCATTCCCTAACGGTTGATTAATAAAATATTTATCATACTAAAACCATATCTAATTAGATTATCCTACGCTTTTGGTTTATTCGGTTTTAAACAAAACATTATAAATACGTTTGGTTCAATTTTAAATTTAGTGGATTTTAATTCTTTTGCATAGAACTCGTAATCTTTACACTCAAAGTATTAGTACCAATACATATATAAAAAGAACAAAAGAATCACGATTTTTTTTAGATTTATATATTTATTGATATAAGAAGTATAACGAAAACAAATAATTCTTAAATATCATGATTATCTTTCTGAAAAAAATGAAAATACAAACAATGACTATCTTTAATATCACCAAATAAATTAAAATTTTGTAAATAAATGATAAATATGAAAAAAGCAACAAAAAAATATAAATCTATGTCTAATTGGAAAATTCTCTAAAATATAACATTTTAAAGTTTTTTTTTAAAATAACATCATTATTATAAATTTCCAATAATAACATAAATTTAAATTTAAAAATACATTAAAAAATTTTTTAATAAAAAAATAAATCTTAAATTGGAAAAAATGAATTAAATTTATATATAATTTACTTAAAGTAAATAAGTATTTTTACAAAATTATTTGTGTTATTTTAAAAATTTTAATTTTATGGTTTTAGATTTCAAAAATAATTTTAAAAAAATAACAAACTAATAGTTTAAAATAATTAAACATCAAAACTTATGAGATAAAATCAATTGAACAAAAGTACAAAAATAATACCATAAAATAGTAACTTTTAAGTTTATTTTCTAAATTTAACATATTAAAAATAAAATTTCTAAAATAACACAAATCATTACGTAAAAATAATTATTTACCTTAAATAATTTATACATAAAATTAAAACATAATGTTTGAATTCATTTTTTCTAATTTATGATTTATTTTTTTATTATTAAGATGAGATTTTTAATTATTTTACTATTAAATTTATGATATTTTGGAAATTTAACTGATTAGTGATATATTTGAAACAAAAATTTGAAATACTGATATTTTAAACAATTTTTCAAAATATAAATATGGAAATAATGTTATATTGCATTATATAAATTATTTGTAACTATAATGTTTACTATATATTACTACTAACCAGCCTTACAATTTATTAGGTTTAGTCCGTTTATAACCAAACCATCTATAATAGTCATATTTGTTTGTCAGCCGTAGAAACGACTGCAATTGTAATAGATTATTATTTGTTTAAATATTGTAATTACTTGCGGCAAACGTAACGATCAAATATTGCATCTTGCATCACAATTTTTTCGACCATTGATTAAAACATCAGTATGATTAAAAATCTGCAATTAACCACAACCACAACTACTGACAGTAGACAAACGAACAACATATATCATAACCACAACTGCAATATTAACTATAACCACAGCTACAATATTAACTATAACCACAGCTACAATAGTTGACAATAGTAATTTTACAATAGTTGACAATAGTAAAAAATTACTGTCAACAGCAACCAAACAAACAACACTAATATAACTGTTTATAACTAATATAACTGTTTATAAAAAATTACTGCTGACGTGTTTGATAAAAGAGGAAAAGAAATCAAGAACAAGAAAAACCAAAAAACTAAATAAACACCAATGCGAATGAGCAGTAGAGAGATATTGGAGAACAAAATACATAGTAGTTGTAAGTATCTTCCAACAGTAATGTATACGTCTCAAATTGAAAATACAAGCCGATAAAGGTAAAGCAAAACCAAACAACGACTTAGATCCTATCGATATCCTCGTCCTCAAACTCAACATAGTCATCAGCTGCATTGTCATCATCTTCATCAAGATCACCAACAATTCCTTCATTGAGACGTGTATTTTCAGGAAGCTCACCATATGCCTTGAGAAGCCTAGCCTCATCAGACATATACTTGAGGATGACATCAGCTTTGTCATCTTGATAGTCCCTTAGCCCAACAAGTACGATGTCACCTGCTGCAATCCAAACCTTCTTGTGCATCTTACCACGGATATGGCAGAGACGTTTAATCCCATCGATGCACATAGCTTCACATCTGCCATTTCCAAGCATACGAAGGACTTGCGCATATTCCTGTCCATCTTCCTTGAATATAAGCTCTCGCTTCTCATCATCCGCTTCGTTCTTTCCTCTCTTCCTGTTCTTTCCTCCCTTTCCCTTGTTCTTCGGCATGGTATCTGCCAATAACACATGTGTTTCAGTTCATGGTTCTGTCTCAAACATGAAAAGCAAAACTCTTCTCTCTATCTAATTACAGAAGACTCTGAGACTAAAATCAACGCAAAGAAGGAGAGCAAAAGCAGATACACAATCAAAAACATTTAAACCGACAAAACAAAAATCAAACAATAACACGAAAAAGCCCGATTCGTTACATATTCTTCACTCAGCTCATAATCGAAACCCTATAAAACTAAAGCAGAAAATTTTAGCTTTTCTTGATGAAACTGAAGACACCATTTAGGGTTTTCAAATTCAAAAAAACGAATCTTGGATACGAATTGAGCAATCTTTCAAATGAGAGAAAAAAATGAAGACTTCTCACGAATCCATCCATAACAAACAATTTCTGATCAGAAATTTCCGATAACGAATGATAGATTCAGCGAAACAAACCTTCCCCGGCACCTTAATTACTGATTTTAACGACTGGAAACCCTAAAACTAGAGCTAAGGGACGAAAATAATAAAATAGAACACGAGGGCTCACCACGAAGACGCGATCAAAATCTTGAGATTAAGGTAGAAGAAACCCCTTGGGTGAGATGAGATTCGCAAAATTCCCCTTTTTTCTATCAATTTTGGATCAAAGTTTTCAGAGCTGCGGCTGCGAAATGTTCTCGTTTCCTCCAGACATGTGTATATTATATAGCACACGTAAGTTTAATTCCCCCCCTTACTTTTAGGTTTTATTACCGAACCATACCATTTACTTACCACTCGCTCGGATCGGTTTGATTTGATTTAATTCGGATTTTGAGTGAGTCGGTTATATGAAAGAGAACCAAATTTAAGTCGAATAAAGTCGGTTCAGTTTTATTCAGGTTAGCAAAAGTTCGATCCAGTGTGGGTAAAAAACTGAATTATATTTAGATTTGGTTTTATGGTAATTCGGACAAGTTGGGTAATTGAAATTTCGATTACGTCGGTTATTAGTTATTCCTAAAATAAATAATTACTCTTAGTTAATATAATCTTTTGTAACATTCATTAATGGGAGAAAAAAAACACGTTCCATCATGTTTCACTTTAGATGAATAAATTCTAATCTGTTCTAGTAAATTTGTAAAGAAATTTCATACCGTTTGGATTATGTTTTTTCTTACGTCACCCGTTTGAATTATGTTGAAATTTGGTTTGTGTTCTCGTAAATAAATTTTGGATCGGTGCGATTCACTTTTGTTTTTTCATTTTAAATACTTATATTGTGGATAACGAAATTTACACTCAATTTTATATTAACAGAAAAAATACAATCGAAAGATTCGACTCTCGTCAAAATTCTTGAAATGGTATCGATTAGATTTTAAGAAATAAGCACGGGTGGATGGAGAAATTAGTTTTGTATGGGACACATATTAAAACTTTCTAAATTAAATGTATTTTTATGAATTTTTGTATTAATTTTTACAAAAACAGAAAAATTAAAATATTTAAAATAAATTAATATGATACATATATACCATTCCTTTTATACTTACATTTGTCCTTGAGGATATTGTAAATGTAAGTGAAGTAGAGAAGAACCAAATAATTTTTTTTTTACTATAAAACAAAGAAACTTGGGAAAAGTAGAATTATGGAAAATTTCACTGGCGAATAGACACGATCAAGCCTCCGTTAATTGCTATTCTCTTCAAGGACAAGTTCGTCGGAGTTTCTAAAAACGGAGTGAGTGGTGCACAATAACAGGCCAATGCCGACACCCACGGCTAAGCTCATGCGGCAGAACTAGTAAACCAGATGGCCCCTACGGAAGCTGAAAGCATGATGTTAAATCTATCAGTCCAATCTCGTGTGGGATTTCGTGATCCAAACAAACACACTGCAGATGAAGACAACTTCCAAGATGTTTCTGTTTCCCCCCAACACATTGTTGTTTCAACCTGCAACAAAAACAAAGCAAGGACATTCAGAAAACCTGCAACAAATGGTCGTACACTACAACAACAACCGTTATGCTCCTCTCAAAAAATGAGCTGTCATCAACACCTATCAAGATGTGATTTGTTTTCTCTTTTTATTTAAACAATATAATGCAATCACAATAGAACATTATGAATGAATGTATACAATGAAAGTTATTCAAAACATATCTTCTTAAAACCTCTGTTTTTTGTTTTTTTAATTTTCATGGTATCAGAGCTATGTAAGCTATTCTTACAGACCCTACTTCAGCTTCTTCTCTTAGCATTTCTCAATGTGTGACGTTATAACACACATCTTCAAACTACTTATTTTGGAAGACTCAGTTTGAGTCTTTTCTCTCCAGTCAAACATTTATTGGATACGTTACTAGAACAACACGAAGACCACCTCCTATTATTTACGTACAACGAGGTGATGCTCTCATTGAAGAAGCAAATCGGGAGTATTTAAAATGGATACAAAATAATCAACTTGGCTGACACTAGCCAAACACTACAACAGAGTTTCAAACTTCGCAAGTTTGAGCTCCAAAGATGACTTCATACTGTTTCTAAACAAGGTAAAACTATGACAACTTACCTCTCTGAAGTCAAAACCATCTGTCATCAGTTAGATTTAATAGGATTTCTTCTAACTGAACAAGAAAAGATATATGGAGCTTTGAATGGTTTAGGCAAGGAATATGAATCTATTTGCACTATTATTGAGCACTCAATGGATCTCTTTCCCGCTCCATGTTATGAGTTCAAGCTTATTGGTTTTGAAGACAAACTGCAAGGCTATGCTATTGCCACAGCTGAAATAAATCCCCAGCTTGCTTTTACTACCGATCTACTTCTATCTCTTGAACAACCATTAGCTCTTCATCATTTTCTTGTTGCAACAGGCCAATCTCGTATTTGTTTTTGTATTTCTCCAAAATATTAGATCTAGGATTAACTTTCAAAACACTGAGCCATATTTGTTTTGATGATGATTTAGTGTGCGAATAGGGAATATAACAAAATTGATCTGTTTGAGAGGCTGATACATCATAAGTAATGAAATATCAATTAGTTCTATATTTTTAACAAAATTAATTATATAGTTAATTATTTACGTATACGTACCGAGAATAAATGATTCGTATTTGTACTATTTCCCCGATGATAAAACATCAACGACGCCATTTTCCGACTTCTGAGTACATTTCAAAAGCGTAGGATCGTATCATTCATATTTAAAAAGCGTGATCTTCAAATTTAGGAGACCGGGATACTCAAGTTAAATGATATCTGTTAAAATCCCGTAGAAATTAGCTTCATCAGATGCATCTGAGTAATTGTCTCCCTTCACACAAATACCGGAGTTACATGTCTTTCTCCTATGTACATGTTTTTTCGTGTGAAATATATAACCTCTTATAAAATAGATCGGCCAAATTGATGCTTTATTCATCGGCACTTGAACTAATTCTTGAGCCCATATAGGAAAGACACGTGAATCTGTGGAAGTGCATGAATTGAGATATGATCATATATATATATAATTAAAGTTAGTATTTCAAAATTAATAAATTTAATATAATATACATGTCAAATAATTAAACATACATAATTTTTAACCTATATGTTGAACTCTTGTTCTCTTTTCGATGAAATGTCATCTTCCGAAAGATATGGATACGTACATCGAATGTGATCTTCAAACATGCTACAAAAGTAAATATGAAAAATTAATATATATTGCTTGATACAATGAAATGAAATGTAATAAATACAATTAATTGTTTTCATATACCTCTCTAGTGGCCGAAAATATTCATAATTCCATAAAATATATGCATGTGTATATTTATATTCTTTTTCGTAGAGCCATATTTCTTTACATTTACCACTTGTACGACCCATGTGCATAAATATATTCGGTACTACGAGATCCGGATATACAGGAACGTCACATTCATCGAATCTTTGGGGGTAGACATTATATATAGTATATATATATATATATATATATATATATATATATATATATATATATATTATATTACACGATATATCAGCACCACAATTTATCATTCATAATAAAATAAATAATTAATAAAAATAAGAATTAATTTATGGTACCTGTTTTTTGTGTATGTGGGCATCAAAGTAATGTTCCGAGAAGTAAGATATCTCATCATTCATATATGATTCAACAATCGACCCTGCAACATATCGTTTGTTTTTCACCTTGCTTTTCAGTTTTTTAAAAAACCTTTCAAATAGATACATCCACCTATATTGCACATGTCCACTCAGTTCAGGTTCGTATGGTAGATGTACAGGAAGATGCTCCATGACGTCGAAAAATAAAGGCAGAAATATCTTTTCGAAATTGCACAAAATTATGACTATGTTTTCCTTCAGAATTCGAACACGGTTTTTTTGTAATGATCTGCAGCATAGATCACGGAAAAATCCTCCAATTCCTATATATATTACCATCAACAATTAATTACTATATGCAATTATTATTAATTTACGTACTTCAAATATAAAATATATTTATTACTATATATACCTGCTAATGTTAGATGAACGTTACGTGGTAAAAGTTTTGTAAATATAAAATGGAGAAGTCTTTCCATAAAAATATGACAGTCATGGCTTTTCATGTCCGAGAATTTTAGTCAATACATATCCACACAATTTGCTAAATCTACCGTATAGCCATCCGGAAATTTGACATCATTTTTGATACATTCCAATGACCGTTCTTTTGGTTTTTGTGTCAATCGAAATATAGGGAATGGAGCATTACCCCGACCATCCACGTGCAACTCTTTTCGATAGCAAAACTTTGCAATATCCAACCTTGACTTAACTGTATATTTTGATTTCTCTTTCACATTCATAACAGTATTAATGATGTTATCGAACAAATTCTTCTCTATATGCATCACATCAAGATTATGTCGAATGTTAAGATCCGTCCAGTACGGCAACTTCCAAAATATGTTTTCTTTGTGCCAATTATGCTAGCTGCCGTAACCTTCTTCTTTACTTTCATGACCATTTCCTCCGCAGTCAGATGTTTTTAGAGGATTGATAGTTTTTATTCGCTCGTATAAAACTTGTTCGCCTGTCAATGATTATGGAGGATAGTCATTCAAAGCGTGCTTCCCTTTTAAATTTTTTATTTTATTTTTTCGTAACGGGTGAATCTTAGGAAGAAACCTTCCATGACAATCAAACCAACACGTCTTTCTCCCATTTGGTAATTGAAATGCCTTCGTATCATCCATACAAATTAGACAAGCCAATCTTCCATTCGTTGTCCATCCTGACAACATTCCATAACTGAGAAAATCACTTATCGTCCATAGTAACACGACTTTTAGATTGAAATTTTGATTCAACGATACATCATATGCATCAACTCCTGTATACTATAATTCTTTCAACTCATCAATCAAATGTCAGAGGAATATATCCAGACTAGAACGTTGATGATTTGGCCCCGAATTCAGAATTGTTATAAACAAATACTATTTTTTCATACACATGTCCGGTGGCAAGTTATATGTATTGATAATCACCGGCCATAATGAATGATTACGAGACATCCCAAATGGATTGAACCCATCAGTACATAAGCCAAGATAAATATTTCAAGATTCAGCAGCAAATCTAGGATGTAGATATTGAAAAATTTTCCACTCTACAACATCAGATGGATGACTCATTTCTCCGTCTTCTACTTCATGCTCTACGTGCCACCTCATTGTCTATGTGGTTTTCTCGCTTTGATACATTTTTTTAAGTCTATCACCTATAGGTAAATAGCACATACGACTGAAATGTATTCTCGTCTTGCCCTCGCTTGACTTATATCCGGGGGAATCGCAAAATTTGCATTTTTCCCATTTCTCATCTTCTTTCCAGAAGATCATACAATTGTGAACACACACGTCAATTGTATAAAATAGGAGGCCTAAATTTCGCATCAATTTTTCGGTTTCATAATATGAACCTGTTGCCTGATTCTCTTCGGGCAAATATTCTGTAAACAGCTACACACAAGAATCCATACATTTTTCTAGTAAATTAAAATCAGACTTGATGTTCATGAACCGAGCAGCTAAAGATAAATGTGAGTGCCATTCATGAAAACCATCATACAATGGATTTTTTGCAGCTTCTAATATGTTGTAAAAAATTTGTGCTTCTTCATTAGGTCGTTCTTCTTCATTATTATATTCTTCTTCGTTTTGATTATAATACTGATGATCATCAGTCGCTGTCTCACGAAATGCATCCGTCACCATTTCAACATATCTATTACCGGATGTACCAACTGTTTTATCACTAGTATTACCAGGCATACCTCCCTGATTTCTTTGGACATCACCCCGACTAGTACTCGTCCCTAACTGAACATTCAGCTCTTCTATATATTTATACAAAATATAATAATTTGGCATAAATCCTTGACTATATAGATGACTCCATATTTTCCGTCCCGGAATAAATTTATCATTTTTGCAATTAATATAAGGACAAAAAAATTTATATGCGCTACTTGAGCTATTGGTTGACTAATTGTAAAATTCATGAACTGCTACATGCCTTGTGCAAATTCCGCCGATATATTTTTTGTTTCATTATCAATCCTTTTGTATATCCAATCTCTCGAATTATTATAATTTCTCCACATGTTTTAAGATTTTTTTTCCTTCGATTCTACAAATGAAAGAATGGGATGGAGCATATATACAACATTTTGCCACTACTTTGTCACTGTTTTACCACTATTTTGCGACTACAATAGTGTAGTCGCTTAAATGTCGTTATACCTAACACGCACATGTTTTTTATGTTGGCACTTTGCCATCACTTTTTGACTAAAGAGCCACTCCAGAATGTAGTCGTAAATTGGTCGTATTTTCAGTCTCTAAATGGTTGCGTATTGCGACCAATATGCGACTACAGATTTTGGTCACAGTTTTACGACCACTTTGCGAATACTTCTCCGTAGTCGCAAAGTGGTCGCAAAATTGTGGCAAATATGGTCGCAAATTTTGCGACTATGTATGTGGTCGCAAAATATAGTGGCATTTTGCCAGTTTTTTTGTAGTGGTAAGTGTTCTGCCCAATTGTTACTGTAAACCAATATCTCATCGAAGAAAACCAATAGGAATTTTTGGAAGATTGGGTAGAAGACAGGATTCATTAACCCTTGAAATGTACAAGATGCGTTATTTAGACCAAAAGACATGACGAGATATTCGTAATGACCTGAATTTGCTTTGAAAGCAGTCTTGTAAATGTGATCCGAAGACATTGGCAGTTGGTGAAAATTCGAGCATAAATCCAGCTTCGCAAAGCAAAGATAATTGAAAAATATACAATATAACTATAGACCTTGGCAAAAGAGAAGCCCATTTCGACAATGACATATAGCCACAACCAACATATATGCAAAATAACAAGTTATTTGTTTTGTAGCATAGAAAATTATATTTTTTATATCATTAAACATGTATATGTAACTTTAATATTTTAATTTACCTAGTAGTTATATTTTTAAATAAAATGGTTCTAACTCAATATATGACCAATCGAATATAGCAAAGTCATAAGAATGTAAATATATATAAACTAAACAATATAAATAGGTATTTATATTGATATCACTTTATGTAGATTTATAATTTTATAAATCTTATATATGAACGAGTATGATTTTATCACTGATTCATATTTCATGTTTTTAATCAAGTTTAATAGTCTTGTTCTTCGGTACAATATCATTCAATAAAATATAAGCCATATTTATTATCAAAAGCTCTACTTTTTAGTATATCGAATTTAAGATAAGATAAGAATAATGATATTCAAAAAAAATTCACAAATTTAATATGTTAAAGTAAAATATATACATATTTCTATAACATATTATCAAGTATAATATACTGTTTGAAACATAGTGTTCTGAATACACAGAGTCTAACTTACAATTTCACTCACATGTCTATTCCAGTACACATCAACGGCTCTTTGCAAAACCGCCTGACTCCTATACTTTTCGTACAGAAAACAGAGCAACATCGCAGAAGATACATAAGAGTATGGGTAAAGAGTAAAAATTGCACAATCGATTCAATGCGTTAACATTGGAGTAAAACGAAGACAAGTATCATAATGTGATAGGATTGTGTTGAATATAATAGTGTTTGAAAGTTCCACTTATGTTGGTAGACAACAAAAATGAATTAAAAAACAACAAGTTCTTCTCCTTAAAAGTCTCTCTGTTCATGTTCTTTGTTCTTTACTCAAAATCGCACATCTTTTATAGTATCAAAACCATGAATAACATATCTATGGACTTTCTTTCGAATCTCACTTTGAATATTAAGAATTGTGTCACAATCATTCTTACAAAAAAGAATTACATTCTATCGAAGACACAGTTCGAGTTTTTCCTATCTGGTCATAAATAGATCTTGCCCTCCACCTGTGCAACCATTCTCGAACCAAATATCAATGGAACCACAGTTGAAACACCAAATCCAAAATATCAGACATGGTTTAAAGTAGACCAAGTTGTCAAATCCTGGTTTCTCATTTTTTTTTCAGAAGATATTCTAATTTAGTCACTAGTAGCAAGACAACGAAAGATGTCTGGGCTTCACTCTCAAACCACTTCAACCACGTTCTTCTTCAAGGCTCTTTGAACTTCAAAGGCGCTGCCGCTTGCAAAGAACTTTAAAAGGAGATAAAAAAAATGTGTGATTATCTAAAGGGGATAAAAAGCCTATGTGACTATCTGCCTTCAATTGGAAGTCTTGTAACAAAAAAGAGAAAAATCTTTGCTGCACATGTCTTAGGTCGTGAGTATGAACCCATCAAAATCAGCATTGAAGGCTTAATAGATGCTTACCCAGCATCTTCATTTGAAGATATCGTGCCTCGTTTGATTGGATATGTTGACATACTGCAAGGTTATGCCTCTGAGCTCACAGTCTCACCTTACATGGCTTTCAATGCGATGTAGGTGAACCAGGAGAATAGATACTACACCAACAGGTGCAAAGGTGCTAGCTATTTAGACTAAATGGAACAAGAGGAAAAGGGTTCTTTTCAACAAATGACAGAGGCTTCCACCGGCAAATTTCACCCTCGACAAACTAAAAAAATCCTTTTGTTGGAGATAACAGGCCGGTATGTCAAATTTGTGGTAAGCCAGGTCATGCTACTCTCAAGTGTTGGCACAAGTTTAACAATGCCTATCAACAAGAGAATATGCCCAATGCTTTGGCAGCTCTACGAATCATGGATGTCACTGAGCAAACAAGTCAAGAGTGGCATCTGGATATCGGAGCTACCTCACGTGTGACCAAATCTACAAAAAACCTTCATATTCACAACCATATCAAGGAACATATATAGTAATGGTGGGAAACGAAGATTTCATGCTCATAACACACACGAGATCAGTATATTTGTCCATCTTCAGGTATATTGCCTTTAAGAGATGTTTTGGTAGGTCCTGCAGTTGCAAAGTCATTACTTTCAGTTTCAAAACTCACCAAAGATTATCCATGTTCTTTTGAATTTGATGATGATGGTTTCCATGTTAAGGACAAAGAAACTCAAACATTACTGACCCTGGGAAGAAATCGTAATGAACTTTATGAGGATCAACCATATCAAGCGTTTTTCTCCTCTAGGCAGTATTTAGCAAGCAATGTTGTTTGACATAGAAGACCTGGACATGCAAATAAGCAGATCCTCCAACAGCTAGTTTCAAGAAAACTTATTTCAATAAACAAGAGTGATGAAAAAGTGTGTGAAGCATGTAGATTGGGAAAAAGTTGTAACTTACCTTTTTCAGCATCCATTTTCAGTTCTACTCGACCCCTAGAGGAGTTCATTGTGATCTCTAGGATCCTTAACCAACTAAATCAGTTCAAGGTTTTAGTTATTATGTAATCTTTATTGAGCATTGGTCTAGATATTTCAAGTCTTTTGTATTTTTCAAAATCTAGCAGAAAATCAACTAAACAACAAAATCAACACCTTCTAGTGTGATGGAAGTGGAGAATTTAGGAGTCATAAGTTCATATCTCATTTGAAACAATGTGGAATTCAACAACACGTCTCATGTCCACACACCCCTAACAAAATGGGTTCGCAGAAAAAAGACATAAACATATCACAAAGTTGGGATTCTCTATGATGTTCGATGGAAAAGACCCTCAGAAGCATTGGGTAGAGGCCTTCTTCATGGAAAATTTTCTCAGTAATTTACTCCCAATATCAACGCTTGACAATTGTCAAAGTTCATATGAAAAACTATTCAAGAAAGCTCCTAATTATTCAGTTTTAAGATCATTTGGATGCGCCTGTTACCCAACTCTACGAGCATATGCTGCACATAAATTTGACCCAAAAATCCTTAACATGTGTGTTCCTAAGCTATATTGAACGGTATAAAGGATATCGTTGACTGTTTCTTCCAACTAGAAAATTTACATAAGTCGTCATGTCATTTTTGATGAAACTATCTTTCTTTTTGCATATCGATACTTTCATTATGAGCTGAAAAACACCACTATTCTATTGGATGTGTGTCAAAAGAGCTTTATGTACATACAAGATCAAGCAAGGCTGCCCATATCTATTAAACAAACAGAAGCTATGTCTGCAAGAATATCATGTATGTAGGTTCCACTACCAAATTTGCAAACACAAATTGCAGGCAATACATTCCCACCAACAACACCAGTGAACTTCCCAACAACAACACCAGTGAACTTCCCAACAACAACACCAATGAACTTCCCAACAACAGTACCATTGAACTTCCCAACAACAGCACCAGTGAACTTCCCAACAACAGCACCAGTGAACTTCCCAACAACAGTTCCTTCAATGAGCAATGAGACAACTACTTTATGATTACTAGCTCAAAACTCGCACAATCCTAATGCAGTTCAGCAAGGTGATTCTTCAGCTATAGAGAGTGAGTGTCATGGACGTACGTCAGAGCTTGATTCTAATCCTATAGCCTATAGGTGACAACACTCACTCCTCTAAAGACTTGTTAGAATCATCCAACTCATCACATGTCATTCAACAACACTCTATGGTAACTCAATCAAAGGTAAGAACAGTCAAGCCAAATCCAAAATACATACTGCTCACGCATAAGTTACCCATAACCAAAGACAGTAGTTTCTGCTCTAAAGAATCCATGATGGAATAAAGTAATGAAGGAAAGGAATGAATTAAAAAACTGAAGGGAAACACATGGTCTTTAGTTCCCTACGAATCAGAAATGAATGTATTAGGATGTAAATGGGTTTTTCGAACAAAGATACACGTTGATGGAACCCTTGATAAGCTGAAAGCGAAACTAATTGCAAAAGGGTTTCACCAGGAAGAATGACTAGATTATTTGGAGACATATAGTCTAGTGGTACGAATTTCTACTGTTAAGGCAGTTTGACGTAAAAAATGCTTTGTTCCATGGGGATCCCAATGAAATTTTATTTTTGACAGAACATACAAGCTTCGCGGATCACAATAAATTAGATCCAACCTTATTTGTATATAAAAGAAAAAATGATGTAGTGATGCTCCTGTTGTATGTTGACAACATCATCATTACAGAAAATAACAACTTTGTGATTATTTCCTTACTTGATGAATTGAACAATCAATTCAAGATAAAAGATCTGGGATAGCTGCACTATTTCCTTGGAATCTAAATTAAATTTCATCAGGCTGGACTATTCATGTCGCAATAGAAATATAGAGAAGATATGTTCATTATTGAAGGAATGAAAGATTGCTCACCTATGCCAACACCATTACCACTATATCTTGATAAAGTGCCTGACCAACTTACTCTCTTCTTGGACCTAACATCCTTTAGAAGCTTGGCAGGTAAGTTGCAATACTTCACTCTAATCAGGCCAGACATTTAGTTCTCAGTTAATTATGTGTGTCACTTACCAACGTTGTCTAATTTTGCTCTCCTCAAAAGGATATTATGATATGTTAAAAAAACGTTAACTATGTGTATATCCTTTAGACAAAACACTGATTTTACACTCCGAGCCTATAGTAACAGTGATTGGGCAGGGTGTAAGCTTACTAGAAGGTCAATAGAATGCTTTTACACTTTCTTGGGTGATAAAATCATCTCCTACTCATCAAAAAAGTAATTCACTATTTCAAAGAGTTCTACATAAACTGAGTATCGATCTCTTTCATACACTGTTTCAGAAATATCATGGCTAAACTCCATACTTAAAGACTTGGGCGTGCCACAACCAGTTATTCTAGAACTCTATTGTGATATTTTTTTTTCTATCTATCTTACTGCTAATCCAGTTTTATATGCAAGAATAAAATACATTGACATGGATTATCACTATGTGAGGGAAAATGTTGCTTTCAGGTCCTTGATTGTGAATCACATTTCAACTCAACATCAACTTGCAGACATATTCGCGAAGTTATTTCTTCAAGCTTATTTTTATGCATTTCGTTTCAAACTTAGTGTGGATACATCACCCACAACCAGTTTGAAGAGGCATATCAAGCATAACACTCTATATGAGACAGAGTGTTTTGAATCCACAAAGCCCAACCTGCTACTTCACCCACATGTCTCTCCTACGAAGCCCATTACACTTGAACAATTGAAAGAATAAAGGCACATTACACATCAACGGCTCTCTGCAAAGGCGTGCGACTCCTCTGCTTTTCGTACAAAGAACATAACAAACATCATAAAAGATGTGGAAGAGTACGTGCAAAAGTTAAAATTGTACAATCGATTTAATGCGTTAATCTTGAATTAAAACGAAAACAAACACCATAATGTGATAGGATTGTGTTGAATGTAAAAGCGTCTCTAAGTTTGATTTATGTTAGTAGACAAGAAAAATGAATTAAAAAACAATTCAAAATCTATCTTTGTTCTTTGTTTTATATGTATATACTGTATTTTTTACACATTGTATTGACTGGCAAGATAATTTTCTAACATTTAGAATATTAAATACGTATAATTTGTTATTTTCTCTACTATCATGAACAGTATATACTCAAATCCTAGATAAAATATATTATCAAGCTATTTGTTAGATATGTATATGCCGTTTTTTCACATACTACACAATGATATTTAGTTTTAATGTTTAAAATGTTATGAATTTGCGTTTTGATATATTTTTGGTTAAATCAGATAATTTAATTATAAAATAACTAATCTAAATCGATCTGAATCTAAAGTATTTTAAAAATTTTGTTCTAAATTGATTCTATTTTTAATACATATACTGAACTAAATTAAAAAAAAAATCGAATCGAATTAAAAAAATCAAACCAAATTTTTAGCAGCTTTATATGATTTAATTTTCTAAAACTAAAAAATCGAAAACTAAATCTATCCAAAGCTAACTAACCAATTTTATAAAAAATAAATAATATTTCTAATATATTAATTGTTAAATATTTTTATAAAGAAATTTCATTTTCATATATGAAGTATGTCATGGCACACTATAAGAACAATTTAAAACAAATATTATATACGACATAATTTATTAAAATATTTATAAAATTTACATCAATCATATATTTAACAATATATTATATATAAATTGATAATATTTCAAAATAAAAGACAAAAATAATATAAAACAAAATATTATAAATTTTAAAAAATTATTCAAAAAATATAAAATAAAAATTTAGATTAATTGAATATTTATCACATATACAATTATTTACCTATTTAATAATATTATCTATCTAAAATATAAATAATTTAAATTTATTTAATAATATAATTTTATTATATATTTTATTTGTATAGTCAATATTAAAAATTAAAAATATTTTTAAATAAAAAGTTTAAAATATACATATTTAATTGAGAAATTGACTAAAATAACACTATTTCAAATTTTAGTTTCAAATATAGTAATAATTATTTAAATTTTCAAAAATAACAGAAATTTAATATTAAAATAATTAAAAAAATTTCTTAATAAAAAAATTAAAATATAAATTGAAAAAAATTAAATTAACAATATGTTTTACTTTTATACACAGTTGATTTAAAATAAACATATTATTTTAAAATTTTATTTTTATTGTGTTAATTTTAGAAAATAAAATTAAAATAGTGTTATTTTAAAATATTATTTTATTTAATTTATATTTATTAAATAAATAATTTTGATATATAAATATTTTTTTCGTATGCAGGTCTAAATGTAGTATGTTCTTAAAAAAGGGTACATCTGCAAATATAACAAAGTTTGACTTCGCTTAGATTTCACAGTATCTTAGGCTATACAAGTGTTGCGATTACACAAAGCTCAGTCCACGTGGCACTTGTCTGTCCAAACCAGTATTAAGGTTTCAATCAAAGTAGAAGAAGAAGACAGTCCGTATTTTTTCTTCTTCTTTTTCTCACAAAAACCCAAAGTCTCCTTCTCCTTCTCCGGTTCAATATTTTCAATCTTTCTTCTTCTAATCAACCCTAAAACCCTAGTCTTCAGATCCCTAATTTCACCCTTGACAATTGCCTTTCCCTCTAATTCGTGATTTTTCTATTATCTGATCAGTAATCGGATCTCGGTTTAAATCAGAATCAGAATATCTAAAAATTGATGATGAGGAAGAGGGAGAGAGAGAACCCTTGTTCGGTTTGTGGACATTATCATAAGTACGAGGCAGGAGAAGTATGTGGAATCTGTGGCCATCGTATGCCGATTTCCTCTGATATTGTTGCTACAAAAGTCCAAAGCGCTTTTCCATCGGAGATTTTGCCGGAGTTTCTCTACCTCGGAAGCTACGATAACGCCTCTCTCTCTGGGCTTCTCAAGACTCAGGGAATTTCTCGTGTTCTTAATGTGAGTTTTTTTTTAGTGTCTCTTCAATTCGTTAGAGTCTTAAGCTTAAATATGTTTAAAGAGTGGAAATTAGTTTATGTATGATTGGTTTAAACAAAAACAAAAAGGAAAAGCACCAAACAAAAAAATCTGAACTTTACACATTCGGCCGAAAACACTAACTTTGTCATAAACTTAAATAAATCACTCAATTTTTGTTAATTTACTATTTTTAATCCAAACTTTCGATGATCCTGCCAAATTAATCCCGACGTTAATTAATTGAACAAATTAAGTTAACACAAATGACCACTGACATAAGTCAATAACATAACAACAACATTCAAGACCTTCTCACTATAGTTTATTGCTATGGTAAACTTGTGTGTTATTGGTATTGACTCTTTTTGTTTGCTCTGTTTGAACAGACGGTTCCTTTGTGTCAGAATCTCTACAAGAATTCATTCACTTATCATTGCCTTGCTGATGAAAAAGTCTTACAGTTTGATGATGCTATCAAGTTCTTAGGTTTGGTTTCTATTTTTCACTGATCTTTTTTTCTTATTAGTATTTGGTGTTTAATCAATCTAAATGTTACTGTGTAGACCAATGTGAGAAAGACAAAGCACGTGTTCTTGTGCACTGCATGTCGGGGAAAAGCAGGTGAGTTTTATTTATCATTCTCGTGCAAACTATAAATCAGCTTTCTTAACATTGCCATGAAACAGATGAACACAGGGACTAATCTGGACATTTTGGAATGATTTTTTCTGTTTTATTCTTAGAGAGAAACAACTTTTGAAGTTCATTTTAGCGTTGATCTTTCCTGTGTTTCGATTACGTGATAGATCACCAGCGGTTGTTATAGCATACTTGATGAAACGTAAAGGGTGGAGACTCGCTGAGAGTCATCAATGGGTTAAACAACAGAGACCCACAATTGACATAAATCCAGGCAAGTACACACACTTAGGATTAAGCAAGTGAGAATCTTTATCGTTCTTGAAACTGCTCTGCTCATTTTGCCATTTTTTCTCGCCTCAGGGTTTTACCAACAACTGGAGGAGTTTGAGCAGACGATTTTCGGATCAAGAGAAGGGATGATGTCTGCAATGAATAGTAACGATGCTCCAACGTTTGGGTTTGGCTTCCCTAAAGTTAGTAATCAAGCGCAAGCCTCTGTGTTCAACAATGCTACTGCTGCTTCTATATTTTCATCTCCTGCCTCAAGTATCCCTCCTCAAGAGTTCACTTTTGGAGCAGCTCCACCAAAGCCGACATCAGGCGCTGATGTTACCATGGATGCCTCGTAAAACCAAATCATCACATTCTGCAAGAATATCCACCGAAGAAACATACTGCTTTGAAAATGTATCCTTTTTTGTTTGTAAATGGAAATTGGTGCTTGTTTAAAGAATTTGGGTTTGAGAGATTACATGAGATGAATCTTTGTTCTTTTGAATCTCTTTACTGAAGGAAGCATCTTTGTCTGGTTTACTCTTCATTCTCTTATTACTCTGTGTCTATCTTGACAGCGAAATACCATTACGCCAGTTATGGCAAGCCACACTAAGCTGGGTCTTGTCTGTTTGTCTTACCCTTCAAAGCAAACAAAGCCCTTGAGATCATTTAGTGCAGACTTAGCAAAATCTCTTTTCCTTCACCATGATGAACTTTAGTAAATGTATGAATAAATTCAAAGAAATTATATATTGATGCAAAGGCAAATGCCCAAGCTACCAAAAGGACAAATACTAGGTTGTCAGTGAGGACAAAGTGAATCAGTGAGCTTGTTGATTCTAGTCTAGTCGTCTACAACTTTTTGGGTTTTTGCCTAACATTGCTACTCACCTAATCCTCAGTATTCGATTTGACGCTTATTTTCATTTTTGTCAATTAGTCTTTCTTTTCACAATACGAGAAAATGTTGGAAATCCGACAGCCGATGAAATATCGATGGTTTGTTTGATTGTTACTTTTTTGTCGGAATTTTTCAAAAAATGAAATTGCAACGGATTTCGGACAATAGTGTATAAAAAATTAACCGTTGTAAATCCATCAGAAAAATCACATTTTCATTTATAATATTACCACGGCAACAAAGTGCAAGTGGTTACTTAGGTCTGATTGATATTGACCTGGTGGTTGACTTAACTATGATTTAGAATTTGAGGAAAATAGGAAATATTGAACGTGAGATTATTCATAATAAATCATTAGTTGAAGTATCACTGGTTTGAACTGGTACAATATGAGTAGAACTAGTTTTTGGAGGAGTAGGTTGCGTTAGAACTTAGTTTTACAGAAGTGATTTTCGATTATTTTTTGGTGAGTTTTTTGACGAAAACGTTCGTCAGAATAACTGGTTATAGTGTATGATATGATTATCGCCATGAACACTATAATTTAGTGTATTCATATGTTATATTCGAAATTCGTTTGAATAATAAATGAATGTCTATAGTGGATTGTTTGATAAACATAAAATGAACAAATATAATTTGTTTTACATTAGAAATGAGAGATGAAATCTGATAACATATAGAAGTAAAATTTTCTCCTGATCAAAAATCTTTACCTATATTTTAGGGATTACAAAATTATTCTACAAGATATTTTGAACAAATTTAGATCGATGAAAAGATCTAATATCTTCTATATATAGTGGATTGTTTGATAAACATAAAATAAAAAAACGTAATCTGTCTCACATTAAAAGTTAGAGGTGAAATCTCTTTTGTATATCAAACGGAGAATTTATAACAAAACTCAAAACCTTGAATACACTTTGGTGTATTAGTGAAAAGAAATATTTGGACCGAACTCGAGTTTCGAGTTTTTGAAGTTTAGTGTAAGGTTTGTATCCTCTAGATCTTAACCAGTTAGCCTCTTACGGATTGAATCAAGAAAAGAAAAGAAAGACATGAAAATTTTTACAAGTTCGGGGTAAATCCGCCACTTACGTCTTGCCTTAAGAACACTTCCGGAATCTACTAACTCCGAGCTCAAACCCGAGCTCAAACCCAAGCTCCTTAATCCGAGAATTACAAACAAAAGAGTACTTCTCTCTTTCAAGATCTCTCTCTCTCTCTCTCTCTCTCTCTCTCTCTCTCTCTCTCTCTATTTTCTCTCTCGCATACTCTTCCTCTATTTTACAACTTCTGAACAGAGTAGTACGTATTAATGAAGACAATGACAACTTATATATTACTGAGAAAAATAGAGAAACTCTCTCAATAACTTAGAGACTTTGAAACCTTCTGATTAGCTTAGAAGATTAAGGACACTTTTCCACATATCTCTACTTTTTCCTTCATATTCTATTCCTCGATCTTGCTAGTGAACTCCTCTTCCGGAACATAAGCAAATTGCTTACAAATTTGAATCCTATGATTCCCTGAGATTCTCCATCTCAGCCTTCGAGACACACTTTCGAACTTAAGCCTCTGTTACTCTGAGAACCTTTAGAGCATCAGATAATTTCCCTACGGGAACCACCTTGGTAAATACATCTGCCGGATTGATCAAAGTAGCTATCTTCACCACTCGTATCACGCTTTCGTTGATTAACTCTCGAATGAAATGATACTTAACAGCTATATGCTTGGTCTTTTCATGGAACACATCATTCTTAGCTAAGACAATAACACTTTGAGAATCATTAAGCAAATTTACCTCTCCATGTTCAAAGCCTAACCCACTCATTAGACCTTTTAACCAAACTGCCTTCTTTGCTGCTTCAGTTAAGGTAATGTACTCTATTTTTGTGGTGTAGAGAGCGACAACCTTCTGAAGACTGGACTTCCAACTTATTGCATTTCCTCCAACAATAAACAAATTCCAGTAATCGACCTTCTCTTGTCTTGATCAGCTGCAGAATCACAATAGCTTTTGATCACAAATTCTCCTTCAGCTGCGTAGTTTAACTTCATCTGTGTTGTATCTACTTCACTGCTTACAGTGTTCCTTGATTGGTCTACTCATAAACCTGCAGACGAGACCCACTGAATATGCAAGATCAGATCGAGTTCCAATCATTGAGTACATGAGACCTCCCACTGCACTTTGATATGGAACTGTGTTCATCTGATCTTGCTCATCTCAACTCTCTGACAGTGGCTGATTTTAACCTGAAGTGAGCTCTTATAAGTGTTGATACAACTTTGGATTGATCCATTCCAAAGTTGCTTAACACCTTCATCAAATAACCCTCCTGAGAAATCGACAAAGTATTCTCACTTTTGTTTCTGATTATCTCCATTTTTAAAATCTTTTTAGCTTCTCCCAAGTCTTTCATATCAAACTCGGTGCTAAGAAGAATCTTGTCCTTAGAAGCTATTAGGATGTCATCCACATAAAGCAGGAGATATATATAGCTCCTGTTTTCCAACTCCTTATAGTATATGCAAATATCGTATTCACTTCTCCTATAACTATTCATTTGCATAAAATCATTGAACCTGAGGTTCCACTGTATTGGAGACTGCTTCAAGTCATATAGGGATCTTTTTAAGAGACATACTTTATCAGGATGCCTTTCATCTACATACCCTTTACGTTGTTCCATGAGAATATATGTTCATCTAAACTTCATTGTAAGAATGTTGTCTTTACATACATTTGCTAAAGCTCCATGTTGAAGTGAACAACCATTGAGAGTATAAACATGATGCTTACATGTTTTGCTACTGGAGAAAATGTTTTTGATAATCAATTCCTTCTTTTTTGGAATACCTTTTGGCTACAAGTCTAGCCTTGTACCTAGGTGCCTATACTCCACTTATCCCAGCTTTCCTTTTGAACACCCATTTGCAACCTATGGGTTTTTGAGTATTATTTCTATTCACCAATATCCATGTCTTGTTCTTTTGTAAGGATCTCATCTCTTCCTCAGCTGCTTCAATCCATTTAGCATTGTTTGCATCATTAAGAGCTTCTTGATAGCTCAATGGTTCAGGTCTACCTCCATCTTCACTAGTCACATAGGCATAGCCTGCCACTCTATTCTCTTCATCTTCTTCTTCCAATTTCTCGTAATCCTGAAATTTTACAGGAAGCCTGACCTGTCTTCTAGGTCTATCCTGAGCCAATTGATAATTACTCAGGTTTTGATCTTTTGATTTTGTATGGTCTGAATCTTCTGGTTCTTTAGCTTCTACAGGTGAGGTGAGGATAGTAGGTTGCTCAGAAGCTCCACCTTGAGAGTTATGTGAACTACTCAAGAGATCACTTGAAATTTCCACACTAGAAATGATGTTAGTTAAATTTAAATTGATTTTTTTACCTGTTTGGAGAGCCTTTTTGTAGTCCTTGTACATTTGATCCTCTCTAAACACTACATTGCGATTGATCACACATCTTTCCTCTTCCATTAACCACACCCTGAAACCCTTTACTCCTTCCGGATAACCTGTAAAGACTCCTATCTTGGCCCTTGGATTCAGTTTACCTTCATTTGAATGCACATAAGCGATGCAGCCAAAGCTTTTCATGTTGGAGATGGTTTGGCAGAAGTCCAAAGCTGCTCTGGAATTTGAAAGTTGATGGCTGAAGAAGGAGTGTGCTTAATCTGGTAAACTGCAGTAGCAGCTACCTCAATCCAAAACTTCTTTTCAAGACCACTTTCACTCAGCATACTTCTAACTTTATTCAAGATGGCCCGTCTAATCTCTCTACAATCCCATTCTACTAGGGTGTGTATGTGCAGGTTTTGTGTCTAACAATACCCTCGTCTTTGCAGAATTTCACGAATTTGGCATTGCAAAATTCGAGTCCATTATCGGTTCTGGGTTTCTTCACTTTCCTTTCACACTGAACTTCAACCATTTTCTTCCACTCTACGAACTTGTTAAAGGCTTCATCTTTTGTTTTAAGAACGAAAATCCAGACCTTTCTTGACCAGTCATCTATCAAAGAAAGAAAATATTGACACGGACCTAAGCTTGGGGCGACATTAGGAGATCTCCACAGGTCAGAGTGCTGGAGAGACTCTAGCTCGCTGTACAGCACTTTCTAGAGACTCAAGAGTGATGGGTTAATGGTGACCCTTCAGCTGGCTGTAGAGCACTTTCTGGAGGATCTAAGTGAGGATTGAGTAGAGAGGTGGATCGAAAGACGCCACACAGATTATGGAAGATCTGTGATAAGTCTAGAGCACTCAAGCTTCAAGGATTCTCACACAAGAAGGCTGGAGGTGTCAACTCCTTTTTAAGGAAGAAAAACTAGGTTTTTATTTCATAAAACTTAAGTGATTACATGCTGAGAAGGGACTTTATATAAAAGTCCAGCAGCAGGTGCCTTATAGGGCTGAAAATACATTATAATGAAAGGACTAAAGCAAAAATAACAACAAGACATTAGGACCTAATGAAAAATAAAAGACTTTAAACTTAACAGTCACATTCCTATAAAAACAAGCAAATAAACTTGTTAATTCAAACATAAGAATTTTAAATACACACCTTGGTCTCTTGTAGCTCCTTATAATGCTTTCTTAAGTTTGTTTAGCAATGATGAACAATGTTGTATCTCTGAAGCTTTGTAAAACTGGAAGGAGTGAAATTGTGGTAGTCTTTAGTTGTTCATAGTCTCCTTCTTGTAATTCTTTAGTAAGTTTAGCTTCATGGAATTCTCCATCTTCTATGATTGTTATGAGACTCTCGACAGACTTGTTGAACATCTTACTAAGGTTTCTTGTGCCTGATCTTGTTCTTGGAGCTTGTCTCATAATAGGTATATAAATGGGCTCTTCCTCAGCTTCTAGTTAGCTAGTATTGATGTCCTCATCATCTCCTCCCTCTTGAAAAGGTTCTGTCCTCAGAACAGGTTCATCTGCATGAAAAGGAGCAAGATGAGTAATATTAAAAGTAGGAGATATGGTCATCTCACCTGGCAGCTCAAGCTTATAGGCATTGTTGTTGATCTTCTCTCAAACACGAAAAAGACCATCTCCTCTTGGAGAAAGCTTGGATTTCCTTTGGTTGGGGAATCTTTCATGTTTCATGTGCAGCCATACCCAATCTTCAGGTTCAAATGATAAGTCTTTTCGGTGTTTATCTGCATTTCTTCTATACTGCTCGGTTCTCTTTTCCAAGTTTTCCTTGACCTTTTGATGAATCTTCTTAACATAATCTACCTTGGTTTCTCCTTCACTAGACATAACATCTTGAGGTAAAGGTATAAGATCCAGTGGGGTAGTAGGAGTAAATCCATAAACCACTTCAAAAGAAGAAAGTTTAGTTGCTGAATGTTTAGCATGATTATAAGCAAACTCAATGTACGGTAAGCAAGACAACCAGTTTCTTAGATTCTTATCGACCGTGGCTCTCAACAATGTTGAAAGAGTTTGGTTTACTACCTCTGTTTAACCATCGGTCTGTGGGTGGCAAGTAGTTGAGAAGAGCAGCTTAGTTCCCAAATTTTTCCATAATATCTTCCCGAAATGACTTAGAAATTTGGTGTCACGATCTAAAACGATTGTTCTGGGAACTCCATGTAGGCGCACTACTTCTTTAGAAAAAGATCAGTTATTTGTGTAGTATCATTAGTCTGGTTACATGGTATAAAATGAGCCATCTTTGAGAACCTGTCTACAACTACAAAGATAGAATCCTTGTGATTGATCTTCGGCAGACCTAAGATAAATTCCATAGAGATATATACCCAAGGTAGGTTAGGAATGGGCAAAGGCATATAACAACCATAGGGATGTGACCTGGATTTTGCTTTCAAGCAAGTGATGCACTTAGCACAGAATCTTTCAACATCTCGTTTTAGATGTGGCCAGTAGAAATGTTCCATAAGTACACTCAATGTCTTATCTCGGCCAAAATGACCCATGAGTCCTCCTCCATGAGCTTCTCCAATCAATAGTTCTCTCATTGATCCATGAGAAATACAAAAACGCTTTTCCTTAAACAAAAATCCATCATGTTGATAAAACATACCATATGCAGCCTTGTTGGTCTCCTTAAACAATTCTTAAAAATCTGGATCAGTTTCATACATTGTCTTGATGTGTTCAAATCCCATAATCTTAGCTTCCATTATGCCGATGAGAGCATGTCTCCTTGATAAAGCATCATCCACAATGTTATCTTTACCTTTCTTATATTTGATCACATAGGGAAAAGTCTCCACAAACTCAAGCCACTTTGCATGCCTCTTCGTAAACTTAGTTTGTCCTCTTAAGTGCTTGAGCGTCTCATGATCTGTATGGATAACAAACTCCTTTGACAGTAGGTAATGTTGCCAAGTTTCAAGAGACCTTACCAAAGCACAGAGCTCTTTATCGTATGTGGGATAGTTAAGTGAAGCTCCACTAAGTTTCTCACTGAAGTAAGCCACTGGTTTTCCTCCTTGCATTAGGACAACTCCTATACATCTTCCAGAAGCATCACATTCAATTTCAAAGGTTTTATCAAAGTTAGGAAGTACCAAAACACGCGCATGTGTGAGGCTATCTTTCAGCTTGTTGAATGCCTTCTCTTGTGCTGGTCCCCATTTGAACTCCACATTCTTCTTAATTACTAAAGTAAGGGGTGCAACAACAGTACTAAAGTCTTTGATAAATCTTCTATAGAAACTAGCCAATCCATAGAAACTCCTCACATGTCCGATTGTTGTTGGGGTTGGCCAATCTTGAATTGCTTTGATCTTTTCTTCATCGACCTTTAAGTCCTGGAAACTTACAACAAATCCTAGGAATACAACTTGATCAGTGCAGAAAGTACATTTCTTAAGGTTAGCATAAAGGTTTTCAGCCCTAAGCGTTTCAAGTACCTGCTCAAGATGTCGTAAGTGATCTTCAAGATTAGAGCAATAGATTAGAATGTCATCAAAATAAACTACTACGAACTTACAGATAAATGCTCTTAGGACGTGGTTCATGAGTCTCATGAAAGTACTTGGAGCGTTTGTGAGTCCAAATGGCATGACTAGCCATTCATACAATCTTTGTTTGGTTTTAAACTCTGTCTTCCATTCATCACCTTCTTTCATTCTCACCTGATGATATCCACTTCTTAGATCAAGTTTTGAGAAGATAGTTGCTCCATTGAGTTCATCTAGCATGTCATCAAGTCTTGGAATTGGATATCGGTATTTGACAGTGATATTGTTGATTGCTCTACAATCAACACACATTCTCCAAGTTCCATCTTTCTTAGGCACTAGAAGAACAGGAACATCACATGGGCTTAGACTTTCTCGGATATAGCCCTTAGACATTAGGTCTTGTACTTGTCTTTCCAGCTCCTTTGCTTCTTCTAGATTCACTCTATAGACAGATCGGTTTGGCAATGGTGCTCTAGGAACAAGATCAATATGATGCTCGATTCCTCTTATAGGTGGCAATCCTGGTGGTATCTCTTCTGGAAAAATATCAGTGAATTTGTCAAGAAGCTCTAGAATAGCAGCAGGAAATTCCTCCTTTTCTTGCCCTGAAAACAACACTTCTTTAAAGATCATTAGTAGCACCTCTTCTTTAGAATCAAGAGATTTCAAAACAGTGGCATGTGTTACATAAAGGTTAGTTTTATTTAGCTTTTCTCCTTTAGACATAGTTTGTTGCATCTCATGCACGTCCTGTGGAGTTAAAGGTGCTAACCTATGTTTCTTGTTATTGTGCATGAAGGTATAGTGATTGGTGCATCCATTGTGTAATGATTCTTTGTCAAATTGCCATGGACGACCTAGAATTAGATGTCCAGCTTGCATAGGCACCACATCACACACAACTTGATCTCCATACTTGCCTATGATGAATGGTATGATGACTTGTTTTGCGTTTTTTAGCTCAGTTTCATCGTTCATCCATTTGAGCTTGATGGTCGAGGATGTTTTGTCTTTCGTAACCCTAACTTATCAACCAAATACTTGCTGGCTACGTTAGTACAAGAACCACCATCTATGATCAAGCTACATACCTTAGAGTATATTGTGCATCGAGAATGGAAAATGTTTTCTCTTTGTATAGTTTCTGGTTCAAAAAGAGCACTGAGGGATCTCCTTGTAACTAGAAGCTCTCCGGTATCAGGATAGTCCACAACTTCTTCCTCAGAGTTTTCTGGTTCATACTCGTCTTCATCTTGAGACTCATATTAGCCATTTGATTTAAGGATCATAACTCTCTGGTTTGGGCATTCTCTTGCATAATGGTTTTTTCCCTGATATTTAAAACAGGTTATGTCACGAGATCTTTGAGTTGGAGTTTTACCTTGCTCTGGTGTATTGTTTTTAGACGTTTCAGCAATGGATTTCTTGAATCTGGATTCTATGTCGATGGCCTTTCCTTTGTCCAGAGCCTTTTGAGGTTGTTGATTCCAGGTAGACTTGCTACGATTTGCTGAGATAGTCTTCCTTTTTATGTGCTGCTCGGCCTGAACCGCAAGATGCAGCAACTCGCCCAGATCATGATAGGTTTGTCTCTTCACTTTTCCAGAAATTCGATCTTGCAGACCATCTAGGAATTGAGCCATCAAAGTTTCTTCTGAATCTTCAGTCTCCAACCTGTTTCTAAGCATTTCAAACTCATCAAAGTATTCTTCAACAGATTTAGAACCTTGAGTTAGTTTTCTAAATTTCTTTTGCAACTCTCTGTAGTAGTATGCAGGGACATATATCCTCCTTAGTTGGAACCTCATGTCTTCCCAAGTAGTGATCTGACCATGTCTATGTCTTTTTCTTTCAGACACATCTCTGTCCCACCAAGCTAGAGCGCTTTCAGTGAGTTGAGCAGCTGCTAGAGACACGTTTCTCTGATCTGAGTAGTTGTAATACTCAAATATGTATTCCATACGCCTTTCCCAATCAAGGTAGGCATCTGGATTAACCTTTCCAGCAAAGGTTGGTGCCATGAGCTTTACTTCTCTATTTCCATGCCAAGATTCTTCTACTCTATCTCTGTCACGTTGATATTGTCTTCTTGGTCTATGATTATGATCAGGTTCCGGTGGAAAATCATCTTCTAAGTCAGCTATTTCATCCTCCTCATGATTCACACGTTGGGCATTCACATTTCTGATTGGATTTCTGCGAATTGGTGGTGGTTGTTCTATTCTTGTCATGCGATCTCCTAGGTTCTGAAGTTGAATCTGAATAGCGGCAAGCATCCGAGCAACATTCACATCTACTGGTTCTCCCATAGTCACACAATCTGTCTCACACTAAACAAACAGATCAAGTGCAAAAGAAGTCGAATACACATAATCAAAAACAACTTAAAATGGACATAACTAGTTGCAGTAGCAAAAGAAGTCGAATAGACACAATCAAAACAACTGAAAATCGACAAATCTAGTTGCAGTAGCAAAGGAAGTCAAATAGACACAATCAAGAACAACTAAAAATTGACAGATCTAGTTGCAGCAGCAAGGAAGTCGAATAGACACAATCAACACAACTGAAAATCGATAGATTTAGTTGCAGAAACACAAGCTATCAACAACTAAGGATGTTACTGGTTTCTAACACACTAAAACAACAGATTGGGGTTCGATTTTTATGGGTTTTATGAAGAGTTGCAGTTTGACAGCAAGTTAACAAAGAAATAACAGAGTAAAAAAACGAAAATGGGGGTAGATAAACTAGAATATGAGCGATTAAGCTCTGATACCAGAGGATGCAGGAACAAGAGGACTTGTTCGAGCAAGGGGATCTGCTGGAGAGACTCTAGCTGGCTGTACAGCACTTTCTAGAGACTCAAGAGTGATGGGTTGATGGTGACCCTTCAGCTGGCTGTAGAGCACTTTCTGGAGGATCTAAGTGAGGATTGAGTAGAGAGGTGGATTGAGAGACGCCACACAGATTATGGAAGGTCTGTGATAAGTCTAGAGCACTCAAGCTTCAAGGATTCTTACACAAGAAGGCTGGAGGCGTCAGCTCCTTTCAAAGGAAGAAAAACTATGTTTTTATTTCATAAAACTTAAGTGATTACATGATGAGAAAGGACTTTATATACTAGTCCAGCAGCAAGTGCTTTCTAGGGCTGAAAATACATTATAATGAAAAATAACAACAAGATATTAGGACCTAATACAAATAAAAGACTGTTAAACTTAAAAGTCACATTCCTACAAAAACAAGCAAATAAACTTGTTAATTCAAACATAAGAATTTTAAATACGCACCTTGGTATCTTGTAGCTCCTTATAATGCCTTCTTAAGTTTTTTTAGCAATGATGAACAAGGTTGTATCTCTGAAGTCTTGTAAAACTGGAAGGAGTGAAATTGTGGTAGTCTTTAGTTGTTCATAGTATCCTTCTTGTAATTCTTTAGTAAGTTCAGCTTCATGGAATCCTCCATCTTTTATGATTGTTATGAGACTCACGACAGAATTGTTGAACATCTTACTAAGGTTTCTTGTGCCTGATCTTGTTCTTTGAGCTTGTCTCATAATAGGTATATATATGGGCTCTTCGTCAGCTTCTAGTGAGCTAGTATTGATGTCCTCATCATCCCAAACTATGTTATGTCATGCTTTATGCTTCATTTATAAGCCTTTACTTAATGAGCACCAATGATCAGTTTAGAATGATCACTTTAACTGGCTGATCAACTTGACCTGTCCGCACTAAATCGTTTGTAACTTTTGATTTAGAGCTTAGAATGACACGAATCTAATGCCCACGTTAAGCTAGCTCAATTTTCTATATTGTAACAAAATTTGAGACAAAAATCGACACGACAAAGCTTCCAAGTAATCCAATCTATCAAAAAATGTGTGATGTCATGCATTATGATTCATTTATAATCCTTTACTCAATGAGCAGCAATGATCAATTTAGAATAATCAATTGAACTGGCCGATCAACATGACATGTCCGCTCTCAATCATCTATAACATTTGATTCTGAGTTTGGAATGACACGAATCAATTGCCCACGATAAGCTAGAAACAATTTCTATATGTTGACAAAATTTGAGACATAAATAGAGACGAGAAAGCGTCCAAGTGATCCAATCTATCACAAACTGCGTGATGCCATGCCTTAGACTTCATTTATAAAATCTTATTTAATGAGCACCAATGATTATTTAAGAATGATCATTTTAACTGGTCAATCAACTTGGCATGTCCACACTAAATCGTTTATAACGTTTGATTTAGAGTTCAGAGTGACATGAATCCAATGCTCACGTTAGCTCAATGTTTTATGGTTTGACTAAATTTGAGACGGTAATAGAGACGACAAAGCGTCCAAGTAATCCAATCTATGCAAAACGGTCTCATGACATGCACTATGTTTCATTTATAAGCCATAACTTAATGAGCTCCAATGATGAGTTTAGAATGATCACTTTAACTGGCCAATCAACTTGACATGTTTGCACTAAATCTTACGCAACTTTTGATTTAGAGCTTAGAATGACACGAATCTAATGCCCACGTTAAGCTAGCTCAATTTCTATATTGTAACCAAATTTGAGACAAAAAATAGACATGACAAAGCTTCGAAGTAATCCAATATATCCAAAACTTTATGATGCCATGCATTATGTTTCATTTATAAGCCTTTAGTCAATGAGCAACAATGATCAATTTAGAATAATCAATTTAACTGGCCGATCAACTTGACATGTCCACACTAAATCGTCCGTAACATTTGATTATGAGCTCAGAATGACACGAATCCAATTCACACGATAAGCTAGAAAAATATTCTATACTTTGACAAAATTTGAGACAGAAGTAGAGACGACAAAGCGTCCAACTAATCTAATCTATCACAAACTGCGGGATGTCATGCCTTAGGCTTCATTTATAAGCTTTTACTTAATGAGCACCAATGATCATTTTAGAATGATCATTTTAAGTGCCCGATCAAGTTGGCATGTCCGAACTAAATCCTCTATAACGTTTGATTTAGAGCTCAGAACGATATGAATCAAATGTCCACGTTACCCTTGCTCAATTTTCTATGGTTTGACAAAATTTGAGACAGAATAGAGACCACAAAGCGTCCAACTAATCCAATCTATCCAAAACTGTGGTATGCCATGCATTATGCTTCATTTATAAGCCTTTACTTATTGAGCACCAATGATGAATTTAGAATGATCACTTTAACTGGCCAATCAACTTGACATGTACGAACTCAATCGTACGCAACTTTTGATTTAGAGCTTACAATTACACGAATCCAATACACACATTAAGCTAGTTCAATTTTCTATATTGTGACAAAATTTGATACAGAACTAGATACGAAAAAGCGTACAAGTAATCCAATCTATCCCAAACTGTGTAATGCCATGCATTATGCATCATTTATAAGCCTTTACTCAATGAGCACCAATTTTCTATATTTTGACAAAATTTGAGATAGAAATAGAGACGACGAAGCGTTCAAGTAATCCAATCTATTCCAAAATGCGTGATGCCATGATTTATGCTTCATTTATAAGCCTTTACGTAATGAGCACCAATGATCAACTTAGAATGATCATTTTAACTGGTCAATCAACTTGACATGTTTGCACTAAATCGTCCATACCTTTTGATTTTATAGCTCCGAATGACACGAATCCAATACCCACATTAAACTAATTCAATTTTGTATATTGTTACAAAATTTAAGAGATAACTAGATACAACAAAGCGTCCAAGTAATCCAATCTATCCCAAACTGCGTGATGCCATGCCTTTTGCTTCATTAATAAGCCTTTACTTAGTGAAAACCAATGATCAGTTTAGAATGATCATTTTAAATGCCGATCAATTTTACATGTCTACACTAAATCATTTGTAACTATTGATTTAGATTTTAGAATGACACGAATCCAATGTACACGTTAAGCAAGCTCAACTTTCTATATTGTGACAAAATTTGAGATAGAAATAGATACAACAAAACGTCCCAATAATCCAATCCAGCCCAAACTACGTGATGCCATGCATTACTTTTCATTCAGAAGCTTTTACTTAATGAGCACCAATGATCAGTTTAGAATGATCATTTTAACTGGCCGATCAACTTGTCATGTATGCACTAAACCGTTCGTAACTTTTGATTCATAGCTCAGAATGACACGAATCCAATGCCTACGTTAAGCAAGCTCAATTTTCTGTATGCTAACAAAATTTGAGACAACGATTGATACGAAAATGAGTCCAAGTAATCCAATCTATCCAAAACTGTGTGATGCCATGCCTTATGCTTCATTTATTAGCCTTTACTTTAGTATAGAATGATCACTTTAACTGGCCGATCACTTGACATGTCCACACTAAATCATCTATAACTTTTGAATTAGAGCTTAGAATGATTGGAATCCAATGCCTACGTTAAGGTAGCTCAATTTTCTATATGCTAACAAAATTTGAGACAACAATTGATACGAAAATGAGTCCAAGTAATACAAACTATCCGGAACTCTGTGTTGCCATACATTATGATTCATTTATAAGCTTTTACTCAATAAGCACCAATGATAAGTTTAAAATGATCACTTTAACTGACCGATCAACTTGACATATCCACAATAAATCATCCATAACTTTTGATTTATTGCTCTAAATGACACGAATCCGATACCCACATTAAGCTAATTCAATTTTGTATATTGTCACAAAATTTGAGACATAACTAGACAAACCAAAGCATCCATGTAATCCAATCTATCCCAAACTGCGTGATGCCATGCCGTTTGCTTCATTAATAAGCCTTTACTTAGTGAGCACCAATGATCAGTTTAGAATTATCATTAAACTGGACGATCAATTTGACATGTCCACACTAAATCATTCGTAACTTTTGATTTAGAGCTCAGAATGACACAAATCTAATGTACCCGTTAAGCTAGCTCAACCTTCTATATTGTGACAAAATTTGAGACGGAAATAGGTATGACAAAGCATCCCAATAATCCAATCCAGCCTAAACTACGTGATGCCATGCATTACTCTTCATTCAGAAGCTTTTACTTAATGAGCACCAATGATCAGTTTAGAATGATCATTTTAACTGGCCGATCAACTTGTCATGTCTGCACTAAACCGTTTGTAATTTTTGATTTATGGCTCAGAATGACACGAATCCAATACCTACGTTACGCTAGCTCAATTTTCTGTTTGCTAACAAAATTTGAGACAACAATTGATACGAAAATGAGTCCAAGTAATCCAATCTATCTAAAACTGTGTGATGCCATGCCTTATGCTTCATTTATTAGCCTTTACTTAGTGAGCACCAATGATCCGTATATTATCACTTTAACTGGCCGATCACTTGACATGTCCACACTAAATCATCTGTAACTTTTGAATTAGAGCTTAGAATGATAGGAATCCAATGCCTACGTTAAGCTAGCTCAATTTTCTATATGCTAACAAAATTTGAGACAACAATTGATACGAAAATGAGTACAAGTAATCCAATCTATCTAAAACTGTGTGATGCCATGCCTTATGCTTCATTTATTAGCCTTTACTTAGTGAGCACCAATGATCAGTATAGAATGATCACTTTAACTGGCCGATCACTTGACATGTCCACACTAAATCATCTGTAACTTTTGAATTAGAGCTTAGAATGATAGGAATCCAATGCCTACGTTAAGCTAGCTCAATTTTCTATATGCTAACAAAATTTGAGACAACAATTGATACGAAAATGAGTCCAAGTAAGACAAACTATCCGGAACTCTGTGATGCCATACATTAGGATTCATTTATAAGCTTTTACTCAATAAGCACCAATGATAAGTTTAAAATGATCACTTTAACTGGCCGATCAACTTGACATATCCACACTAAATCATCCATAATTTTTGATTTATTGCTCTAAATGACACGAATCCAATACCCACATTAAGCTAATTCAATTTTGTATATTGTCACAAAATTTGAGACATAACTAGACAAACCAAAGCATCCATGTAATCCAATCTATCCCAAACTGCGTGATGCCATGCCGTTTGCTTCATTAATAAGCCTTTACTTAGTGGGCACCAATGATCAGTTTAGAATTATCATTTAACTGGACGATCAATTTGACATGTCCACACTAAATCATTCGTAACTTTTGATTTAGAGCTCAGAATGACACAAATCTAATGTACCCGTTAAGCTAGCTCAACCTTCTATATTGTGACAAAATTTGAGACGGAAATAGGTATGACAAAGCGTCCCAATAATCCAATCCAGCCTAAACTACGTGATGCCATGCATTACTCTTCATTCAGAAGCTTTTACTTAATGAGCACCAATGATCAGTTTAGAATGATCATTTTAACTGGCCGATCAACTTGTCATGTCTGCACTAAACTGTTTGTAATTTTTGATTTATAGCTCAGAATGACACGAATCCAATGCCTACGTTAAGCTAGCTCAATTTTCTGTTTGCTAACAAAATTTGAGACAACAATTGATACGAAAATGAGTCCAAGTAATCCAATCTATCCAAAACTGTGTGATGCCATGCCTTATGCTTCATTTATTAGCCTTTACTTAGTGAGCACCAATGATTAGTATAGAATGATCACTTTAATTGGCCGATCACTTGACATGTCCACACTAAATCGTCTGTAACTTTTGATTAGAGCTTAGAATGACACGAATCCAATGCCTACGTTAAGCTAGCTCAATTTTCTATATGCTAACAAAATTTAAGACAACAATTGATACGAAAATGAGTCCAAGTAATACAAACTATTCGGAACTCTGTGATGCCATACATTAGGATTCATTTATAAGCTTTTACTCAATAAGCACCAATGATAAGTTTAAAATGATCACTTTAACTGGCCGATCAACTTGACATATCCACACTAAATCATCCATAAGTTTTGATTTATTGCTCTGAATGACACGAATCCAATACCCACATTAAGCTAATTCAGTTTTGTATATTGTTACAAAATTTGAGACATAACTAGACCCAACAAATCGTCTATGTAATCCAGTCTATCCCAAACTGCGTGATGCCATGTCGTTTGCTTCATTAATAAGCCTTTACTTAGTGAGCACCAATGATCAGTTTAGAATTATCATTTAACTGGACGATCAATTTGACATGTCCACACTAAATCATTCGTAACTTTTGATCCAGAGCTCAGAATGACACGAATCTAATGTACACGTTAAGCTAGCTCAACCTTCTATATTGTGACAAAATTTGAGACGGAAATATATATGACAAAGCGTCCCAATAATCCAATCCAGCCTAAACTACGTGATGCCATGCATTACTCTTCATTCAAAAGCTTTTACTTAATGAGTACCAATGATCAGTTTAGAATGATCATTTTAACTGGCCGATCAACTTGTCATGTATGCACTAAATTGTTCGTAACTTTTGATTTATAGCTCAGAATGACAAGAATCCAATGCCTAGGTTAAGCTAGCTCAATTTTCTATATGCTAACAAAATTTGAAGAAACAATTGATACGAAAATGAGTCCAAGTAATCCAATCTATCCAAAACTGTGTGATGCCATGCCTTATACTTCATTTATAAGCCTTTACTTAGTGAGCACCAATGATCAGTATAGAATGATCACTTTAACTGGCCGATCACTTGACATGTCCACACTAAATCGTCTGTAACTTTTGATTTAGAGCTTAGAATGACATAGATCCAATGCCTACGTTAAGCTAGCTCAATTTTCTATATGCTAACAAAATTTGAGAAAACAATTGATACGAAAAACTGAGTCCAAGTAATCCAAACTATCCGAAACTATGTGATGCCATATATTATGATTCATTTATAAGCTTTTACTCAATAAGCACCAATGATAAGTTTAGAATTATCACTTTAACTGGCCGATCAACTTGACATATCCAAACTAAATCG